>JAGDYQ010000372.1:382500-483068 GCA_021962125.1 Bulinus truncatus
GAGAGGGGGGGATAGAGTGTGTGTGTGTGTGACAGAGAGAGAGAGAGGGGGGGATAGATGGGGGTGTGTGTGTGTATGACAGAGAGAGAGAGAGAGAGGGGGGATAGAGTGTGTGTGTGTGTGACAGAGAGAGAGAGAGGGGGGGGGATAGAGTGTGTGTGTGTGAGAGAGAGAGAGAGAGAGAGAGAGGGGGGATAGAGTGGGAGTGTGTGTGTGAGAGAGAGAGAGAGAGAGGGGGGGATAGAGTGTGTGTGTGTGTGACAGAGAGAGAGAGAGAGGGGGGGATAGAGTGTGTGTGTGTGTGTGTGACAGAGAGAGAGAGAGAGAGAGGGGGATAGAGTGTGTGTGTGTGTGGAGAGAGAGAGAGAGAGGGGGATAGAGTGTGTGTGTGTGTGTGTGACAGAGAGAGAGAGAGAGAGAGGGGGGGATAGAGTGTGTGTGTGTGTGTGTGACAGAGAGAGAGAGGGGGGGGGATAGAGTGTGTGTGTGTGTGTGTGTGACAGAGAGAGAGAGAGAGAGGGGGGATAGAGTGTGTGTGTGTGTGTGTGACAGAGAGAGAGAGAGAGAGAAGGAGGAGATAAAGTGTGTGTGTGTGTGTGTGAGAGAGAGAGAGAGAGGGGGGATAGAGTGTGTGTGTGTGTGTGTGTGTGACAGAGAGAGAGAGAGAGGGGGATAGAGTGTGTGTGTGTGTGTGTGTGACAGTAGAGAGAGAGAGGGGGGGATAGAGTGTGTGTGTGTGTGTGTGTGACAGAGAGAGAGAGAGAGGGGGGGGGACAGAGGTGTGGGTGTGGGTGACAGAGAGAGAGAGAGAGAGGGGGATGGGAGAGTGTGTGTGTGTGTGTGTGACAGACAGAGAGAGAGGGGGGGATAGAGTGTGTGTGTGTGTGTGTGTGACAGAGAGAGAGAGAGGGGGGGATAGAGTGTGTGTGTGTGTGTGACAGTGAGTGACAGAGAGGGTAATAGAGTGTGTGTGTGTGTGTGTGTGTGACAGAGAGAGAGAGAGAGGGGGATAGAGTGTGTGTGTGTGTGTGTGACAGAGAGAGAGAGAGAGGGGGGAGCAGAGTGTGTGTGTGTGTGTGTGACAGAGTGACAGAGAGGGGGGGAATAGAGTGTGTGGTGTGTGTGTGTGTGACAGAGAGAGAGAGAGAGAGGGGGATAGAGTGTGTGTGTGTGTGTGATGTGTGAGAGAGAGTGGGGGATAGAGGTGTGTGTGTGTGTGTGTGTGACAGAGAGAGAGAGAGAGAGGGGGATAGAGTGTGTGTGTGTGTGTGTGTGTGTGTGTGTGACAGAGAGAGAGAGAGAGAGGGGGGGAGGAGATAGTGTATGTGTGTGTGTGTGTGTGTGACAGAGAGAGAGAGTGGGGATAGAGTGTGTGTGTGTGTGACAGAGAGAGAGAGGGGGGTGATAGAGTGTGTGTGTGTGTGTGTGTGTGTGTGTGTGTGTGACAGAGAGAGAGAGAGGGGGGGATAGAGGTGTTTCAGAGAGAGAGAGAGAGGGGGGATAGAGTGTGTGTGTGTGTGTGTGTGTGAGAGAGAGAGAGAGGGGGATAGAGTGTGTGTGTGTGTGTATGACAGAGAGAGAGAGAGAGAGGGGGGGATAGAGTGTGTGTGTGTGTGTGTGTGTGTGTGACAGAGAGAGAGAGGGGAGGGATAGAGTGTGTGTGTGTGTGTGTGACAGAGAGAGAGAGAGAGAGGAGGGGATAGAGTGTGTGTGTGTGTGTGACAGAGAGAGAGAGAGAAGGGAGGGGATGGGAGTGTGTGTGTGTGTGTGACAGAGAGACAGAGAGAGAGGGGAGATAGAGTGGTGTGTGTGTGTGTGTGACAAGAGAGAGAGAGAGAGGGGGGGATAGAGTGTGTGTGTGTGTGTGTGAAGAGAGAGAGAGAGGGGGGATAGAGGTGTGTGTGTGTGTGTGACAGAGAGAGAGAGAGGGGGGGATAGAGGAGTGTGTGTGTGTGTGTGACAAGAGAGAGAGAGAGGGGGGGGATAGAGTGTGTGTGTGTGTGTGACAGAGAGAGAAGAGAGAGAGGGGGGAGTAGAGTGTGTGTGTGTGTAGAGAAAGACAGAGAGAGAGAGAGAGAGAGGGGGGGATAGAGTGTGTGTGTGTGTGTGACAGAGAGAGAGAGAGAGAGGGGGATAGAGTGTGTGTGTGTGTGTGACAGAGAGAGAGAGAGAGAGGGGGGATAGAGTGTGTGTGTGTGTTTGACAGAGAGAGAGAGAGAGAGGGGGATAGAGTGTGTGTGTGTGTGTGTGACAGAGAGAGAGAGAGAGAGGGGGGATAGAGTGTGTGTGTGTGTGTGATAGAGAGAGAGAGAGGGGGATAGAGTGTGTGTGTGTGTGTGACAGAGAGAGAGAGAGAGAGAGGGGGATAGAGTTGTGTGTGTGTGTGTGTGACAGAGAGAGAGAGAGAGAGGGGGATAGAGGTGTGTGTGTGTGTGTGACAGAGAGAGAGGGGGATAGAGTGTGTGTGTGTGTGTGACAGAGAGAGAGAGAGAGAGGGGGATAGAGTGTGTGTGTGTGTGTGACAGAGAGAGAGAGAGAGAGGGGGGGATAGAGTGTGTGTGTGTGTGTGTGACAGAGAGAGAGAGAGAGGGGGGATAGAGGGTGAGTGTGTGAGACAGAGAGAGAGAGAGGGAGAGGGGGATAGAGTGTGTGTGTGTGTGTGTGACAGAGAGAGAGAGAGGGGGGAGAGAGTGTGTAAGTGTGTGTGAGAGAGAGAGAGAGAGAGGGGGATAGAGTGTGTGTGTGTGTGTGTGACAGAGAGAGAGAGAGAGGGGGGGATAGAGAGTGTGTGTGTGTGTGACTGTGAGAGAGAGAGAGGGGGGGGGAGTGTGTGTGTGTGTGTGTGTGACAGAGAGAGAGAGAGAGGGAGGGGGGATAGAGTGTGTGTGGATGTGTGACAGAGAGAGAGAGAGAGAGAGGGGGGGATAGAGTGTGTGTGTGTGGATAGAGAGAGAGAGAGGGGGGGGATGGAGAGTGTGTGTGTGTGTGTGACAGAGAGAGAGAGAGAGGGGGGGGATAGAGTGTGTGTGTGTGAGAGAGAGAGAGAGAGGGGGGATAGAGGTGTGTGTGTGTGTGTGACAGAGAGAGAGAGAGGGGGGATAGAGTGTGTGTGTGTAATAGAGAGAGAGAGAGAGGGGGGGATAGAGGGTGTGTGTGTGTGTGACAGAGAGAGAGAGGGGGATAGAGGGGTGTGTGTGTGTGAGAGAGAGAGAGAGAGAGAGAGAGAGGGGGGGAGGAAGAGAGAGTGTGTGTGTGGTGTGACAGACAGAGAGAGAGGGGGATAGAGTGTGTGTGTGTGTGAGAGAGAGGAGAGAGGGGGAGAGAGGGGTGATAGAGTGTGTGTGTGTGTGACAGAGAGAGAGAGAGAGAGGGGGGGAGAGAGAGTGTGTGTGTGTGATGCCGAGAGAGAGAGAGGGGGGGATAGAGTGTGTGTGTGTGACAGAGAGAGAGAGAAGGGGGATAGGTGTGTGTGTGTGACAGAGAGAGAGAGAGAGGGGGATAGAGTGTGTGTGTGAGACAGAGAGAGAGAGAGAGGGGGATAGAGAGTGTGTGTGTGTGACAGAGAGAGAGAGAGGGGGGATAGAGTGTGTGTGTGTGTGTGGACAGAGAGAGAGAGGGGGGGACATTAAGAGGTGTGTGTGTGTGTGAGACAGAGAGAGAGAGAGAGGGGGATAGAGTGTGTGTGTGTGTGTGACAGAGAGAGAGAGAGGGGGGGATAGAGTGTGTGTGTGTGTGTGACAGAGAGAGGGGGATAGAGTGTGTGTGTGTGACGTGAGAGAGAGAGGGGGGATAAAGTGGTGTGTGTGTGTGACAGAGAGAGAGAGAGAGGGGGATAGAGTGTGTGTGTGTGTGTGACAGAGAGAGAGGGGGATAGAGTTTGTGTGTGTGTGTGACAGAGAGAGACAGGAGGGGGGATGAGTGTGTGTGTGTGTGTGACAGAGAGAGAGAGAGGGGGGGATAGAGGGTGTGTGTGTGTGAGACAGAGAGAGAGAGAGGGGGGATAGAGTGTGTGTGTGTGTGTGACAGAGAGAGAGAGAGATGGGGGATAGAGTGTGTGTGTGTGATTTTTGAGAGTGAGAGAGAGGGGGGATAGAGTGTGTGTGTGTGTGTGTGTGTGCTTTGACCAGAGAGGGGGGATAGAGTGTGTGTGTGTGTGTGTGTGACAGAGAGAGAGAGAGGGAGGGGATAGAGTGTGTGTGTGGGTGACAGAGAGAGAGAGAGAGGGGGAGATAGAGTGTGTGTGTGTGTGTGACAGAGAGAGAGAGAGTGGAGGGGGGGATAGGAGTGTGTGTGTGTGTGAGACAGAGAGAGAGAGAGAGGGGGATAGAGTGTGTGTGTGTGTGTGTGTGTGACAGAGAGAGAGGGGGGATAGAGATGTGTGTGTGTGTGTGACAGAGAGAGAGAGGGGGATAGAGTGTGTGTGTGTGTGTGTGTGACAGAGAGAGAGAGAGAGGGGATAGAGTGTGTGTGTGTGTGTGACAGAGAGAGAGAGAGGGGGATAGAGTGTGTGTGTGTGCAGTACAGAGAGAGAGAGAGGGGGATAGTGAGTGTGTGTGTGTGTGTGAGACAGAGAGAGAGAGAGAGGGGGGATAGAGTGTGTGTGTGTGTGTGTGACAGAGAGAGAGAGAGGGGGGGATGAAGTGTGTGTAGTGTGTGTGTGTGTGTGACAGAGAGAGAGAGAGAGGGGGGATAGAGGTGTGTGTGTGTGTGTGACAGAAGAGAGGGGGAGGGGGGATGAGTGTGTGTGTGTGTGTGTGACAGAGAGAGGGGGGGATAGAGTGTGTGTGTGTGACAGAGAGAGAGAGAGAGGGGGGGGATAGAGTGTGTGTGTGTGTGTGACAGAGAGAGAGAGAGAGGGGGATAGAGTGTGGTAGTGTGTGTAGACAGAGAGAGAGAGAGAGGGGGGATAGAGTGTGTGTGTGTGTGTGCAGAGAGAGAGAGAGGGGGGGATAGAGTGTGTGTGTGTGATAGAGAGAGAGAGAGAGAGGGGGGGATAGAGTGTGTGTGTGTGACAGAGAGAGAGAGAGGGGGGGATAGAGTGTGTGTGTGTGTGAGACAGAGAGAGAGAGAGAGGGGGACAGAGTGTGTGTGTGTGTGTGTGACAGAGAGAGAGAGAGAGGGGGGGATAGAGTGTGTGTGTGTGTGTGTGACAGAGAGAGAGAGAGAGGGGGGATAGAGTGTGTGTGTGTGACAGAGAGAGGGAGGAGGGGGGATAGAGTGTGTGTGTGTGTGTGAGCAGAGAGAGAGGGGGGAGAGGGTGTGTGTGTGTGTGTGACAGAGAGAGTGAGAGAGGGGGGGATAGAGTGTGTGTGTGTGTGTGTGTGACAGAGAGAGAGAGAGAGGGGGGGATAGAGTGTGTGTGTGTGTGTGTGTGTGTGACAGAGAGAGAGAGAGAGGGGGGGATAGAGTGTGTGTGTGTGTGTGTGTGTGTGACAGGAGAGAGAGAGAGGGGGGGATAGAGTGTGTGTGTGTGTGTGTGTGTGTGACAGAGAGAGAGAGAGAGAGGGGGGGATAGAGTGTGTGTGTGTGTGTGACAGAGAGAGAGAGAGAGGGGGGGATAGAGTGTGTGTGTGTGTGTGTGTGTGTGACAGAGAGAGAGAGAGAGGGGGGATGGGGTGTGTGTGTGTGTGACAGAGAGAGAGAGAGAGGGGGGATAGAGTGTGTGTGTGTGTGTGTGTGTGTGACAGAGAGAGAGAGAGAGAGAGAGGGGGGGATAGAGTGTGTGTGTGTGTGTGACAGAGAGAGAGAGAGGGGGGATAGAGTGTGTGTGTGTGTGTGTGTGTGACAGAGAGAGAGAGAGAGAGAGAGGGGGGATAGAGTGTGTGTGTGTGTGTGACAGAGAGAGAGAGAGGGGGGATAGAGTGTGTGTGTGTGTGTGTGACAGAGAGAGAGAGAGAGAGGGGGGGATAGAGTGTGTGTGTGTGTGTGACAGAGAGAGAGAGAGAGGGGGGATAGAGAGTGTGTGTGTGTGTGTGACAGAGAGAGAGAGAGAGGGGGGGATAGAGTGTGTGTGTGTGTGTGTGTGACAGAGAGAGAGAGGGGGGGGGATAGAGTGTGTGTGTGTGTGACAGAGAGAGAGAGAGGGGGGAGAGTGTGTGTGTGTGTGTGTGACAGAGAGAGAGAGAGAGAAATAGAGAGAGAGAGGGGGGGGGATAGAGTGTGTGTGTGTGTGTGTGTGACAGAGAGAGAGAGAGAGAGGGGGGATAGAGTGTGTGTGTGTGTGTGTGACAGAGAGAGAGAGAGAGGGGGATAGAGTGTGTGTGTGTGTGTGACAGAGAGAGAGAGAGAAATAGAGAGAGAGAGGGGGGGGGGGATAGAGTGTGTGTGTGTGTGTGTGACAGAGAGAGAGAGAGAGAGAAATAGAGAGAGAGAGGGGGGATAGAGTGTGTGTGTGTGTGTGACAGAGAGAGAGAGAGAGAGAGAGAGAGAGGGGGGGGGATAGAGTGTGTGTGTGTGTGTGTGTGACAGAGAGAGAGAGAGAGAGAGAAATAGAGAGAGAGAGAGGGGGGGATAGAGTGTGTGTGTGTGTGTGTGACAGAGAGAGAGAGAGAGAGGGGGGGGATAGAGTGTGTGTGTGTGTGTGACAGAGAGAGAGAGAGAGAGAGAAATAGAGAGAGAGAGAGGGGGGGATAGAGTGTGTGTGTGTGTGTGTGACAGAGAGAGAGAGAGAGAGAGAGAGAAATAGAGAGAGAGAGAGAGAGAGGGGGGGATAGAGTGTGTGTGTGTGTGTGTGACAGAGAGAGAGAGAGATAGAGAGAGAGAGAGAGAGGGGGGGGGATAGAGTGTGTGTGTGTGTGTGACAGAGAGAGAGAGAGAGGGGGGATAGAGTGTGTGTGTGTGTGTGACAGAGAGAGAGAGAGAGAGAGGGGGGATAGAGTGTGTGTGTGTGTGTGTGTGTGACAGAGAGAGAGAGAGAGGGGGGGGGGGATGGGGGAGTGTGTGTGTGTGTGTGTGACAGAGAGAGAGAGGGGGGGATAGAGTGTGTGTGTGTGTGTGTGACAGAGAGAGAGAGAGGGGGATAGAGTGTGTGTGTGTGTGTGTGTGACAGAGAGAGAGAGAGGGGGATAGAGTGTGTGTGTGTGTGTGTGACAGAGAGAGAGAGAGAGGGGGGATGAAAGTGTGTGTGTGTGTGTGTGAGAGAGAGAGAGAGAGAGAGAGAGAGGGGGATAGAGTGAGAGTGTGTGTGTGTGAGAGAGAGAGAGAGGGGGGATGAGAGAGAGTGTGTGTGTGTGTGTGAGAGAGAGAGAGGGGGGATGAGAGAGAGAGTGTGTGTGTGTGTGAGAGAGAGAGAGGGGGGATGAGAGAGAGTGTGTGTGTGTGTGTGAGAAAGAGAGAGAGAGAGGCGAAGATATTTTTTGTTTCACAAACAGGGGAGGTGGGGGGTGGACATGAAAGGACGTAATGGCGTCAACTACCCCACTCGCCAGTCCTGTCTCACATTGTTAGGGGAAAAAAATGCGAAACAAATTTAACAAAATGAAAGCCTAAAAGTTTTTTTTTCTTGGAAAAAAAAATGCCTTTTAAGCGCGTTATTGGCAATCAAGATTCATTACAACATTACGTGACCAGACAGGCGAAATAAAGGGGGTGGGGAGAAGGGGTAGCATCTTTAACATGAAGTTCATTGCCCACATCCATCTTCATCTGCAGGATGCACAATTTCATTGGAGGAAACAACTGAAAAAATGCACAAATTTAAAATACAAGGCAAGACGTCCCGGTCCATGACGTGTGACAGGAAGAGTAACAGTCTAATAGGACAGGGACCTGTGACAAGGTCAGACACACCGAGACTTTAATGAGTGCTGGAGATGGTATGGTTGAGTAATGTATGACGCACATAGACTCGGGACGTAGTGTTATGGAACAGGTAATGAAGTACCATAAACTGATGTCACAGCAGTAACTGACATCTCTCTTAATGACGTACCATAAACTGATGTTACAGCAGTAACTGACATCTCTCTTAATGACGTACCATAAACTGATGTTACAGCAGTAACTGACATCTCTCTTAATGACGTACCATAAACTGATGTTACAGCAGTAACTGACATCTCTCTTAATGACGTACCATAAACTGATGTTACAGCAGTAACTGACATCTCTCTTAATGACGTACCATAAACTGATGTTACAGCAGTAACTGACATCTCTCTTTATGAGTTTGTGCAATGTATGATGAGAAACTTGTTGATTCTCTTAGTTTTACTAATTCATATGCAGCGGTTAGTTAAAAAGTACTACGGGAGTGTCATTCGAACACTGTCCCGTGATTAACATCTCCTGACATTGGAGTTAACTGGTTCACCTCGATATTAACAGAGTAACAATATTGAAAGTTACAGTGTAACAATATTGACAGCTACAGAGTAACAATATTGACAGTTACAGAGTAACAATATTGACAGTTACATTATCAGTTTGCTACAGAATACAAACACTTGTCTACGAACTTACAGTAGGGTCAACTCCGTGAAGCTTTAACAGGTCCTGGTGAAGTCTTAAGGCTTTAGTCCAGTCTGATTGGTCACTGGTACCACCACCTGATCCCTGGGATGTATTAAACTGTTGAAGAAATAAAAATACACATCAAATACTCTGGCTTGTACATTACAAGGAAAATTCTCACAAAATTGTTGACTGACTAAAGTATATGAGGGAATGAAGTGACACTATGAGCAGCTACACACTCACACAAAGTAGATGTAACCAAAAATTGTAAACACGTATATCATGTATATGTGAGGAATGTGAAAATATTATAGTTTATTATTATGGTTTGTGGAATTGTAAAAAATATAATAGTTTATAATTGAAGTTTGTAGTATTGTTAAACATATTATAGTTTATAAATGAGGTTTGTGGTATGGGTATAAATATTATAATTTATAAATGAAGTGTGTGGTATTGGTATAAAATTTTAATTCATAAGTCCGTCTCTTGTTTACTCTTTATTAATAAACATCGACACTGGTTTTAACTAGCTACTGTCAGCTGTCAATGTTTTAACTGGCTACTGTCAGCTGTCAATGTTTTAACTAGCTACTGTCAGCTGTCAATGTTTTAACTGGCTACTGTCAGCTGTCAATGTTTTAAGAATTATATTAAGTGTACACACTAATCCAGTTGTTTATGTAATTGAATGTTAATTATTCATTCGCATTGTAAATGACAAATGTACCCACTAAAATCTTCTATATGTAACTACCACAACAAAAGTTTATTTGTACGACTTATTTACTCTGCCGATTATCTATATTTTTAAATGTAGCGCAGATAAGTAGTAAACAAAATTAGAAATCACTCCATGAGACAAAATTCAACAAAACTTCTGGATGTATTCAACACAAAAACGTTCAATCTATTTTCAACGACTTCCAGAGGCGATGACTGGCAGGTATCAGGGGACCAGATCGACTGTGTCGACCTTTCCACTTGTAGCGTCTGCCGGTATTTAAAACAAATGTCTTGCAGTTGTAGACAGAAAAAAGCACTTTTGAAACTGACCCATGGGACTTGATGATGACCTTTAATAAAGGTGAAGGACTACGACTCCACACAGTTTTATATTTAACACGTGTTGCAGTGATAGGATAAAGAAAAGGAAAACTGAATTCATCACACACCTTCAGAACTCTGCTACCATTCACTGCTGACCTGTTATTTAGCGACCATCTTGTAGACAGCTATACCATTCATTGCTGACCTGCTATTTAGCACCCATCTTATAGACAGCTATACCATTCACTGCTGACCTGTTATTTATCACCCATCTTGTAGACAGCTATACCATTCACTGCTGACCTGTTATTTAGCACCCATCTTGTAGACAGCTATAGTGTCTTAAGTTAAAGAATATGTGAATGAGATGTACACAAAAAAATTAGTTTGAACTAAAATAGCCATCATGTTCTTTTTATTAAAGGCCAGAGAACTATATATTATGGTAACAGTGTAACCATGGAAACAGCTAAAATACACATATATGTCATGATTAACAGTACAATTAAATCAATCTTCGACATTTGCTAAACAATGTTTCGGTCAGAATAGAATATATGTGAAAAATTCAATACATCAAAAGATAAAAATAATATTTACTAAATATTTGCATACAAGTTTCTATGAACTGTGCATGATTCAGATATGCCCTGAGATGCTCTCACGACTGCACGGAACATAAAAGGGACAAGACATTTTCTAGCAGCCAGCTAAACACGCGACATAAAAGACCCCATCCCACAAATTCAAGAAATATACACCCGGTTTCCCGGAAATGGATTTTTTAACCTCATCAAGATGGCTGCAATCTCGGCGGAGAGAAACTTTGTGGAGGGAGTGGGGGTCAGGGAGGGGAAATTGAGACAAGTACGGTGGTGGAAGGGGGAGTTGGGGGACACGGGGAAAGGTCGAAGATGAAATTTGAAGATAATTTGAGTAACAAGGGAAGACAACAAATGTTATGATTATTTTATATTTTATTTTGCAGTCGCACAAAAAAAAACAATGTAGTGAATTGAATGTAACAGTCAGGAAAGGTAGGTTAACATCAGTGATATGATTGTTAACATCAGTGATATGATTGTTGACATCGGTGATATGATTGTTAACATATGTGATATGATTGTTAACATCAGTGATATGATTTTTAACATCAGTAATATGATTGTTAACAGCTATGATATGAGTGTTAACATCAGTGATATGGTCGTTAACATCTGTCATATGATTGTTAACATCAGTGATATAATTGTTAACATCTGTGATATGATTGCTAACATCAGTGATATGATTGTTAGCATCTGTGATATGATTGTTAACATCTGTGATATGATTGTTAACATCTGTGATATAATTGTTAACATCAGTGATATGATGTTAACATCAGTGATATGATTGTTAGCATCTGTGATATGATTGTTAACATCAGTGATATGATTGTTAACATCATTTGATACAGCAACTCAGTGTATAAAGCGATCATAAATATTTATTTCCATCTATTGTGAAGATGTTTGAAAATCAAAACAAAAGCTATGGTTATTAGTTAACAGATAGATTGACATACAAAATATATTCTGACAGACAGACAGACAGAATAGATAGATAGATAGATAGATAGATAGACAGACAGACAGACAGACAGACAGACAGACAGACAGACAGACAGACAGACAGACAGACAGACAGACAGATAGATAGATAGATAGATAGATAGATAGATAGATAGATAGATAGATAGATAGATAGATAGATAGATAGATAGATAGATAGATAGATAGATAGATAGATAGATAGATAGATAGATAGATAGATAGATAGATAGATAGATAGATAGATAAAAGAACGGCAAAGAAATAAACAAATGAATAAGGACATGAAGAACAACGGACATACATAAATGAAATAAATAGAAATAAATACAGAGGTTGAAATAAAGAGAAAGTAATGAATGATGAAGCAAGAAAGAAGAAATGATAGAAAACAAAGAAGTACAAAGAGATAAGTAAACAAGACAAACTCTCTGTACACAAAGTAAACCACGCCAGCCTAGAGATTCTTGCTATTACTTTGTTTACCGTTCGTTGTGTCCCGAGTCAATCAACCAAGACTCTGTTTACCTGTGACTCTGGAATGATACTCGAGTCAGCGGAATAACAGACTCTGAACAATCTGACAATACCTATCTCCAATAGTGAAATTTTACTTATTACCTGACAAGACTAAGGGAAGTTATATCTTGCACGTTATCAGTGGTTAGTTGGGAGTGTTGGTAGCAAAAGGGGAGATAAATGAATATATAAGTTTTATAAATAGACAACGGTCAGGATATTGTACACCGGAAGTTACCTTTACATTGTGCTGGCCGTATAGAAAGTACCGCCAACTCAGTCTTTTATATTTGTGTATTACATGTATATGTATTTGTTATATCAATGTCTGATTCAGAAGTGACCTCACTTATTCAATGCTAAACGTATTCCACATGTGTAAGTAGCAGAAGCTGCTATAAATAGTCGAATGAATATCATAAAGGCTAGTAAACTCAACGAAGAGCCACATGATGCTCTAAGAGCCACATGAGCCCACTATTAAAGCTTATTACAGTTTTTTTTACGATGGTATAAGAAGTTCAATCTCTGCTACAATAAATTGAGTTTTGAATCTACTTAAAAAAATTAATTGTGAAAATCATTTGTTGCGAACTTTGGTTTACGGGGAATAACTGTTGATCATGTCTTCTGTTTTGATTTCTTCTCTAACTCTGTATCTTAAGTCAGCAATAGACTAGGATAGACTTCAAACTACGTAGCATTGCAGTTGATGGAAAACTCTTGGCTGATTAAAGTACTGATAGAAGAGATATCTGGGTTGGTTCCATATGAATTAGATATCTGGGTTGGTTCCATATGAATTAGATATCTGGGTTGGTTCCATATGAATTAGATATCTGGGTGGGTTCCATATGAATTAGATATCTGGGTTTGGTTCCATATGAATTAGATATCTGGGTTGGTTCCATATGAATTAGATATCTGGATTGGTTCCATATGAATTAGATATCTGGGTTGGTTCTCTATGAATAGATAACTGGGTTGGCTTTTTATAAACAACATAACTGGGTTGGCTCTCTATAAACAACATATCTGGGTTGGCTCTCTATAAACAACATATCTGGGTTGGTGCTAGTACTAGACACTGATTACACTTATGGTGAAGATGTGCAGAGAGGGTAAAGCCCGTGAAGGGACAGAACCAATATGGTTCATATTTCAAGTGAATTTCTCTCCCCTTTTCTCCTCTTGGTATTATTGTGTTTGCTCTCTTGTGGCCATCCAACACATGTGGGAAGGGTCAAAGGGCGAGTGCCAGGGGGTGGTGGCTGAGTGCGAGGGGTATGTCTACCAGTGTACCAATCTTGTCCGTCAGAAGCTATACAATTACTCACACATGGGGATAAAAAAGACGCAAAGGTTTGTACGTATGTGAGTGATATCATCAGTCACTGATTTACTTTCCTGTGTATTCACACGTTTCCTTATACTCAATACTAACAGTGGACTGTAGATATGTTCTGTCATAGTATCGAACTTCACTGACATTCAAATGTTTTGTTCTATTTATAATTGTATTTTTGGCTTTGTTACATTGCTTTGTCATATGCCGAGGTCTCAGATACAGATGAATTATACACTTCATTTGCCCCTATGATAACCCTCTAAGACTAAATGAACTTTACTTCTGACTGCTTGCTAGTCTTCAATTTCATAAATGCTAAATTAAAGCTAAAAGTGCATTAAAGGAATATAAAGTATATCTAATTTATAGCTGTAAAATGTAATAAAATGGATGTGTGTCTGTCTAATTTAACGCTTACACTCAAGTTGAAGGTCTTTTTATTTTATGCCATCTGGTGCTAGACAAGTTTTATTTTATTTGCTAAGATTATTTTTTCTTTCAATTCATATTATTTTCTTTCGGTATAGCGAGAGTCAACAAATAACTCCAGGAGGTCTGTTACGTGAGACGGGAAACACATGTAAACTAACATAAAACATGGCGGGTAAACTTAGCCCCACACCCCCACCAATAAGTTCAAGATGGAGGGGGCGGGGGGGGGCGGGGGGGGGGAGACATGAACAAGATCTTTGGACGTGAAATAAAAATGTGAGAAACTTTTTTTGAGACTTGCTCCGTCTGCTGGCGCCCGCCGTGAAATCACTTTTACAAATAGTGGGCCCGGGGGGTGGGGGGGGGGTGAAGAGATGGGCGAATTAGAGTAAAGAAGTAACTGAGTTTACTAACACACACACACACAGGCACTCACACACACACAGGCACTCACACACACACACAGGCACTCACACACACAGGCACTCACACACACACAGCACTCACACACACAGGCACTCACACACACACAGGTACTCACACACACAGGCACTCACATACACACACACAGGCACTCACACACACACAGGCACTCACACACACACACAGGCACTCACACACACAGGCACTCACACACACACACACACACACACACACACACAGGCACTCACACACACACACAGGCACTCACACACACACAGGCACTCACACACACAGGCACTCCGGCACACACACACAGGCACTCACACACAGGCACTCACACACTCACGGGCACTCACACACACACACAGGCACTCACTCACACAGGCACTCACACACACAGGCACTCACACACACACAGGCACTCACACACACACAGGCACTCACACACACAGGCACTCACACACACACAGGCACTCACACACACAGGCACTCACACACACACAGGCACTCACACACACACAGGCACTCACACACACAGGCACTCACACACACACAGGCACTCACACACACACACAGGCACTCACGCACACACAGGCACTCACACACACAGGCACTCACCACACAGAGCTCCACACACACACAGGCACTCACACACACACAGGCACTCACACACACAGGCACTCACACACACAGGCACTCACACACACAGGCACTCACACACAGACACTCACACACACACAGGCACTCACACACACAGGCACTCACACACACACAGGCACTCACACACACACACAGGCACTCACACACACACAGGCACTCACACACACAGGCACTCACACACACAGGCACTCACACACAGGCACTCACACACACACAGGCACTCACACACACACAGGCACTCACTCACACAGGCACTCACTCACACAGGCACTCACACACACACAGGCACTCACACACACACAGGCACTCACACACACACAGGCACTCACACACACACAGGCACTCACACACACACTGGAACTCACACACACACAGGCACTCACACACACACAGGCACTCACACACACAGGCACTCACTCACACACAGGCACTCACTCACACACAGGCACTCACACACACACACAGGCACTCACACACACAGGCACTCACACACAGGCACTCTCACACACAGGCACTCACACACACACAGGCACTCACACACACACACAGGCACTCACACACACAGGCACTCACACACACACACAGGCACTCACACACAGGCACTCACACACACAGGCACTCACACACACACAGGCACTCACACATACACACAGGCACTCACACACACACACAGGCACTTACACTGTGCTACCCTCTCAATTCGTCCTGTGACTTCACTCACTCACGTACTTGTTCCCCTTGATCGTTAATAACTCAACTGCCATTACCTCCTCCCCCTTTCTTTAAGACAAAAAAATAGGAAGGGGGGGGACAGGCCAAATTCAGTGCAATTGATTGTA
This sequence comes from Bulinus truncatus, assembly GCA_021962125.1. Lineage (NCBI taxonomy): Eukaryota > Metazoa > Mollusca > Gastropoda > Planorbidae > Bulinus > Bulinus truncatus. Next base: position 397,818 of record JAGDYQ010000372.1, read on the forward strand.
CAGATCACTTTGATAACCTTCCACAGACACCCCCTCCCCCCTGCATCTGCTCAACAAAGTGTGTTCTTAACAAAACAAAACAAAATACAAGGGAGAAAATGACATTAACAGAAATACTCGGTGTTAAGGGGGTGGGGCGGGGGAAAGAATAAAAACAGCAACGTATCATCAGTAGATGTGTTTATGTAAACTAACCGAGTCGGTCGTCATTGATTGGTCGAAATTCTTTGGTTCATTGTAACTGAAGCAAGTCGTGAGCTACTTTGATCCGGTCAGAGGCGGCCTTACCAGGGGCCCGAGAACCAGTGGCTAGGCCTGAGGCAAGTGTCCTTAGGGTGGGGATGGGGGCATGGGCGAAAGTGATATACGAGACCTGTAACGAACGTTACGTGACATAGAAAATCTTTATGAAGGAAGCCCCAAACAAGGGCGGTCGTCTTACTCGCCACCCCGCTACAGATGTACTGTGTACTTTGATTATATCTCTTATACAATTGTCAGAGATGTACTGTGTACTTTGATTATATCTCTTATAAAATTGTCATGATCGATATTCACAATTCAGTTTTTAGTTTCCACACTAATATATTCAAACTTGTTTTCATCATCACCTCACTTAACAAAACAATATCTACACAAATGTTGTTTTGTATTTTTCAGGCCAGGATAAAGGGAAAATGTCCATGCCGTTTAGTCATTTTATACTTTCTTTGAACTTAAACTATTTAAAATAAAAGAAAGAAAGTTGCAATTAAATCAATGAACAAAAGAACAATAATAAAAAAAAAAGAGATAATGTGTTCAACTACAGGATGTTGAGTAAACATAAGTCAGACATGCTGTTGTGGGTACAGTATAAGACATAAGTCAGACATGCTGTTGTGGGTATAGCATAAGACATAAGTCAGACATGCTGTTGTGGGTACAGTATAAGACATAAGTCAGACATGTTGTTGTGGGTACAGTATAAGACATAAGTCAGGCATGCTATTGTGGGTACAGTATAAGACATAAGTCAAACATGGTGTTGTGGGTACAGTATAAGCCATAAGTCAGACATGTTGTTCTGAGTACATTTCTGCTCACACTCTGTCAATAATGTAAATTTGCTAAGGAGATAATCGCATGTGACGTTGATAATACGAATTACCTGTTCATTAACTTCCTGTTTCAAACGGCTTAAAACATTCTTAGATAAGAAATGTTATTTTATAGAAAAGCTTTAAACAAATTTGTTAAAAATTAGGTTTTTGAGGTAAATTATCAAAATATTACAGATAAATTAGTCGATAAGTTAGCGCAGGTGCCAACAAATAGAAACTTCATTTAATGAATGCCGCATACGTCAGAGATTTGAATTATGTACTTATTGTTCATGATTTGAAAAGAGGTTCAATTTGTTAACGGCTTTTACATATCTGGGACACTCTTCATAACTATCGGAAAAGAAGTAGCAGTTGTGTGTAGCTATGGTCTTCATTAGTCATCACTGGTCATCACTGCTCACCATTGGTCATAAATTGAAATTAAAATAGTACACCGTACTTCATACAAAACAACGCAGTGGCAGTGCGGTAGAGCGCTGGACTGCAATATGTCAGGTCTCGAGTTCGAGAAACGGTTATGGCGGGGACTTTTCTCAAGTTCGACAGATGGTGAAGTCAATACAGCTTACTGACGGGTCATGTACTAGCCACACACACCTACACAACAGCCGTGGTCTACAACCCACACAATCCTACACAACAGCCGTGGTCTACTACCCACACAATCCTACACAACAGCCGTGGTCTACTACCCACACAATCCTACACAACAGCCGTGGTCTACTACCCACACAATCCTACACAACAGCCGTGGTCTACTACCCACACAATCCTACACAACAGCCGTTGTCTATGTAGCTTTTATACATTTTATTTCTTTGTACTCATAGGACTGAAGAATAAAAAACAACATATTAGCAGCTGAATGAGATAATGGTGTGTAAGCGTGTGTGTGTGTGTGTGTGTGCTTGTGTATGAATGGGTCTTGGAAGGGGTAGGGTGTAACTGAAACAAACTCTATTGGATAAAAAATTTTAATAAATCTTTAGTGACAACGTGGTAATAATACACAGGGTGTACCAGAAATATTTCAACTGAACCAAATCCTACAAAGGAAACAGATTATGTTCCATCTCTTAAAACACATATTTATGTCATTTAGAAACATTTGTCTCTTCATCTTTTCGTGGTGTACTTTGTGCTCACTGATTTATATCTCACTTTATTTTTATACCTCTACATTATGTTTTGCTCACCAAATCTCTCCCCCCCCCCACCCCCTGTGAATGAAACCATGTGCATGGAATTCTATGTTCGTTTAAACGCGTAAGTAAAAAAAAGCAACCCTTTCTGAATTTGTTCCCAGGATGAGAATCCATTACTTCCCTTTGGCATCTTAATGTAAAGTCTACATTAGAGTCATTCTTGGAAGAGTTGCCTGCCCCCCCCTCCCCCCCCCGGTCCATCTAACCCCCGTCCTCTCAGTCTGACTGCAATCCTCAGCAAGTTACCTTTCACCTCCATCAGAGAATTAAGTTGATTAAAAGTAAAACCTCATGTGTAGTCAATTAAACTCCATGTAACATAACGGTCTCAGTGATGATCTTCTGGTGTTAGATTTTTAAAGACAGAAGGTGGAGTAGGGGGAAGAAGAGGGTGTGTAATATAAAAACTACTTCTATAACGTAAATCGCGTAAAAGAGGGATGTTTATAGTAGCAGGTGGCGCAAGTGATGGGGTGACACTACTAGGTTGGTGTAAAATCATGGAACATCACTCTCTAACAGGAGCCCGACACCTGATGTTAATGTGAGTACATCTAAGAGAGATTAGTTGATCTGTATGAGTACAAACAAATGTGCAAACAATGTCACTGGAAGATGGTAGAAATGAATATTGTGGATTGGTGATGACCTGTGATATGATGGTGATACAGAGACAGGAACAACACACACTGTTCTAATAGTTAGCACACTAATGTAGGATAAGTTAACATTAACTTCTGTTCTAATAATGACCACACTAATGTAGAATAAGTTAACGTTACCTTCTGTTCTAATAAAGACCACACTTTTTAAGGATTAGGTAACACATCTCCACATTTCAACGATCTAATGGGGTAATTCATTTCAGGTGCAGGACATTTTAAGAAGTTTCTAACACGCTTCCCGTTATTTGTGACCTTCATGTCAATATTTGCAGACGACAGAGAAAGGTAAGCAAAATAGAGTTACATGATGTACAAACAGCTTTGACTGGTTGATACAAGAACGGGTAGTTAGCCTGTTGTCCAGGTATGACTTGGGATTATTTCTCTACTGGATACAACTCATTTTTATTCCGTTCAGAGGAGAATGAAAATAACAAAAAGATGAAAGTTAAGCCTGTCCTCAGTGTGGGAAGTTCTGTTAAAACATTGCTGGGTGTTGTACTACACATCTGAAGAGTAGCGGCAGGTCACCCATCCCTGGTGTTTGTTGACCTTCCATCCAGGCGAAATGTGGGTCATCATAGCGGATAATGAGAGACACGTAACGTCTGTCAGTTTTCTCACCTACACAAAGGGCCGCCATGAATAGGAAACTCAGAATGGTGGACAGCCTTGAGCGATTTCAATTTCTTTTTTAATTTCAGGTCATTGTTAATATTGGCCGGAGACATCAGAAAAGTTGTCCAGAGGGTCAGTATTAAGACAGGTGACCACATTGTGGTCCACAAGATCAGACATTAGCGGTGATAACTTTCAAAGCTTCGTGACGGAAAGTTACGTCCCCCCCCCCCCATTTAGGTCAGAAATTATGTAAACATGATCAAAGAAATGGGTTTAGTAGAACAGTAAGAGTTTCAGAGTAGAGCAGTAAGAGTTTCAGAATAGAGCAGTGAGAGTTTCAGAGTAGAGCAGTGACATCAAGAAATATGTTGTGTTAAGTGTCTTGCTGTTAATATACACATTATGAAGAAAACAGTTCTAGATGACTCAACTAGGGGTTAGATTAGAACCACAACTACTGGAATCGAAAATATTGCAAACCATTTAAATGAGAAGAAGGATTAGAGAAATAGGCAGATTAAAATGTCCTGAACTCTTTTTTTTTTGTTTAATTCTGTGTTTTTTGTAAAGATTCAAACATGTAATTTCAGATGTTTCTTTGAAAGCTTGTCTGTGAATGCATCGGACGGGGAAGGGAGAGCCATGGGAATACTAAGTCTGTACAAGTTTCCTCTTAGTAAAGAGAGACAGATGGGGAAATACACACAGTCTCCAGATTTGTGATTTTTTTCAAAATATTTTATTTTATTTTAAAGTAAAGTAACATGGAGGTCTTAAAATATTGAGTCATTTGAAACAGTCATTTGAAACAATGAGTCATTTGAAACATTCAGTCATTTGAAACATTCAGTCATTTGAAACATTCAGTCATTTAAACATTCAGTCATTTGAAACATTCAGTCATTTGAAACATTCAGTCATTTAAAACATTCAATCATTTGAAAAAATGAGTCATTTGAAACATTCAGTCATTTGAAATATTGAGTCATTTGAAACATACAGTCATTTGAAACATTCAGTCATTCGGAACATTCAGTCATTTGAAACATTCAGTATATATACCTCGTTGTAACAGTTAGAAAATAAAACACATACACACACTTACAGATACACACACACAGATACACACACACACACACAGATGCACACACACATATACACACACATAACCAAATAGTCTCTATAGTAGACCATGTTGACTTAAAATATTTTATTTGGTCTAAATGAACTGAAAGTTTATTCAATGAGTTTATTTTATAATTAGATGTAATGTTATATTTTATAATTAAATCTAATGTTATATTTTATAATTAAATCTAATGTTATATTTTATAATTAGATCTAATGTTATATTTTATAATTAGATCTAATGTTATATTTTATAATTAGATCTAATGTTATATTTTATAATTAGATCTAATGTTATATTTTATAATTAGATGTAATGTTGTATTTTATAATTAGATATAATGTTATATTTTATAATTAGATATAATGTTATATTTTATAATTAGATGTAATGTTATATTTTATAATTAGATCTAATGTTATATGTTATCATTAGATGTAAATCATGTTATGATATAGCTCAATGAATTGTTGTTGAGTCATTTCATAAATAATAATTTTTGTCATCATTTTAAATATATTTAAAAATAAAATATGCAATCTATATTTTCATAAAGTTCCAAACTAAATCCAGACATCTTACACAAAGTTAAGGGGGGGGGGGACTAGATACAAATGAATCCGTTAATCTTCAAAGTAAATTTAATTGACGGTATTGAAAGAGAAGAGATTAAAAATCAATAATTGACCTGGTCAATGTTGACATGGTCATTGTGTTATTTGAACAACGCGCGTGATCAAGAATCAGTTTTTGTTTTCTTCTGGACAGCACTATGACCAAGGTCGGAAATCAACAAATATTGAAAATTATCGATCACTAGATCCTTTTATTATTTTTTATAAAAATAAATGAATGCGCCATAGGAGAGTGAAATGGGGTAAAAAAAAATACTCCGCGAAGTTTTCATAAATTTCCCAGTAAAACAAACAGACAGAAATCATGATTTTAAAACATGGCAATGATTGTCAGATTTTTTTTTAATCTCGGCGTTCTGAATAGCTGACAAACACCACAGCTGACAAACACCACAACTGACAAACACCATCATTTTGAGATGAAGTTTTATCTGGAGATAAACTAGAAACAGGAGTTGCCCGTAATACAAAAGGTTCAACTTTTTTATCTGTCTTGTTGATTTTGTTAAGAAAATAAACCAACTGATGGACAGAGTTTGAAGTGTTTGACTACAACAGAACGAGTTGTTAGGTCAAGAGAGATTGACCAACACAGACACAAAATGTGGTTTAAAATAAGAAAGTGTTCAAGGGGAAACAAACTTTTGACACAGGGTGATGGGGGGGTGGAGACAGGGAGGGAAGGATAGAGAGAGAGAGAGAGAGAGAGAGAGAGAGAGAGAGAGAGAGAGAGAGAGAGAAAGAGAGAGAGAGAGAAGTGGCAGAGAGTACTGATGCTCAAAAAGAGTTTCACCTCATCCGAAAGTTAAACACAAGACTTTGTCTTAACATGGGATTTTGTGTTGGGATGATTGGTGAGTACTGGGATTGTGGGGAATAGATGTTTCAGGTTGAAGACAGAAATGTATAGAAGTGAGAGACATAGCTTGAGACCACAAATAGAGAGAGAGAGAGAGAGAGAGAGAGAGAATTACGAAGATAATGAAAGAAACGTAAAGAGAGAGAGAGAGAGAGAGAATGAGAGAGAGAGAGAGAGAAATAGACAGAGGGAAATAAGGAGAGAGAAAGAATGAGATATAGTGTGTAAGAGAAATAGATAGAGTGTGTGAGAGAAATAGAAAATGTGACAGAAATAGATAGAGTTTGTGAGAGAAATAGATAATGTGACAGAAATAGATAGAGTTTGTGAGAGAAATAGATAATGTGACAGAAATAGATAGAGTTTGTGAGAGAAATAGATAAAGTGTGTGACAGAAATAGATAGAGTTTGTGAGAGAAATAGATAAAGTGTGTGACAGAAATAGAGTTTGTGAGAGAAATAGATAAAGTGTGTGACAGAAATAGATAGAGTTTGTGAGAGAAATAGATAAAGTGTGTGACAGAAATAGATAGAGTTTGTGAGAGAAATAGATAAAGTGTGTGACAGAAATAGATAGAGTTTGTGAGAGAAATAGATAAAGTGTGTGACAGAAATAGATAGAGTTTGTGAGAGAAATAGATAAAGTGTGTGACAGAAATAGATAGAGTTTGTGAGAGAAATAGATAAAGTGTGTGACAGAAATAGATAGAGTTTGTGAGAGAAATAGATAAAGTGTGTGACAGAAATAGACAGAGATACGAATGTTTAATTCTTCAACTCTCACACTCTCGCCCCGCCCCTCATCTTACTTTACCCAAACACGTACAACTGTACGCAAATATTAAAACACTCTGAACTGTGGGTGGAGGAAGGCGGCGTGATTTTTTTTTCAACAACTAAAAGAAAAAAAAAAGACAAGTCCACATAATTGATGTTCATTTCATGTTGGGATGAACACAGTTGACAGCATCAAGATGGAACCGCTGCCCATTTCTTTCTTTTCTACTTCATCAAACTGGGAAACTGAACAGATGCCAACTTTAACATTCGGCCCTTTTTTAATCCTGAAATTTTTAGGCTAAAAATAGTTTTATTTTTAAATGTATCGGTATTTCTGATTAGCTCAATCGCACACTATCAGATGTATGGTCAGTGAATATTTGACTATTATAATATAAATAAAATCCATTTGGCCTCTGCGTTAAATCGAAAGTAAAGAATTAATACAACAGTATTCCAGTTTGAAATACAATGATGAAAAAATCGGATCTGCCCGAAACCAAAAATAACCTAGCCTACCGATCAAGTCTAACTTGATCCATATAACTATATGGAAAAGTTGTACAGGGTACATCTGGTCTTATTCGTTTCTGTTTACTTTGTTCTCTCTTTCGAGAAGAATGAAAGGGAAAGTTTTTTTTTTTTTAATACGGCACATCAGTGACATCACCATTGTATCTATTTTAAAAAAAAAAATGTATTTTATCTACTTCAATGACTGAATACGGTATTGGTATGCGATCAATTTATCTTATGTTTTTAGAACCAATGTTTTTTTAATGACACTAGGCTCAGTGAAAACTGTCCGCTACGCTGGTATATATCTCTTATAGTGTGAACTATCTTAGAAGTATTGTCAATATCTTGACTGTCTAAATGTGAATTTTAAAAGTATTGTTAGTATCTTGACTGTCTAAATGTGAATTTTAAAAGTATTGTCAATATCTTGACTGTCTAAATGTGACTTTTAAGAACAACCATTTTTTTTATTCTTTTTTTTTTTAAATGCCAAATGAGACGCCATCTTTAACGACTGAATATCATTTTATGAAAGTGTCTGTAGTGTTAACTCCACGTTGTGGGACCATTCACTACCGCTCTTCCAAGTGGGTCCACTAACTCCCCTCCCCCCTCGTGGGTCCACACACTTCCCTCTCCTACTTTACTCCTGACATGGTGAAAAAACTGACCTTACTAGGCTGGGTACTCACTACCATTGATCTTATTGGCGTGCGGGTGGGTGGGGTGGGTGCACGGGGTCAATGTGAGGGTCAGGGGTGAAGGTGGCGCCTTCCCATTTTATTTGAGTTTATGGAGGAGCAGTGTCGGCGCACTGTTTGCTAATAATGTTTTTATTACATTACTCCGCCCTCCTTCCCCCCACCCCTCTCTGACTGAACATTCTGTCTCCCATTGTAAGAAATAAGGAGGAGGACAGTGTCATCTACCAAACACAAAATATTATCTCCAATACCCAAGTTTGATGCAGTGCAACCGTTTGACGGCTGTCTTTAGAGTTTGGGTTCCATTGTGTTGTATTTCAATACCAGCTGGGGAATTCTAAAACATTCAGAAAACTAATGGCATGAATTTATTGATCTTCTGATGGTGATGTAAAATTGTACACTAGGAGGCAGTTGAAAGTCGAGTGTTGTAATAATTGTGTTCCATAAAATATTGATTGTTCTGTTATAGTTGGAAAGGCGGGTGGGGGTGGGTTCAAACACAAGAATTGTGAAGTTTGTTGCGACAAAGTCTGTCGGTTATAATTATTCTGGAGTTTGTGATTTATTATTTTCCATTATGGACATTAAACTAGTCTACATGTCAAACAAACACTCCACGGTTAAAAGTACATTATACATACAAACATACATACATTCATACAAAGATTCATACAAACAAACATACTTACATACATACAAACATTCATACAAACATTCATACAAACAAACATACAAACATACATACAAACATACATACAAACATTCATACAAACATTCATACAAACATTCATACAAAAAAACATACAAACATTCATACAAACAAACATACTTACATACATAAAAAAATTCATACAAACAAACATACTTACATACATAAAAACATACACACAAACATAGATACATACATACACACATAGATACAAACGTACATACATACACACATATATACAAAAATATATACAAACATACATACAAACAAACATACAAACATAAATCAAATAGAATTACAGAGGTGCGATCGTTTACAATGGGTAGAGTGAAATTAAGAATGCTGATGAAAAATCTGAACCTGTTTAATTTCACTGTTGTCTCGTCCAGTGTCCAGCGACCATCTTATTCTTCCTTGACCTACGGTCTGTCCTTTAATCTTACATTACACTATAATCAATCTGATCAAACCCTTCCCCCCGCCTTCACTGTGTCATTCACTCCTTCCATCCTTTTACTTAATTTTATCTTCGCCCCCCTCCCACACCCTCTCTTATACAAAACTTTTCTTCCTCCTCTCTTCAGTCTTCAACTCACGGCATCTCGCCCCCTCCCCTCCATCTTCCTTTACCCTAACACCCACAACTTCACGGGTCCCAGCCCTGTCCCCTCCCCACCAACTCCCCGCCCACCCCCCTAGCGTTTACCCACAGTCCACAAATTTAACCCTCTGGTATTCACGAGTACTTCAACCTCCACAAATCCCATTACACGAACCAGATTTTTTTTTACCCTTTTATCAAATCTCGATGGCCAATATTACTTCAGTGTTGGACTGATGGGGATGGAAGGTGGGAGGAGGGTAGGGACAAATCTTTTAGCCAACTCTGAGAAAACCCAAGTATGTGCAACATGGGGTTCATTTCCGAGTTATCGAGGGGTTTCATTTTCTCTTTTTTTTCTATGTCTTTAGATGAAGTGGTCTAGGATCACAACTCAAGATTGTTTATTATTTATGAATTGTGCGCGCGCGTGTGTGTGTGTGGGGGGGCTATAGTTGACTTGTACAGACAAATAATCATAATATTGGAGCAGTCATTCAAATTAAGTACGTTGTTATAAAAGTGAAATAAACATAACATCCATGTGATAAGAAATACAAGTCTAAACAAGTATTCATTAAAGCATCCATTTACTCCTACATTCATTCATCCATTTATTTATGACTTAATTAACTCATTCATTCATCCATTCATTCTATTATACATTCACTCATACATTAACTCATCAATTAACTCATACAATCACTCATCGATTCACTCATACATTCACTCATCAATTAACTCATCAATTCACCGATACATTCATTTAAACAATGTTATATTTATCCGCATCATACAATTATACATTCATGTTTAAGTGTTTTCACATATTTTTTTTCTCAATATGTACCAATATATAGACTTTACTCAGCATTACTTTCTACATTCGTCAAGTCAAGTAGAACCATCCCATACTACGATTATGTTATCATATTTAATTAAAATAGAATTCCTAGACGGTTTCCTTAATTCTGTTTTCTTTCTTCACTTTACCTACACAAAACATCCTACGGCGCGTCAATTCATCTCCGTGTTTCATGACGTGACCCTTGGTCAGTCTGGTCAACACAAATAAGGGTTCCCGCAGCATGGTGTAGGAATGAGTGCCGGGTGTGTGAGGCCCAGGGACGTGAGCAGTCAGCTCGCACGTCGTCTCCTTGAAATTCACTCACACTGAGTGACGGGCCTGTTCACACGGGCTGCACTCTTTAAGGAGATGATGACCTTGTTCTCTTGGCGCCTGTCTCCATCCTCTTTACCTCTCCTCTCCACCCTCCAACACTTCACACTTTTAGCTTCACACCCTCTTCAGGACCCCTGGGGGTGGGGTGGGGGGTAGCAGAGTTGATACAATAGAAACTTTCGCTCACGATTGATTTTTTTACTAAGTGGGGGAGAGAGAAGACGTGTTGGGTGAGGGAGATAGCATGCTGTATGTAAAAGGGTGATGGTTCAATTCTATAAATGGCTACGGAGAGTTGAGAACGGTGATAGACATGTAGACAGACCAGACATTACACAGACCAGACATGTGCAGTATAAAGATCTTTTACTTACTACCACTCGTCACACATAAGATCGATATATCAAAACTGGCACGTACAGTGAAATGAAAACTAGAAATATCGATGTAAAGTTTGTTTTTTTTTCATTTAAGTGGGTTTTTAAAAGAAATTCGGGTTTTTTTTTTAGTTCGACGAGTTTCACGAAACAAAACAACACCAACAAAGACTCGATCATTTCTCTCCCTTACCAGGTGACACCAGATGTTTGCTTTGGTCAAGTATAGAAGAACATAAAAAGTAAAAAGAAAGAAGTTATGTTGTATGACCTGGGAATGATGTTGTGGTACTCTAGAATATAGATATATGAGCTGGGAATGATGTTGTGGTACTCTAGATTCTAGAATATAGCGGATATGAGCTGGGAATGAAGTTGTGGTACTCTAGAATATAGATATATGAGCTGGCAATGAAGTTGTGGTACTCTAGAATATAGATTTATGAGTTTAGAACTATGTAGTCAAGTAGATATCTATAAACTTATAAACGTATGTACAAAATGACACTAGTAATATACAGTTATGCCAGAAACTGTCAATAGCCAGGTTTGTTCTATGTCCGTAGTTTCTAGCTCCCTGTAGAAAACAACTCAATGTTTTTGTTTTTCAAACATGAGAGAAGTAAAAGTTTAGAGAGGAAAATTCCTGTGATCAATTTAATTGCAATTCTTCAGAAAGACATACCCCCCCCCTTTGTTCTTTATCTCTTTTTTTTTTTTTAATTAACAAAAATGTTGATTTTACTTTCACCCTGTGCCGGAAGAAGAAAGTCTCCAGTTCAAAAGGGAGTTTGTTTTTATTTTGTCCCATACCCCGCCCCCCCCCCCCAAAAAAAAAAAAACTCTGAGAAAACCATTTGCAGTCCAAGCAGAAATCTTTTAAAGATTAACAGATTGATGACGTATCGCAGGCATTTCACTGTTCTAGTTGGTGAAACATAATAGATTGAATAGCTTTTTGAAATCATCCCCTCGGTTCAAATGAAAGTGACAAGGGGGGGAGCAAATGCCTCCCAGGGGAGCTAACCCTCTTTGTAAACTAAGAAGCAGCAGTCTTCCAATTAGCAGATGCAAATTTTCAATTTCCACCAACTCCAGAGTTTAAAAAAATAAGAGAGGGGGGTGGGGGGTGGATAAAAAATGGTCAATGGGTTTTAGAGGCAGCCATGTTGGGAAGTGGGAGATTGAATTCTGGGTGCGCACTTGGGTTAATGTGCAGGGGTTAGAAGGAAGCCCAAAGATATGCAGTTATAAGGAAGTGTGCGTCTGTGTGTGTGTTGGCGAGGTGTGGACTCGGATAAAGGCGGTGTTTTTACTAAATGGTTACTTCCAGTTGTGTTATTATAACTTTTTCAGTTTCACTTGTATAAAATGTACATTAACAAAAACAACATCACAGCTGTTCTATATATACATCAGTGAAATATTGTACATGCCAGAATGACGCCGGTGGTGTCATTACATTATTTCAACATTTTTTTTAAAGACAAAAAAACACAACATACCAAATGTAAAGTTTGTCACCTTCACTCATCGTTTCAATATTTTATCATTAAATGCAAATTGTGACAACCTGGTGGTAGAAAGTCGATATTTTATGTAATGTCTAGGTCTTGTCAAGGCAACCAATTATATTAATTTCACTGACAGAAAGAGATTATTAAATAGCTGTAGGCTCGAACAGATAATTTGTTTTGCTTTGTTATTCCTCTCAGCTGTTGTTAAGTTTAATAAGTTCAACTTACAACTGTAAGCTGGATTACAGTGACATTGGGGGGGGGGGGGAATTCTCTTATATATATATATATATATGTGTGTGTGTTTTCCAATGCTCACAAGAGAAGACAACCCCAGTCGAGGTTTTTTTGAGACTAATGTAGTCTCCCCTTGTGGTTTAGAAATGCCAAAAAGGAGATAAACAAGGATAGGTTATAATTGAAACAGGGGAATTAACTGTGACGAGGAAGGTCTAGATTTTACGGGATAACTCTGGAGTAGGACTGGCTTAAAAATGAAATAAAATAACTTGAGGATAAGGGTTGATTGGAAATGGAACTTATGAGAAAACATGTGTCCTTGACATCCGTCTCAGTGATTGGTGTTGTTAGGTAAATATACGTCGAGTAAAGTCAGCAGTACGGGTTAAATGGTCGAGTTCAGTCAGCAGTACTGGTTAAATGCGAAAATTAGGGGTTAATTACTCTACCTATTGCATAGTAAAGAGGATTTTCAAGTTTAAAACAAACGAGAAGCAACCTACAAATAAGTCACAATTGCCAGAATTTGATACTTTTTTTCTTTAAATTTTGTTTTTGCGCTACCACTGTTAGCACTGATAGCTGGTGCGTGTCTACCAAGCCTGCGGAGTGGCGGGTGAGTGTGCCCGCTACATCTGCCGGCATGGCAGAATAAAAGGGTCTTAGCACTTGCCCACACTGTCCAGATCAGCAGGTTTACTACGGGAAATAAATAACACGATCTGTTCATTTTGTTTTAAACTCCGCCCACCGCTCTTTTTTTGTGATTATTTAAAAATATTTTAATTTGTCATGAATATTTAATTAAACCTTAATTTTCATAAGATACATTTACCCAAGTTTACCAGCCCCGGCCTATGTACAGAAAGTGTTATCTGCTGGTTCTAAAAAAAAAAAGCAGCCATTCTGTTGTTAAACTACGTCATTCTTTATTTTAACTTACATGTGGATGAATAGGACAAGTAATGTCTTTTGTCATCTCTAAACATTTTGATGACTAGGACAACTAATGTATATTGTCATTCCTAAATCTACAGCTGATTTACTATACACGTCGAGATTCAAACATGATATCTATGTGTCTGTCAAGCTCGTCACACCACCTGAACCACATGATACATTCGTTAAATTAAAACTAGAATTGAGCTGCACAAGAAATCAATCGTAGTTTATGTACTTCTGGGTTAGAAAAAGAAAATTGACACACCAGAGAGATAAAGATAGAAAGAGAGAGAGAGAGAGAGAGAGAGAGAGAGAGAGAGAGAGAGAGAGAGAGAGAGAATGAAGAGGTAGAGCTAAAGCCACTATCCAAAGGCGCCATACTATTCAAAGGCGTCCCCCTGTCCAAGGGAGTTAAACTAATGGTTTTGTACAAATGTTTGAAAATATAAAAAGAAAAGAAAAATGAGGCTTTGCAATTTTCTTTCAAAATGAATTCAAAACATCATTTCAGGCTCAAACGCAAATGTAAACAGGTTGAATACGAACAGAAAAATATCTCAGCACCATCTCAGTTTTCTTTCCTGCCTGAAGTTCACTTTCTTCACATTTCTTTTTTTTTAAGTGTCTTCCCTGGGGTGTTCTATATATCATGCCCCACCCCCGGACTGATGTAATGACAAGCTGGCGTTATAAGTTTAGACGTGTGATGCATAAACAAGTACACTTTTGACGCCATGCTATTTGACATGTTTGAATTGAAATTATTTTTTTAAAAGAAGAGTTACGTCCCCTGATTGAGGTTTTATCTCCCCTTCCATCTCACTGTATTGTTCTATCACTTGTGTTTAATTCCGTATCAAGTGAAAGTTCACTGGAATAAATTTAATAAGCTAATAATTTTTTTTGGCATAGTGAACAATGTTTACATAGTAGACAGAACTTGGCATAGTGGACAAACTTCACACAGTAGACAGAACTTGGCATAGTGGACAAACTTCACATAGTAGACATAACTTGGCATAGTGGACAAACTTCACATAGTAGACATAACTTGGCATAGTGGACAAACTTGATATAGGGGATATAATTCAGCATAGTAGACATAGAAGAACTTGACATAAACAGATCGATGAAGGTCGAGAAGTTTAAAGACAAAATAATAATCAATCACGCCTGGAATAATGTTTCAAATAATGTAGCAAAGTTTACAATGTAAAAAATGTAGCAAAGTTTACAATGTAAATAATGTAGCAAAGTTAACATTGTAATTAACGTGGCACAGTTTACATTGTAAATATTGTGGCATAGTTTACATTGTAAATATTGTGGCATAGTTTACATTGTAAATATTGTGGCATAGTTTACATAGCAAATAATGTAGCAAAGTTTACATTGTAAATAATGTGTAATAAGGTTGTAATAATAAAACACATTACGCAGGATTAAAAGGAATCTTTCAGAAGACATTTTCTTTATCGTATTACTGGTCCAGATGATGACCGGAACATTTTGTTTCTATCACAATGGTCCAGATGATGACCGGAACATTGTGTTTCTATTACTATGGTCCAGATGATGACCGGAACATTTTGTTTCTATGACTATGGTCCAGATGATGAGGTCGAGATGACCGGAACATTGTGTTTCTATTGCAATATCCATGACTTGAGGTGTTTACTGGGAGTATTTGAAAAGATGTTTCATGGTGATTCTATTTTTTAACTTTTCATTTAAGCGTTTCATCCAGAACTGAACCAACAGCGCCATGACAGTGCAGAGGTGATGATAGATGGATGTCAATGGAGCATCAATCTTGAAACTCTTCACTGAGAGCTACTCATGTTCACTTTTTTTTCACTGAATAAAATAAAGGGGGGGGGGGAGATGCGAAGAGGAAAAGAAAGATGTAGAGAAAGAGTAGAAAATGGAAGAATATAGAGTAGGACAGAGATAGAAAGAGAGGGTGTGTAAAAGAAAGAGAGACAAATTGTGCACGACCATCGACGCACCTCACGTAATAGACAAGTTGATTCAAGAAGTGATTCTGTGACTTAACGTTACACCCAACCTTACGTGTAGAATTTAAAACAAGTCAAGCTTAAGATATGATTTGGTGGTTTTAGTACAGGGGTGGGCAAACATTTTGAGTCGTGGGCTACACTGGGTTTGTAAATTTGACAGGCGGGCCGGGCCAGCAGTAGATGGATGGAGGAATGAACTAATATAAATAAGAGGTAAACGCCATAACATTGAGGGTTGTGTGCCGCGCTTCACTTTGAAACGAGTGGCGGGCCACGATAGGTATTTAACAGGATTTGGCCCATCGCTGTTAAAGACAGATATAGAATCACTGATGATCTGGGATACATCATGTAGATAGACAGGTGAATAATGTTAAAATATTCTTATTTATTTCTACAAGCCAATAGCAATTAAATAAATAATACACAACTTAATACTGCAACTAATGCCATGGTTAAGACATGTCTAATTTTATCTAATTAACTCTCTTAGGATCGTGGTTTGGTTGGTAGTTGGGGTTTCATATAGATAGTGGGTGGAGTAGGATTTACAATCACTATAAACTTGATAGTGGTAGATTGTGTACTCACTTATCTGATGGACAGTGTACTCACTTATCTGATGGACAGTGTACTCACTTATCTGATGGACAGTGTACTCACGTATCTGATGGACAGTGTACTGATTTATGTGATGGATAGAGTATTAACTTATCTGATGGACGATGGATTGAGTAGGCCAAAGGGAGAGAATTTAAAACAGGAACAAGCCCAGTGTTGTCCCTGGAGAAATAGTTCGGACAGGCTTGTCTTAATTCAGCATCTGCGGTCAGCTTTCAAATGTCCATCAAAACCCTCACACAAGTGCAGACACACTCCCACACATGTACATACACACACACGCGCGCGAGCGCATGCAAGAACACATTTTTACAGGGGTAACGAGCCGTTAGTCTGGAGACGGAGGAGGTGGGGGTGGAGATGTGCTCACCATACGACTGACTGGATTACAGCTGACATATGGAGTGATGGACAGAGTACATAGCTTGAGGGTAAAGTATACACAAAAAAAAAACATTCAAAAGAATCCAAGGGACTGAACCCAAAATTTGAAATTAAGGCGACGGGAAAAAAATGTTGATGAGCATCGACTTGAACTGGACCATTGATTAGAAGAACAAGGTGTCTCGACTTGAACTGGACCATTGATTAGAAGAACAAAGTGCCTCGACTTGAACTGGACCATTGATTAGAAGAACAAAGTGCCTCGACTTGAACTGGACCATTGATTAGAAGAACAAAGTGCCTCGACTTGAACTGGACCATTGATTAGAAGAACAAAGTGCCTCGACTTGAACTGGACCATTGATTAGAAGAACAAAGTGCCTTGACTTGAACTGGACCATTGATTAGAAGAACAAAGTGCCTCGACTTGAACTGGACCATTGATTAGAAGAACAAAGTGCCTCGACTTGAACTGGACCATTGATTAGAAGTACAAAGTGGAGTAGGTGCAACATTTTGAAGACGCTTCTGTTCATTTGATCTCTGTCTACACATATGTCAGTTGGAGACCTAGCTCATTATTTTAAATACAAAATTTGTTACACTTTGAATTAAATCTTTCAGTTTTTATCTGGTCAGGTAGTCATTGATACTTTAATAAGATTTCATTCAAGTTTTACAAACATGTTTACTGTTAGATCAACAGTGATGTAAGAAATATGGACTGTATGCTGGACAATGAACTGGACAAGGTGCTGGACAATATACTGGACAATGTCCACAGCACAGCTTGTAGTACGGTGTAAAGACAATAAAAGTTTGTGTGTGTTGTGTGTGTGTGTGTATGTGTGTTGCAAGGTGATAGACTGAAGGACTAAGAAAGACAGAGTGGTGGAGATAAAAAGCAAACTAGAGACTGATATTTAGGTGCATAACTACCATCATTAAGGTGGTCAGTGGTACAGCAGGAAGGGACACATTGACAGAGACCCAGCGGACACTGCGATCGCGCACGATTGTGAGTGTGCTTGTGTGTACTAAGGACTGGTCATCGTTGGGCTCACTCCAATGTTCAGTCCATTCCAAATCTGCCAGAGAGGTAGATTAGATTTCAATTATAGATCAATCTTAGATTTTATAGTGGTCAGTTGGTCACCAGGCGTTAATTGCAGTCTTCGAATGGGGAGTTTGGAAATGTGGTTAATATCACAGTTCTCCCAAGGAAAAATGATTTGTATCAACAAGCAATAGATAGCCTTGTATAACTCACATTGCTTTTTTGCTATAGACAGCTTAAATATCTATAGAAATCATTGCTATAGATAGCTTTCATATAGTCATGTAAAGTTGACATTGCAATAGATAGTTGTAGTTAGCTGTAATTAGCGTACAATACTATTTCGTTAAGCCCATAATTAAGCTAAATCATCATGTCATAAGTTGATATGACAAGTAAGGAGCTGTAAAAGAAATACCGAATGTCATGACAGAAGAACAGAGTACATGTGAGAAAAAGTAATAAGTCAATGAGCAGGTTAAATAAAGTAATAAGTCAATGAGCAGGTTAAATAAAGACATGTACCAAGTTATTAAGTCAATAGGGCGTTATTTTTAAAAATAATGGTATCTTGTATCATGTTATTCTTTTTTTGGTTACATAAGTCTCCTATATAACTCAAAATTTGTATTATAAACATTTCTTTCAAATTAGTAGTTCCCTTAAATATTTGAAACAAACTCTTATTATGTCTAAAGAAAATATTTGACTAATTTAATCCCATTTTTTCATTTTATTCTGACTGAAATCACCAACAAATGATTCCGTTTAAATCTATCAAGTCGGTTTATTTTTTTAAGACAAAATAAAAATAATCAACAAATAATCAAAAATAAGTAAAACAGAAATAATATTTGGTTGGCAGAGTCGAACTGTCAAGTTTGGTTAATTCTGAGACCAGTCTGCCATAAACTGGATTTGCATCGAGTCTCCTGAATGCCAAGTATATAAAGCACTGGGGGATGGTAGGTGTAAACCATAGAACATCCTCATTGTAAGGGGTTATGTAAGTGTAAGAGAAATCATAACGCTTCTCTCTGGATTACATTGGTCACGTGATCAAAAAACAAACAACATAAGGCTTAGTGCTGATCTTCAACAACACATTTTTTTTATCCAAATTATTTTATTTATTTATTTTCTATTTTAGTTTCACTTTACCCCCATACCCCCTCCCCTCCCCGGTCCCTCCGAGTGTTTCCTACAGAGTAATTCTCTGGCATCTGTTTCTCCCAACACGTGTACTTCCAATTAGAGAGTTGAAGTTTTATCAAAACGAATCACTCTCTCTGTGCTTAAACTCACAAAAAGAATCAGTTACTGAGATTTGAAATATTATTTCAAGGGAATGTGTACAATCACCAGGATGATATTGGTGAACAAAATAAAAAAAAAAAAGTAATGAGCGAGAAGGAATTATAGAGATTAGAACTCTGCACTTACTTATGTTTATATTCGAAACTCCGAACTCTGGTAATATACAGGACCACAACTCGCATGTCGTTTCAAATTTATTTTAGGTGAGAAATTGTTCTAAATATAATCTAAAATGGCTGTCACGTTTACTAAGACAGAATAAATAGTCCAGTCAGTGAGTGAATAGTTCTTTAAAAACAAAATATTTGTTATTTCGTATTATACATCGCAGATATCACACATCATTGAGCAATACAGTGGTAGTCCCGTGAACAATCTTCCTACTCATCCAGTTTTCCTGTCTGCTCTCTGGTAAATTTTAATTGCAGAAACTACGTCATTTCCGATTTACGACTCTCCCCCCCCCCCGCCCTTTTTACGGTGTGATGTTCATGCAATTTTTAATGTCTTAAATGGGGATATTCATTTGATTATATGCCATGTAATTAACTTAACCAGAATTATAAGTGGCATTAAACGCAAAATTATAAGTGAGTGGTGGAGATAGCAAGTGCGAAGAGTCTGTGATAGAGAAACACTTCAATTATCCAAGCGGACAACATCAAAAGCTTTAATTGATACTTACTGATTTGTCTGCAAAACCTTCATCATGATTTATGTCCCTTGAAACGTCGTCACTACCATCCTGACTCCCCCTCGTCTTAGTTCCGTCCTGTGCGCTGTTACTGATGACGTAACCAACGGTGCTCTTTTCCGTCTCGAGCTTTTCAACCTCGGCATCCATCTTGGCCCTGGAGTGATGATACTTTCTCCTCTGGGCGTCTGCCCTCCTGATGACCACGATAGTGATAATGACCGCTACGGTGACCACGCCCGTCACCACCCCGAGAATAATGACCACCAGCACGTGCTCTTTCTCTTTGTCCCTTCCCTCCACTTCCGTCTCGTTAGGGGCGAAAATGATGACATCAAAAGTGGAATTTGTAAAAAGCGGGAAACCGGAGTTTTTATCTGTAACCACCACGGTCAACCGGTGCCGTCCAGAGTCCTGTGGAGTCAGGGGCCGCTGGAGAATCAGCTCACCTTTCTCTTTGGTCAGCTTAAAGATTGACCCAGTGGAGCCAGAAGCCAGGTGGAACTCCAACTCCTTGTTGGCCCCATCGTCTTCGTCTTCAGCTAGAATGGTCAGGACGACTGACCCTGGCTTCGAGTCAAAGGACACAGCGACTGTACTGTTCCCACTTCTTGGGTAGATGATCCTAGGCTTGTGGTCATTCTGGTCCGCAACCTTGACCAGCACAGTGGTGCTTCCAGTCATCGGGGGCTTTCCTTTATCCTCGGCGTACACCGTGATTGTGTAGGAGTCCCTCTGTTCCCTGTCCAGTATCTCTTTGGTCAGTATTAGTCCGTTGGGCAAGATCACAAAGGGACTTAGCTTGGGCAGTATGGTGTACACAATCAGTCCGTTCTCTCCGCTGTCCCTGTCTGTGGCCAATACTGACCCCACTGTGATGTTTTCTGAAAGGTTCTCGCTGACCTCGAACTCATAGGAAGATTTCTCAAAAGTCGGTGCCTCGTCGTTGAGGTCAGTGACCTCAATGACGACATCAGAGGTGGAACTCTTCTTATCCACGCCGTTGTCACTGGCGACGGCCTTGAACCTCAGCATGGGCGTAGCCTCATGGTCCAACGACTTGACGGCTATAATGTTTCCTCTGGGGTCGATCTTGATAAGGTCATCGTCGGCTCCTAGCAGTGAGTAGGACACTCGACCATTTTCACCAGAGTCGGCATCGGTGGCCTGAACTTTTAAAATGACTACACCAACTCTGTTGTTCTCAGGGATAGATTTCTGGTAGATGGATTCCGAGAAAACTGGCGCGTTGTCATTCTCATCTTTCACCTTTAAACACATAAAAATATATAAGTGTTTTCATTGATTATTTTTTTTTTATGTTTGTTAACGTATTTATAGGAAAACATTATAGGAATGAAATAAAGTAAAATTAATTCATGGGAGAAATGAAATTATAAGGTTTGACTTTGATTATCATATTTCATTTACATATGGTTAGTTAATAAGATAATTGAATGGGTATGTCTGATAGCCAGTGGATGGGTATGTCTGATAGCCAGTGGATGGGTGTGTCTGATAGCCAGTGGATGGGTATGTCTGATAGCCAGTGGATGGGTATGTCTGATAGTCAGTGGATGGGTATGTCTGATAGTCAGTGGATGGGTATGTCTGATAGCCAGTGGACGGGTATGTCTGATAGTCAGTGGATGGGTTACGTCTGATAGCCAGTGGAGGGGTATGTCTGATAGTCAGTGGATGGGTACGTCTGATAGCCAGTGGATGGGTACGTCTGATAGCCAGTGGACGGGTATGTCTGATAGCCAGTGGATGGGTACGTCTGATAGCCAGTGGATGGGTATGTCTGATAGCCAGTGGATGGGTATGTCTGATAGTCAGTGGATGGGTATGTCTGATAGCCAGTGGACGGGTATGTCTGATAGTCAGTGGATGGGTACGTCTGATAGCGAGTGGATGGGTATGTCTGATAGCCAGTGGATGGGTATGTCTTATAGTCAGTGGATGGGTATGTCTGATAGCCAGTGGATGGGTATGTCTGATAGTCAGTGGATGGGTACGTCTGATAGCCAGTGGACGGGTATGTCTGATAGTCAGTGGATGGGTATGTCTGATAGCCAGTGGACGGGTATGTCTGATAGTCAGTGGATGGGTTACGTCTGATAGCCAGTGGAGGGGTATGTCTGATAGTCAGTGGATGGGTACGTCTGATAGCCAGTGGATGGGTACGTCTGATAGCCAGTGGACGGGTATGTCTGATAGCCAGTGGACGGGTATGTCTGATAGTCAGTGGATGGGTACGTCTGATAGCCAGTGGATGGGTATGTCTGATAGCCAGTGGATGGGTACGTCTGATAGCCAGTGGATGGGTACGTCTGATAGCCAGTGGACGGGTATGTCTGATAGTCAGTGGATGGGTATGTCTGATAGCCAGTGGACGGGTATGTCTGATAGTCAGTGGATGGGTACGTCTGATAGCCAGTGGACGCGTATGTCTGATAGCCAGTGGATGGGTATGTCTAATAGTCAGTGGATGGGTACGTCTGATAGCCAGTGGACGGGTATGTCTGATAGCCAGTGGAGGGGGAATGGACAGGGGCTAGACTGCGTAGGAGCAGTCAGAATGTTATAACTCTATGTTGATTTTAAAATATCCTTTTGTTACAAAATTTAATGATGAGCAGTGCTTTGGACATATCATGTTATGTATGTATGTTTTGTGATCAGTGTGGTTCAGTGTGGTTCAGTGTGGTTCAGTGTGATTAGTGTTGATCAGTGTGATCAGTGTGGTTCAGTGTGGCTCAGTGTGATCAGTGTGGTTCAGTGTGATTCAGTGTGATTAGTGTGGTTCAGTGTGATCAGTGTGGTTCAGTGTGGCTCAGTGTGATCAGTTTGGTTCAGTGTGATCATTGTGGTTCAGTGTGGCTCAGTGTGATCAGTGTGGCTTAGTGTGATCAGTGTGGCTCAGTGTGATCAGTGTGGCTCAGTGTGATCAGTGTGGTTCAGTGTGGCTCAGTGTGATCAGTGTGGTTCAGTGTAATCCGTGTGGCTAAGTGTGGTTCAGTGTGGCTCAGTGTTATCAGTGTGGCTCAGTGCAGTTACAGTGGCGTACAGACTTATGCAAGTAATTCAAATGTGTACTCACTTTAACTTCAAAATTTACAGTGCTGGACATTCGTGGTGACCCAGCGTCCTCACAGAACACGGTCACGTTGTGAACGGGCTCGGCCTCTCTGTCCAGCTTCCTGACCACGATGACCTTGTACTCGTTGACGGACAGCGGTTGCAGTTCAAAGGCGTCGCTCACAATAGAGCAGGAGACCAGTCCATTAAGTCCGGCGTCTCTGTCCAGCACCCCAATCAACGCTACCACGGTCCCTGTTGGTATTTGAATAAAACAAAAAAAACTTATTTTGAATATCTATAAATAGTTTCTGATGTCATAGAGAACAATCTAGAGTTTGACGAGCGGATGGATACAAACCCATTGTTCACTCACCTGACTGAGCCAGCTCGGACACTGAACCACCAAACATGACATTGACGCTGATAATGGGGGCGCTGTTCACTGTGTCCTCTACCGTGACGTCAACTTCGGCTCTGGACACTAGAGGCGGGACCCCTTTGTCCAGACATTCCACTAAAATTCTGGAATCGTAAACATTTCATTGGTTATTTAAAAAAATAAATATAACTAAAACCCACTCAACAACATAAGTGATTAAGCAAAAATTATTTCTTAAAGTAAATTATACAATATTTCTCTTACTGAACACATTGTGCTTAAATATAAATTAAACACTTTGTCTCTGAACACATTGTGTTGTCTTTCATTTGGAAGTATATCAAGCTATAAATAGTCTCAGACTATTGCATCATTTGTATCATAGAAGAACCAACTATTATAAGTAATTATTGCTTCTACTAACGGGTCAAGGCGACACCTTAGTTCACTACTCACCTAAATGTTTCTCCCTGTTTCTCTAGCAGTGAACCTGCCACTGTTATCTGACCAGTGGTCGCGTTGATGGCGAAGTACTTGGTGACGTCTTCTCGGTCGAGCGGTGCGAATCTGTACTCTTTAATACCGTACTGATCCGAATCATTGTCCGTGGCCGATACACTGGAATGACAAACATTGGGGGGAAATTCCATTTAACTTCATGTGTGGTTTGTTTTACAAACTTCACAAACAAACAAACAAACAAATAAATAGACAAACACATACTCCAAAAGTTTGAATTTAAAATATAAATTAGAACGAGGCTACTAATGTGTGGGAGTATCACACAAATAAGAGTTTCTGTTTTGAGATTATTGTTAGCATGACGTAATACTCACGTGACTACCGGAGTTCCCAGTGTTGCCACCTCTGGTAGGCTCACGTTGTACAGAGACTTATCAAAGGTCGGAGCATTGTCGTTGACGTCCTCCACGTTGACCACTATGGTCATGCTGCCGGGCCTTGTGGGCTGTCCGCCGTCTCTAGCCGTCAAGACCATCCTGTGAAGAGGCTTCGTCTCTCTGTCCAGCTCATGACGTAACACCAGACTGACCTATAACAAACACACACAATTGAACACAAAACTACAACTGTATTTTATTGCAATTAAATTGAAATTTATATTTAGTCTGAACCTCGCATGAAAACTTAGAGGTACATTTAGAAAGGGGGGTGGGGGTAAAATACAGATATAACTGATTGTAAATACATAAAGGGGGGGGGGTAAAATACAGATATAACTAATTGTAAATACATAAAGGGGGGGGGGGTAAAATATAGATATAACTGATTGTAAATACATAAAGGGGGGGGGGTAAAATACAGATATAACTGATTGCAAATACATAAAGGGGCCAAATACAGATATAACTGATTGTAAATACATAAAGGGAGGTAAAATACAGATATAACTGATTGTAAATACATAAAGGGGGTAAAATATAGATATAACTGATTGTAAATACATAAAGGGGGTAAAATACAGATATAACTGATTGCAAATACATAAAGGGGGGTCAAATACAGATATAACTGATTGTAAATACATAAAGGGAGGTAAAATACAGATATAACTGATTGTAAATACATAAAGGGGGGGGGGGTAAAATACAGATATAACTGATTGTAAATACATAAAGGGGGGGGTAAAATACAGATATAGCTGATTGTAGATACATAAAGGGGGGGGGGGTAAAATACAGATATAACTGATTGTAAATACATAAAGGGGGGGGGGGTAAAATACAGATATAACTGATTGTAAATACATAAAGGGGGGGGGGTAAAATACAGATATAACTGATTGTAAATACATAAAGGGGGGGGGGTAAAATACAGATATAACTGATTGTCAATACATAAATGGGGGGGGGGGTAAAATACAGATATAACTGATTGTCAATACATAAAGGGGGGGGGTAAAATACAGATATAAATGATTGTCAATACACAAGAAACCCCCCCTCCCTCTCCTATTTGGCTACATTTGTCCTAATGTCCAGTTAACTGCCTTTTGGGGAAGGCGACTAAACCCACCCGTCTCAGACGCCGCGCCTAAATAGAGCCTAGCAAACAGAAAGTTTTGGTACGATATATAGGCCCCACGTTGAACATTCTCTCTAGGCCCGGTGATTGACGTCTTCATGCTAAGGCCGCCAGTGTTACGTGTTTGCTATAATGACGTAGACAACTTTTAAAGGTTTACATAATTAACATCTTTTAGAAAAATACTTTAAAAAATACTGTGAGAACTTTAGGTGTAAAATTCTCAGCTTTTTTTAAATTTTGAGAGAAATATAATATTAAAAATACTTAAAAAACTTGTATTTGTTATACTGTGTATACTTGTATATGTGTATATGTTATACTGTATATACTTGTATATGTGTATATGTTATACTGTAAATACTTGTAAATGTCTATATGTTATACTGTAAATACTTGTAAATGTGTATATGTTATACTGTAAATACTTGTAAATGTGTATATGTTATACTGTAAATACTTGTAAATGTGTATATGTTATACTGTGAATACTTGTAAATGTGTATATGTTATACTGTAAATACTTGTAAATGTGTATATGTTATACTGTAAATACTTGTATATGTGTATATGTTATTCTGTATAGACGTGTATTGTGTGCATATCTTATACTGCATTTACGTGTATATGTGTATATGTTGTACTGTATATACTTGCATATGTTATACTGTATATACTTGTATATGTGTATATGTTATACTGTATATACTTATATATGTTATACTGTATATACGTGTATATGTTATACTGTACTAGTTGTAAGTACCCGGCTTTGCTCGGGTTTAAAATAAGGTTTTCTGTTTACCTTCTGTTTTCTCCCTACCCCTTCTCTCCCTTCCTCTCTCTCCCTTTCCCTTCCTCCCTCCATCCTTCTCCCTCCCTCTCCCTCGCTCTCTCTCCCATCTCTCTCCCTCCCACCCTCCCTCTCCCATCTCCCCTCTCCCCTTCGTTCTCTCCCCCCTGTCCATCCCCCTCCCTCCCTCTCTCCCCTTCCTCCTTCCCTCTCTCCCTCCCTGCCCCCTCTCTCTCTTTATCTCTTCCTCCCATTTCTCTCATCCTCTCTCCCTCTTCACCTCTCTCCCTCTTCCTCCCTCCCTCATTCCCTCTCTCCCTCCCTGCCCCCTCACTCTTTATCTCTCTCTCCCTCCCTCCCACCCTCTCTCCCCCTTCCTCCCTTTCTCCCTCCCTCTTTCTCCCTCCCTCTCACTCGCTCTCTCTCCCATCTCTCTCCCTCCCACCCTCCCTCTCCCATCTCCCCTCTCCCCTTCGTTCTCTCCCCCTCCCTCCCTCTCTCCCCTTCCTCCTTCCCTCTCTCCCTCCCTGCCCCCTCTCTCTTTTTATCTCTTCCTCCTATTTCTCTCATCCTCTCTCCCTCTTCACCTCTCTCTCTTCCTCCCTCCCTCATTCCCTCTCTCCCTCCCTGCCCCCCTCACTCTTTATCTCTCTCTCCCTCCCTCTCTCCCACCCCTCTCTCTCCCTTCCTCCCTCTCTCTCCCTTCCCTACCCCCTCCCTCTCTCCCACCCTCTCTCCCTCCTTTCTCCCTCCCTCCCCCTTTCCACCTCTCTCCCTCCTCCTCTATCCCCCTTCCTCCCTCCCTCATTCCCTCATTCCCTCTCTCTCCCTCCCTGCCCCCCGTTATTTATCGATTTGGTGAACTTTCAGCATTTTGGTCAAATTAACGCATTTAGGTATTGCGTTAAAAATTTTAATCGCAAATTTTTTTTCACGCGTTAATTGCAAATTAACGCAGTTTAATCAGCAGCCCTAATATATATATATATATATATATATATATATATATATATATATATATATATATATACATACTTATTATTATGGCTTCACACTTCTTCTAAAATCCTTCTTCATTCCTTTACCTTCCTCAAACTGTACAAATCAGAGAGCATGAAAAAACATCAACAATTCTTTGCATCACAAAGGCACAATACAGCACCAGCGCGCAAGTTCTATTCGATCATCGGGAAATGACGTCACAGAGGAATTTTATTTATGGCGCCGTCGAGATTACTTTAATATAGTAAAATACTAAAATAAAAAAAAATTAATTACAATTAAACTACCCATCGAGATGAAACGAAACCTGTCCTATAACCTGCCCCATGTAATTATGTGTATGTGTAACAAATTTCACGTTATTTGTTTGTCTGGATCTTGAGTTATAAGGGAACAGACAGACAGACAGACAGACAACGAATGCGTCTTATAAGTATAGAGATATACGTGTATATGTTTATATGTTATACTCTACACAAGTGTATTATGTACATATGTTATACTGCATTTACGTGTATATGCGTATAAGTTATAATGTATATACTTGCATATGTGTATATGTTATACTCCAGGGACGGGGTGTCATAAAGAAACAAAGAAGAAAAAAACGAGAGACGGGGGCATGACAAGAGCCACATTCCCCAGGGGCAGTAACTCTGGGTATGTTGTGACTGCAGAATGATGGAAGGGGAACTCTGGCATTCTCTGACTTCTTCACTTGTCCCTGCCCCCACCCCCACCCACCCTCCCATCCCCTCTTCCCATGTTCATCTTTCCAGGCTAGACCCCGACCCTGGTAGATTGTTTCCACCTGGCTTGATTTATACAGGCTGTCAAAGGTAGTGAACTCCGGGGGCATAAAAAGGCCGAGGGAAGGGGGAGGCGACTCGTGTTATACAACGGCAGATAATTTGGAATATATAGGAAGAGACAACTTGTTACACTAAGATAATACTCGCTCTATAAGGAGACAAGGAAAGATAACTCATAATAAGATGGGCGAATAAAAAAAAAAGCTAAGAACAGTAATACATGGAGGAAATGAATGAAATATTTGGGTACGTAAATGTTTGATAGATGTGACATAATGCGGTTATGTGTATTGACGGTATGCATTTATATTGAATATAATTTTACTATTGGGGGCCTTTACATTTATATATAACACTACTAAAATGTCTTTATAATTTTAAAGCAAATGGAGTACAGATTTTTAAGGGGAAATGGGGGGGAGGGGGTGTGGAGGGTTTAGAGGGTTCTTTCTATTTTAAGACATTTATTGCTAACGAGTTTGCTTTTATATAACAATTGAAGACTTGCAACCATTAAGTAACTTTTTTTTTATTTATAGATGAACTTGACCTTTTAGAAGATTGTGTCTTCATTAAAAAAGAGTTCACAACGTGGACTTTAATGCTTGTTTGAAAGGAATCTAGGCCGAATATAGAATGGCTCAGTCTGAAGACTAAGTATAGACTCGATATGATACAAAGGAAAAAATGCGTCATCAAAAATATGCTGTGTGAAACGTGTTTCTGTAATAACAGATGCGGACGTTTGAGATGACGTCATTCTATCCTCGTCTAGCCATTTCACAACGGCCCTAAAGTTTAATGGGTAACAGTGTCCTTTCTTGTTGTCACATATCTAATGGCGTCACCGCCCTGGAGTAACAACAGCCGGAGCAGCAACAGCTGGTGGTGTCTATTGGATGTGAGCGAGACATCAAAGACAGATGCTTGTAAAACGTAAGCATTACATCAAAGACATGTTGAAAATTATAAGTGTTACAACACAGACAGGTTGTGTGTGTTTGAATGTTACAGCACAGACGGGCTGTGTGTGTTTGAATGTTACAGCACGGGCATATTTGTGTGTTTGATTGTTACAGCACGGACAGGTTGTGTGCGTTTGAATGTTACAACACAGACGGGCTGTGTGTGTTTGATTGTTACAACACAGACGGGCTGTGTGTGTTTGATTGTTACAACACGGACAAGTTGTGTGTGTTTGAATGTTACAACACAGACAGGTTGAGTGTGTTTGATTGTTACAACACAGACGGGCTGTGTGTGTTTGATTGTTACAACACAGACGGGCTGTGTGTGTTTGATTGTTACAACACAGACAGGTTGAGTGTGTTTGATTGTTACAACACAGACGGGCTGTGTGTGTTTGATTGTTACAACACAGACGGGCTGTGTGTGTTTGATTGTTACAACACAGACAGGTTGAGTGTGTTTGATTGTTACAACACAGACGGGCTGTGTGTGTTTGATTGTTACAACACAGACGGGCTGTGTGTGTTTGATTGTTACAACACAGACGGGCTGTGTGTGTTTGATTGTTACAACACAGACAGGTTGAGTGTGTTTGATTGTTACAACACAGACGGGCTGTGTGTGTTTGATTGTTACAACACAGACGGCCTGTGTGTGTTTGATTGTTACAACACAGACGGGCTGTGTGTGTTTGATTGTTACAACACAGACAGGTTGAGTGTGTTTGATTGTTACAACACAGACGGGCTGTGTGTGTTTGATTGTTACAACACAGACGGGCTGTGTGTGTTTGATTGTTACAACACAGACAGGTTGAGTGTGTTTGATTGTTACAACACAGACGGGCTGTGTGTGTTTGATTGTTACAACACAGACAGGTTGAGTGTGTTTGATTGTTACAACACAGACGGGCTGTGTGTGTTTGATTGTTACAACACAGACGGGCTGTGTGTGTTTGATTGTTACAACACAGACGGGCTGTGTGTGTTTGATTGTTACAACACAGACGGGCTGTGTGTGTTTGATTGTTACAACACAGACAGGTTGAGTGTGTTTGATTGTTACAACACAGACGGGCTGTGTGTGTTTGATTGTTACAACACAGACGGCCTGTGTGTGTTTGATTGTTACAACACAGACGGGCTGTGTGTGTTTGATTGTTACAACACAGACAGGTTGAGTGTGTTTGATTGTTACAACACAGACGGGCTGTGTGTGTTTGATTGTTACAACACAGACGGGCTGTGTGTTTGATTGTTACAACACAGACAGGTTGAGTGTGTTTGATTGTTACAACACAGACGGGCTGTGTGTGTTTGATTGTTACAACACAGACGGGCTGTGTGTGTTTGATTGTTACAACACAGACGGGCTGTGTGTGTTTGATTGTTACAACACAGACGGGCTGTGTGTGTTTGATTGTTACAACACAGACGGGCTGTGTGTGTTTGATTGTTACAACACAGACGGGATGTGTGTGTTTGATTGTTACAACACAGAAAGGTTGAGTGTGTTTGATTGTTACAACACAGACGGGCTGTGTGTGTTTGATTGTTACAACACAGACGGCCTGTGTGTGTTTGATTGTTACAACACAGACGGGCTGTGTGTGTTTGATTGTTACAACACAGACGGGCTGTGTGTGTTTGATTGTTACAACACAGACGGGCTGTGTGTGTTTGATTGTTACAACACAGACGGGCTGTGTGTGTTTGATTGTTACAACACAGACGGGCTGTGTGTGTTTGATTGTTACAACACAGACGGGCTGTGTGTGTTTGATTGTTACAACACAGACGGGATGTGTGTGTTTGATTGTTACAACACAGACAGGTTGAGTGTGTTTGATTGTTACAACACAGACGGGCTGTGTGTGTTTGATTGTTACAACACAGACGGCCTGTGTGTGTTTGATTGTTACAACACAGACGGGCTGTGTGTGTTTGATTGTTACAACACAGACGGGCTGTGTGTGTTTGATTGTTACAACACAGACGGGCTGTGTGTGTTTGATTGTTACAACACAGACGGGCTGTGTGTGTTTGATTGTTACAACACAGACGGGCTGTGTGTGTTTGATTGTTACAACACAGACGGGCTGTGTGTGTTTGATTGTTACAACACAGACGGGCTGTGTGTGTTTGATTGTTACAACACAGACGGGATGTGTGTGTTTGATTGTTACAACACAGAAAGGTTGAGTGTGTTTGATTGTTACAACACAGACGGGCTGTGTGTGTTTGATTGTTACAACACAGACGGCCTGTGTGTGTTTGATTGTTACAACACAGACGGGCTGTGTGTGTTTGATTGTTACAACACAGACGGGCTGTGTGTGTTTGATTGTTACAACACAGACGGGCTGTGTGTGTTTGATT
The DNA here is from genome assembly GCA_021962125.1 of Bulinus truncatus. NCBI lineage: Eukaryota > Metazoa > Mollusca > Gastropoda > Planorbidae > Bulinus > Bulinus truncatus. Next base: position 429,167 of record JAGDYQ010000372.1, read on the forward strand.
GTTACAACACAGACGGGCTGTGTGTGTTTGATTGTTACAACACAGACGGGCTGTGTGTGTTTGATTGTTACAACACAGACGGGCTGTGTGTGTTTGATTGTTACAACACAGACGGGATGTGTGTGTTTGATTGTTACAACACAGACAGGTTGAGTGTGTTTGATTGTTACAACACAGACGGGCTGTGTGTGTTTGATTGTTACAACACAGACGGCCTGTGTGTGTTTGATTGTTACAACACAGACGGGCTGTGTGTGTTTGATTGTTACAACACAGACGGGCTGTGTGTGTTTGATTGTTACAACACAGACGGGCTGTGTGTGTTTGATTGTTACAACACAGACGGGCTGTGTGTGTTTGATTGTTACAACACAGACAGGTTGAGTGTGTTTGATTAATACAACACAGACGGGCTGTGTGTGTTTGATTGTTACAACACAGACGGGCTGTGTGTGTTTGATTGTTACAACACAGACGGGCTGCGTGTGTTTGATTGTTACAACACAGACGGGCTGTGTGTGCTAGACAATGCTGGAAGAAAAAAAGCCAACTAGAAATATGTTTGTAAGCATATGACAGTTCGTATGTCTGTCTGTCTGTCAGTCTGTGAGCTCGCCCTCAAAAATGAAATGAATGCTACTATTCATAGTGCAATCCTGCCTTCTATCAGGACCAATCAAGAAAAATTGTGTGACATCCTCGCGGAAAGTTGGCAGCAACTGTTTCTCGATCAACGTCTAATGTCTGGATTAAAAAAAAATAGGTTTCAACTGAATGTGATGCCAACTTTATCATTTTGAAGTTTTATTTTCGTTGTATAGTCCTGGTGACGAACAAAACTTCATTCCATCTATCATTTCTTATCACCCCATCTCTCCATCCACACCAAGTTCTCTCACCCTATCTCTCCATCCACACCAAGTTCTCTCACCCTATCTCTCCATCCACACCAAGTTCTCTCACCCTATCTCTCCATCCACACCAAGTTCTCTCACCCTATCTCTCCATCCACACCAAGTTCTCTCACCCTATCTCTCCATCCACACCAAGTTCTCTCACCCTATCTCTCCATCCACACCAAGTTCTCTCACCCTATCTCTCCATCCACACCAAGTTCTCTCACCCTATCTCTCCATCCACACCAAGTTCTCTCACCCTATCTCTCCCGCTCCCCTCCCCCAAAAAGTCCCAGTCACGTGATCAGACCTTAATCGACACGCGGTATTTTTTTTTATGACGAATGACCAACAGGTTTTTACTAGTATGGACACTTCATTCATTTCTGGCACTGACCACTGATAACCTTACTCACTGACCAGAAACTACGGACTGACGGTATCACTAGGTCAAATATTCAAACCAGAAAACTGTTAATGAAACAATATTTTGTGAGTCGAGAACTATGAATAGAACAAATGAACCAAAAGTGTTTTAATTTGTGCGAGAGTGTGTCCATGTCAAAAGTGTTTTAATCTACCTTGTTGTATAATTCTTCATCAAAGGCTACTTCTAAATTTCTGTTAGTAAATCGATGTCTCCTCTGTCCGGTAAATGAACATAAACTCGACTCTCTGTCCATCTACGTACAGCTGATAGCCTGACATTACACTTCCTCAGATGTTCCGTCAGTCGAATCATCCAAACCTGAGTCTTAAAGGTCATTCTTGTTTGACCGGAAACAGTCATCAGACTATTGTGCTCCACGTTCCTGCCTATCAAAGGATGTAAAAAGGAAAAGTTCTTGTTTCTCTCCCCTCACACCCCCCCCCAGACCGCCGGACTACAATGTATGACCGGTGGTGCCAATAAAAAGTTCCTCTGTACTTAATTAAACAGCTCCCGCCGCAACAATAGCCACCTCTGACCAGTTGACCAGAAACAGGTCAGTTAATGTACCAGGCAGTGAAAGTTGTGTTCATAGAGATATTCATATAAACACACATTCAAACAATACAGTCTAAATCTACGATGTTAGTATACTGAGTACTTTGGAAAAGAATAAATTTGTTATCATCAAAAAAAAAACCCTGACACATATAAAGTCTAGCACATAGAAAAATGGATGGATTGATGGATACATAGATGGTTGGATAGGGTATATATAGATCATAAATGGATAGACATATATTAAATATTCATCAAGGAGTTATACAAAGAGAAACTCACTTTACTGAAAATCTTAATAGAAACTATAACTATGTTTGAAGATATATAAATAAACGGAGAGATGTACGGATAAATGGATGGATGTGTAAACACAGATTGATGAATGGGGGGGGATGGATTGGTGGATAGATCGGTAGGTGGGTGTATGGATATATGGATGGGTCGATGGACAGACTGGTGATAGATAGATAGATAGATAGATAGATAGATAGATAGATAGATAGATAGATAGATAGATAGATAGATAGATAGATAGATAGATAAATAGATAGATAGATAGATATAGATAGATAGATAGATAGATAGATAGATAGATAGATAGATAGATAGATAGATAGATAGATAGATAGATAGATAGATAGATAGATAGATAGATAGATAGATAGATAGATAGATAGACCTGGCTTATAAATTTAAAAAAAGTTTTCTTCCTGAACAATGAAATATCCACAACATGAAAGTGAGAGAGTAATAGAGGAGGGTGGTGGGTGTGTGTTGTGTGTGAAACTTTGTCTTCCATAAGATGTTAGTCATCACCAGCTACCCCACCGCTGTATCTGTCAGTCTGTCATCTTTTCTGGACAGAAATCTAAGCAGCTGAATCGCTGGTACGATTACAATACAAGAATGGTATCCGCGAAACGTGAGGGGGGTAATGGGGGAGTCATGGGGGTATGATATGTCAACTGGCATTAATTGTTACGAGATATGAAGCGCCATGGTTCATGAGAACGTCGTCTGTGAAGTGAACAGACCAGAGAGCTGGCAACAACTGTAACACAACACTCCACCCAGTGTAGCCAGGAGAATTCTATAGAAATATTCGTCCTTTCTTCACCCACTTATATCCGGTTCAGAAGATGACATTCTGTTGCAGCTAGACACTTCCAAAAAAAAAATATTGGAAAGAGGTGTAGTTATGAGATAGATTCGTCCAGCATTGATACGTTTTATTTTATTCATATAAAAGATCTCACCAGATACTAGGTTGGCTGAAGTAGCAACTCTAATAGAGTTATATCCCCGTAACTAACAGAGTTATATCCCCTTATTAACTAACTGACGCCACTTCACAATAAAAGGGTGTAGCCATTGTCATCCAAAGTTCGGTGCAACACTTAGCAATTATCTCAACCGTCATTTTTCTTTTTAAAATTATTTTAGTTTTTATGATTTATTATTACACAAAAAAAAAAAGAAACAAAAGAAATGTAATAGATGCTGTGCACTAATAAATCATCTGATTAAAACAGATTTATATTTTATTTTTTGTAACAACAATAGACAGTAAATGTAACAACAATAGACAGTAAATGGCTGAACTAATACCGACAGTTTTTTAAAGGATGTTTTATTCTGTTACTGGAATGTTAAGATGAATCTCTCTACACAATGTACAAAGAAACACTCATCTCGGTGGTTTTATATCTCGAGTTGTGCTCATTTTACGCCTGAGCGAGTAAGTGGTGATTTTATCTTAATGATAACATTAGGGTTCGACTCAGTCCCGACCAGTGTCTGGGAGACACGCTTGGCTACAGAGGCAGTCCCCGTAGGCGAGAAAAAATACTGAAACATTGAATGTTTGTGGCCGACAGTATTATTTATTAGTTTATATTCGATACTTGGTGGGTGTTTTGAGTGTGTGTGTGGATGTTTAGTATTGTGAAACTTATATAGGTATGTGCTTTGTGAATGAACAGAGTTGTAGCACATATATAGGTATGTGATTGTAAATTGTATAGTATAGAAGCACATAAGTAGACATGTGTAACGTGTGTATGTGTATGTGCTGAGTTTCGGATCAAATGAATTATAAATTTCATAACTACAACACACCAATTGTGATGGATTTAGTTGATTTTATATTGTGTAATATTTATGGAGAATAGTGTAAAATGACTTATACTTACAAATTTGAGAATATATTATTTAGTACATAATCGTGCTATGGGGGGGGGGACGACAGGATCTGGTTATGTGATTTTTAAAAAAAATATCTGTCAGTGTTTTGTGTCATATGTACATGTATGTGACTATATATATCTAGGGTGTTGGGAGTGTGTGAGTGTGTGATGGTAGGATGGTGTTGTGGTATGATGGTGGGATGGTATGCTGGTGTACGGCCACTACGAGACGCAGCAGTAGGTCAGTTGGAATGATTCATTCAAGTGTCAACAAGTAACAACAACAATTTATCGAGGACAATTGATTTCTCAATCAACGACCGACCCATCTCACCAATCACAGAGGTCAACCTGGGGTCAGTTATGGAAATACAAAAAAAAATGTGACTTTGTTTTGTGTTTTTTTTTGTCTTTGAAATTGTGTAGATGAAAGTGTATAACTGATTACAGATGGTGATACAAGAAATAATTACAGCAAACACTTAAATTCTTCACTAAATAGAGCCCTTCCCATAATAACAATTAATTTTTTGTTCACTTTTTTAAAAGACTAAGTTATCTATTAGTTAAAATTGTTAATGAAATCCATTCATTAAATACCAGACAACAAGTAGGAAGTATTATTAATGTAACTATCAAACTTAAAGTGACTACAGTCAACGCCTGTACACCTGTACTCCTGTACACTTACTACATGTACTGTACTAGAGACCAACTACTGGTCACGGTTCAGGTGTGCCAGGTGACGTCGAGTTTCTCTGTACCTTTTAGTTTTTTTCCCTCTATGAGTAACTCATGTAAAATGTCTGTAAACTGACTTCATAGTGACTATATTAGACAGGTAGGTACCCCGGGTATTTGAGGGTGAGGCAGCGGATACAGTGTTTTGATCCCAGGGTGTGAAACAAAAATGAAACAAAAAAGAATAACTGTGAACACTTGAGGTGAAAACATTTGGCCTCTCTTTGATTTCAATACATTCCACTCTGAGTGATATTTAAAACGAAATCCGATGTATTGATTGGCTAAATGTGAAAGTTACCTTTGTAAATGTGAAAGTTACTTTTGTAAATGTGAAAGTTACCTTTGTAAATTTGAATTCAAAGTTTGGTGAACAATTTAAAAAAATATTTTATTTTTGTCTTGAAGTTTTTCATTGATTATAAATTAATTGGTTTGTTTGTTTGTTTGTTTGTTTACTATTTGAAAGTTGAACATGAAATAAAGTGTGACAGTCATTATGAATGATACTAGAAACCAGAGGACACTATATGTCCATTGTGGTCAGACAAAAGTGTGTGTGAAACATTGACATAAATATTGTACTGGTGAGTGACCATGTAGGAAATGACCGACAGATAAGTAACTTTAAATCCATTGAGGGTGACTATTAGACACAGATATGGGGGAAGGACCGGTGGGGAGTGCTATTTAACATAGCTCCGGGGTAAAATGGTGGCTACTGGACATAACTCATAGAGGAAAGTGGCTACTGGACATAACTCATAGAGGAAAGTGGCTACTGGACATAACTCATAGAGGAAAGTGGCTACTGGACATAACTCATAGAGAAAAGTGGCTACTGGACATAACTCATAGAGGAAAGTGGCTACTGGACATAACTCATAGAGGAAATGGGCTACTGGACATAACTCACATAGAAAGAAAAGGCATGGCTTTCCGTTATCCTCACAATCTTCTAATACTGTCTTGGCCGCTAGAAACCACTTCACTAGTTATTCATATGGTGTTTGGTTATTTCACTAGGTGTTTATATAGTGTTTGGCTACTTTACCAGGTGTTTATATGGTGTTTGGCTACTTCACCAGGTGTTTAGATGGTGTTTGGCTACTTCACCAGGTGTTTATATGGTGTTTGGCTACTTCACCAGGTGTTTATATGGTGTTTACCTCAGACAAAAAAGAAAACAAAGAACAAATGTAAATACTAAGTGTGTCAATTAAACACTCCCATCCCACCAACCATGACAAATATTGTACTCAGTGTATTGTAGATAAGTGCCACGGTTAGATGATTTCTAAGATCGAGGTCTATCACTCAGTCACATAAAAAGATATCCTGTTTTAATCAAGTAGGAACAGATGGCTGTGTTTGCTGGTTGGATAAAACATGTCTGTTGGGGTATCTGGGGCCAATATTGACTAATTAAATTAATTTCCTATTGCCTCAATAGGGAATTTTCAATAAGAATCAAGTATTTATTTTGCTAATAGCAAAGGATGTAATATTTCAGCAAGGCTGACCAATAGACTAAAACCCAGTACTTTCAGTTGGACAGTCAATAACTAAGTCTCACGGCCATCTTGTATATTAGTGGACATATTATAGACTAAAGTTCTAAGGATCACTAAGGTAATGTCTATTGACAAACATAATATATATATATATATATATATATATATATATATATATATATATATATATATATATATATATATATATAAGCGATTTGGCCTCTGCGTTAAATCGAAAGTAAAGAATTAATACAAAAGTATTCCAGTTTAAAAAGCAACAATAAAAAAAAATCGTATCTGCCCGAAACCAAAAAATAACAGAGTCTACCGATCGAGCCTAAGGGGATATAACTCTATGCAAAGTTTTTTGCAGGGTACACAGCTAGTAGTAAATACTAAGAATAAATTTTAGAGATCTCACTTTATCGTCCACATTTGGGCTCACATTGTCTGGAATTCCCTTATCATTTTAAACAGTGAGTGGATGGATCTCCACCCCCCCACCCAAACACAGACACTATTCCAGCTAACAATAATCTGTTAAAGTACTTGACACACTTACAGAATTTGTTAAAATGTCATTAGCAACGTGACTTATCTATCCATGCACAATATCATTTGATTCTGACTCAGTGTTGAGATCGTTACGTAAATTAAGTTCCAGATAGAATTCAAAATTTCAAGACAAAATGTATCGATCAAAAGACTATCAATCAATTGTAGCTCAGTCCAACCTTCCCCCCCCCCCCATATTTATTCCATTTCACCCAGTGTTTATAGCCAGCTCTGCTCCACACATTTTTAAAACCATCTGAACTGATCATCCCCACGTGTTTGTGTGTGTGCGGTGTGTGAGTGTGAGTGAGTGTGTGTGTGAGTGTGTTTGTGTGTGAGTGAGTGTCTGTGAGTGCGAGTGTGTGTCATTAATTTCCATCAATTCTCTCTCATCACAGACAGTATCTGACGATCTGATCCCCCCACACAGACACCCCTTCCTTCCAGCTCCGTCTCCAAACCCACCTATCTGATCACTGAGGGGAATCACTACCCCATTCCCCCCAACGGCGTCTTATCTCTGTTCTTACAAATTCGTGTATACAAGTCTCACCCACCCCACCCCCCATATAGTCACCCCCAGCTGCGGTCACCCCCGAGTGTTTACGTCAACACAACATGTCTTTACATTGCGTTCAAATCTGATAGGTCATGTTAACATGTAGAGGAAGTGAGTACTGCTGAAGATATTTGAACATGTTTGTATGTTCTTGTGCTACTCATTGAACTCATCATATAAATGGGACACAAGTCTACTGTATATGATGGTCATATGATTGAATCAATGCGTGCATCAATAAATCTAAGGTAAGTATGTAATTCTTAAGACTGCTAGAACTGGTCAACACATCCAGCAGTGACCAGTATGTAATTCTTAAGATTGCTAGAACTGGTCAACACATCCATCAGTGACCAATATGTAATTCTTAAGACTGCTAGAACTGATCAACACATCCATCAGTGACCAGTATGTGTTTTTAATAAGATTGCTAGCACTGGTCAACACATCCAGTGGACGCACCAACGGGGCAAAAGTTGTTTTTTCACCTCTTGTGGTACAGACTGGACACGTAGTTTTTTGTTTCCTCCTTTCGCACTTCGGATTGATTGAATGGGGAGGCAAGAGGTGGTGGTGTGGGGTGCTAGATGGAGTAGGGTGGGGGTAGAGCAGTGTTGGGGTAGAGAGGGTGACGTCTCTCAGACATAAATTTCACGCCTGTCAGAACCATCAGACGATCCACTGACAGGGGAAGGCAGCCAGTGGAAGATGATCGGACCATTCACTAAATAAAGAGATTCGAATCTGACTTATTTGATTATCTCCCTTCTTAGTTTTATAATTTATTTCTGTTATTTTTTTTTAAATATAACATGTGGGATATTTCATTGATTGTACCAGTTAGTTAATGGTCCATTGACTGGTCAACACTTTCACTTAGTAGGTCTGTTTGTTTAATAACTAATGTGTTACTTCTAGATGTACTCTGTCAAAGTGCGCTGTTTCGTATGTTGTGAAGTATGAATGTGTAGATTTTGAACATGATTTTACTCATTGTTTTTATCTAAATACAATATACAACATGTGAGTGTCAATAAATTTTTGAGTGTTGTTTTTATAAACCTGATAACCTTGATACAAGTAATTACAACATAAACCATTGTTCTGTTCTATATAAACTTGAGAACCTCGATACAAATAATTACAACATAAACCATTGTTCTGTTCTATATAAAACAACAGTTGCTGGCACTGATCAGACGAATCAAAAGACAAACAACTAAGTAATAAAGGGACTGAACTCTAAGCCTTTCGTGTGCTGATTACCTCAATCAAAAGTACAGTGGGGTGCAGTCAGGGGCAGGTAATCGCGGAACACAAAGAAACACAATCTTCAACGTACTGAAAATAAAACAAAATACAAGAAAAAAAGCAAAGGAGAGCAATAAAGAAAACAAGGGAAGTAATCCAATGGTGTGAAAGATATATTTATATAAAAAGACAGAAAATGTTAACGGCAGTGAGCCACATGGCCGGTCAGTATGAAGTCCAGTCTCAATCTTGGTCAACCCAACTTGTGAAATATGTTGTGCTATTTTCTTTGATCAGAAGCCGTACAATTGAAAATGTCATTGATAGATAACATGGCGGGTGTTTTATACATTATTAGCTTAGGCATGGTATACACCTTCCTTCATTTATAAAAATAATACATATGGCGATTGAACCACAAACATATACTCACAAACATACATATGCTCATACAAAAACATATACTTACGCACAAAAATATACTCATAAACAAACATATACTCACACACAAACATAAACTTACACAAAAACATATACTCACACACAAAAATATACTCATAAACAAACATATACTCACACACAAACATATACTGACACAAACATATAATCACATACAAACATATACTCACAGAAACATATAATCACACAGAAACATATAATCACACACAAACATACACTCACACACAAACATATAATCACACACAAACATATACTCACACAAGCATATACTCACACAAACATATACTCACGCTCAAACATATACTCACGCTCAAACATATACTCACACACAAACATATACTCACACATACATATACTCACACACAAACATATACTCACACACAATTGCTGACACGCAAAATACTCACTTCCATAGTTCGTACATTAATCAATTACTTTTTCACATCGCCATTATCGAAATACAGATAAAATAAATCATGACCTATATAATAAATCTACGCTTTGCTTCAAATTATTAAATCTTTCATACCTTGTACGTTTCTGTCATTATTTCTAATGATGAATGTGGAAATATATATTTTTCCTTGGATTTAAAAATAATATTAAAATTATGATTCATTTAATTACTCTATAGCGTTTCAGATATTCGATAATATAATAAAATTTACTCATAAATCATTTCTGTGTCGACTATTTCGCAATTTAAATATTCTGGGCATTCACCTGTCATTTGACAGTCACAATCACCTGTCATTTGACAGTCACAATCACCTTATGTTGCTAACAATCAAGATCCCGTTGACAGATTGCGTCCTTATTAAAATAAGATAGATATCAGAGTTTAAAACAAGAAGAAATGTTTGGCTTTATTTTGTCTTTTGTTTCATTGAACGCACTTGACTAACTATATGAGATTATATGGTATTATCATGGATTTATATATGTGGTATTATCATGGATTTATATATGTGGTATTATCATGGATTTATATATGTGGTATTATCATGGATTTATATATGTGGTATTATCATGGATGTATATATGTGGTATTATCATGGATTTATATATGGTATTATCATGGATTTATATATGTGGTATTATCATGGATTTATATATGTGGTATTATCATGGATTTATATATGGTATTATCATGGATTTATATGTGTGGTGTTATCATGGATTCATATGTGTGGTATTATCATGGATTTATATGTGGTATTATCATGGATTTATATATGTGGTATTATCATGGATTTATATATGTGGTATTATCATGAATTTATATGTGGTATTATCATGGATTTATATGTGGTATTATAATGGATTTAAATATGTTGTATTATCATGGATATATATATATATATACATATATATATATATATATATGATTTTATCATGGATTTATATAAGCGGTATTATCATGGATTTATATATGTTGTATTATCATGGAGTGGGATTCCAAAATGGCCGTCAGATTTGTATTTAGTTGCTGATTTTGTTTATTTCAAATTTCACGATTGGATTTAAAAAAAAAAGAGCAACAACATATTTTTCATTTGTATTAAGAGAAATATTCCGGTTGACTGTCAGTCTCTACGGCAAGGTAGGACATGAAGCATGCCGCCATCTTGTTTTCAGTTTTCAAAATTACCAATGCCACTAGTCGATTATATAGAACTCCGTAGTGCCACCTAGAACAGTATATCCCCGGGCGTTTTATTTATATCATTCGTCTTCAACCCATGTGTTTTTACCATGTTATGAACATAACATGACTTGCTTTAAATATTCTTTCTTTAAGACTCTGACTATTGTATATAACGAAACAAATAAAAAGCCAAAGACTTGTCTACAAAGTTTGAAGCTGGTATGTAAAAGTCATGTCTGCCACTATTCAATTCACTTTGTTTACTTGCAAACTTCAACTTGCTCAAGTTTTTACGAGTTGGTTTTAAACGTTTTCACTCCCCCCAGTCAAAATGACTTATAATTTATGGTCATAGATATAAATCCATCCGCTTTGACAAACTGACCCCCCAACGACCACCAAGTGTCCCAGTAAATCTTTAAAATACCGTCATATGAGACTGGCGGGAGTTCAGTCCAGTTCCCGCCTGCTCATAAAAATAAAAAAAAAAGATTTGGCGAAATGTCACGACTGAGTCTTTTGTTTCTATAGAGGAAATATGTCTCTGGACTGTGGGCATAAATGTCCGTTCTCTATGCTTCGAGTCGGAAGAATATCTGAACGTTGGACAGTCCGGCAATATTTGATCTGGTCAGATAAAAAGATAGGAGTTAAAAGGTAGGGAGGGATATGGATGATACACGAGAGAAAATATTTGTGTGATTGCTAACTGGATGTAACTGGATACTTTCTGGATGGACTGAGAGAGCCAATCCCGTCGTTTGTACACAATTGTAGAAGTCCACCAGCTTTAGTAGACTGGACATTGTTGATCATACGATACACGATTAGAGGCTACACCGGCTAGTGGGGGATTTCTCTACTCAAATATACTATGACTCGATAGATTGTAGGGGTTGGGGCCTGGGGGTGGGGAGAGATTGTGACTCAAGTCCCTCGACTTTTTTTTTAAATACATTAAAATGTCACAGTCGTAGACTACAGTTTTGATAAAATAATATCAAAATATAAACAGTGGGGAGGAATAATCCTATGACATTCTTTAATAAGGTACCGCTGGCCGAGTGGTGTAGATGGGACGGCTGGCTGAGTGGTGTAGATGGGACGGTGTAGTGTAGCGTGCTCGACTCACGACCTGAGTGTCCCGGGTTCGATCCTCGGTGAGAACCAAGTTTAATTTTTTTTCCAGGTCATGGTGAAAATTGGTAAAACGTAATAACACAATCTCTTCATCTGTCGTGGATACGGGAATAGATGAATTCTACACTTCATCTGTCGTGGTTAGAGAAATAGATGAATTCACACTTCAACTGCCCCGATGATTATTTAGGCTGCAGTCTTGTCATCCGCAGTACACACGACCAACTGGGCCCGCAATACACACGACCAACTGGGCCCGCAATACACACGACCAACTGGGCCCACAATACACACGACCAACTGGCCGCAATACACACGACCAACTGGGATAGTACAGTAAACTTGTCATTCGTGTCACACACATATTATGTCAAGTCAACCGATAGTGCCAAAAGTACTTGTGTCGCCGACATATTATGTTAATTCAACCCATATTACCATTACACTAAATACACTCGTGTGTAGCTAATGTACTGCAAGCTGTCCAACTGTGGCTGTGTACAAACAGGACCCAGTAAAGTGCACTACACTGTACTCTGTACCTATGTATTGTACATCAAGAGGTATGGCTAGATCAAGACAGGTCTGAAAACTGACATCATAATGGACATTTTTTCATACCATTAGTGATGTAGTCATATAACAATCTAAATTAAATGCAAATAATTCTCCTACTCCTCATAAAAACACACATTCACCCCCTCCCCCTCCGCGTTATATGGCACGCCATGTTATGATTAGGACCAGTCGGTGTAACGGTTCAAAAAGTCCATCTCTAAGGTTGACGCTGGCACACCCAAGTGCCTCAACTCCGTTTGCCATTGAATATTTGACAACCCCCCCCCCCACCCCCACCATGGGCCCAAATAATTGTTTTTTCTCTTACCATTGAAAGTGAAACTTGTCGAGCGTAGCTGGAAGAAATGTTTGTCTTCAGTCCGTCAGAGTGACCACTTACTCCAATTGTACATACAATAGCATACGTCGTGACGGTGTGACATAATTAACTCGTAGGTGGTCACCGTGTGGTCAGCAGAAGCCAACCCTCTCCACCACCTATCCACGCCTTTCTCTATTCCCCCCCCCTTCCCAATCGGCCACAGGCGTATACCAGCCTTTATAACTGGATGGGGCTTAGGGATCCTTGTTGACTATAATTGAATTAGCAGGGAGCGCCATCGACCCACTCGGCGCTTCTGTTGGTGAACATGTTGGCCCTGGGGCTAAGGTAATGAAGATGTGGGGGGAGAGAGAGGGGGGAGGGGTTCGAAAAAAAAAGAGCATCGCCCCTGTTTATGTTTGAATGATGCAGACACAAATCAATTGATTCCAGCATTTATTACAGGAGACAAACTGTTTTATTTGTGTGTGTACTGTTCATTAATTAACTGGATGGTTCCAGGCCATTGTATGGCAACAAATCCTGACATAATAGTTGAATTCATTCGATGCAATAGTTGATTAGAATTGTTGTCATTGAAACAAAATAAACAATGAATAGTTACATCACACAGTTGAGAAAGAGGAATTATAAATACAGTTCTAAGAGTGATTTGAATGCTGTTAATTAAGTTGCTGGACATCTTCTTGGATATCTTGTAGGATATCTGGCAGGAGTAGCCACGTTTGAAGTCTATAAGAGTCACAGTCCGTTGTTTAAATTTGGATATACCAGTATATAGTTTATATAGTTAAAAGAGCTGGCACCAGAGCCACTTTAATCAAATTTATGGAACAAATATAATTAAATAATAGAAACAAAAAGATGGCTCACTGGGAACCGCTCAAAATAATTCATAGAGCCACATCAGGAAACAACTTTCATATGGCAGAAACATAACCACCCCCCCTCCAAGACAGTAGAGGATGATGGGACAGGAGTCATTGTAATGACCTACATATTAAACTTGTACAGATGTGGCATCCTTGTAATTGTCTTTAGTAAGTAGTTTCCCATGATATGATACTACCAGGGAGGGTAAGTCTAAAGGAAGTGGTTACTTACTAGCAACAACATAGTATGGTGCATTACTTTACTGGCATGCATCACACATGCTGAGAAAGTATTGGTTGAAATGACCAAGAAATGTATCAATTAATACACTGAATCTCCCCACCATAAAATGGTGCATTACTTTACTGGCATGTATCACACATGCTGAGAAAGTATTGGTTGAAATGACCAAGAAATGTATCAATTAATACACTGAATCTCCACACCATAAAATGGTGCATTACTTTACTGGCATGTATCACACATGCTGAGAATGTATTGGTTGAAATGACCAATAAATGTATCAATTAATACACTGAAGCACCCCAGTCAATTGGCCACCCTTATTTTAAATCACTTTGAGTCAGAGATTGTAAAGAGTGATTTGAATCAGCTCATGTCATGCACACTCCACACAGGTGAGGCCTCATTGTTCAGCTCATGTCATGCACACTCCACACAGATGAGGCTTCATTGTTCAGCTCATGTCATGCACAATCCACACATGTGAGGCCTCATTGTTCAGCTCATGTCATGCACACTCCACACAGATGAGGCCTCATTGTTCAGCTCATGTCATGCACACTCCACACAGGTGAGGCTTCATTGTTCAGCTCATGTCATGCACACTCCACACAGGTGAGGCTTCATTGTTCAGCTCATGTCATGCACACTCCACACAGGTGAGGCTTCATTGTTCAGCTCATGTCATGCACACTCCACACAGGTGAGGCCTCATTGTTCAGCTCATGTCATGCACACTCCACACAGGTGAGGCTTCATTGTTCAGCTCATGTCATGCACACTCCACACAGGTGAGGCTTCATTGTTCAGCTCATGTCATGCACACTCCACACAGGTGAGGCTTCATTGTTCAGCCCCGGGCCTGACACTGCATTCAATGACGTCGTAAAATATTGTCCCTGACACGTTGCAACTGGAGAATTGTGATTTCAATTAGCATGTCATTGTCAGTATGTCATGATGTCACACATAGACATGGACAGACACAGGTAACAACGTGAGGGTCCATTGTCTTTACTTTTGTTATTTTGATGCAAATTTTCACGACAAGAGCAAAGGCTGAATCTTATTTCGTTTTAGCACCTGACACACATACAGCAAGATTAACTAGACAGACAAATGTACTGCGAGGAGAATTGGGTTAGGATGACAACATTAGACAGACCATAACTGAAGGCCCGACTTCTAATTGCATGGCATATCGATCATCGACCGTCGGGGTGGACAGAAAAAGACAGACATATTGATTAACCCAATGACCAACTGATTTAACTATTCATTTATTGATTGATTGAAAAATATAGATGACTGATAGAATAATTAAAATAAGTAGTGATTATAAATTATCCCGATTCAGATACTATTTTAAAAAAAAGTTAAGCTCCCTTAGCATGATGGGGGGAAAATGAAATGTAGAATTTATCTGTTACTATACAACTCGGAATTTCAAGAGATTGTGTGGTTAGCACAACGCGCAACCACCTTTACTTCCTTAACTAAAGTCAGGTACTCATTTATAGTCAGGTACTCATTTATAGTCAGGTACTCATTTATAGTCAGGTACTCATTTATAGCTGTGTAGTCTTTTAGATCCCCTTTGTTCACAGAGGATCAAAACCGGGTATCTCAGGTTGACAGTCAAGCGCTCTACATCTCTTTGCCACCCGTCCACACGTTTACTATTGTACTCGCAAAAAAAAAACCCTGACAAAGTACTCACTAGTGTGACGTCATTATCCAGCCTGGTCAGGTTGACATAGAAGGCGCCATCGTTGGGTGCCAGCTCGTAATCCCTCACTCCGTTGACGCCTATGTCGAGGTCGCTGGCCGATTCCAGGGCGAAGTTGGTACCTACAGAGGCGCTCTCCAGGATGTTCAGCGTGGTGGTCGCCCGAGGGAAAGTAGGCGAGTTGTCGTTGATGTCCTGGACTTTTATGGTCACTTTGACCTTCTTGAAAAACTGGCTGACGGTGGACTGGACTACAACTTGAATGTCAAGGTCGCATTGTTTGTCCGTAGAGCACAATGTTTCTCTGTCTATTATTGCTTTTGTGAAAATCTGAAACGGAGGCAAAGACACGTGAATTTAAAATAATTCAACTAATCAGGAATCATAACTGCTTCTAGATCAGTGCTTCTCAAACTTATTTCGCAGCTGTACCCTTCCTCAAATTACTGTACCCTTCCTCAAATTACTGTACCCTTCCTCAAATTACTGTACCCTTCCTCAAATTACTGTACCCTTCCTCAAATTACTGTACCCCAAAAGGGTGCGAAAGTATGTCCGCACGTTCATAATGAAATGTACCTTTCTAATGGGATGATTGGGCGTGTGGTTTAGTCATGAGTTATGACGCAGCAAACTAAAAAAAAACTATTTTAAATTCTTGGTTGTTTTAAACGAAAATTATATGTCGCTTCGTACTTCTGCATAATATTTCCCGTACCCATTAGGGTACGCGTATCAACAGTTGAGAACCGTGTTTCTAAATAGCCAACATATTGATGTTCTACAACATCTGCACCAACTCTGGCTCAAACCTACTGTGTAACATTACGTCTTATCGTATACATTCACACACTAACTGTGTAACTATACGTCATATCGTATATATTCACACTAACCTGTCCAGTACGCTCGTCCACTGTGAAAAGATTAGATCTCGCGATCACAGGCAAAAGGTTGTACCCCAGGGATCCTCGCACTGTTGCGTCCAGGCCCAGCGGTAAAACTCTGTCGTCTCCGAGGCTGCCCACTACCGTACCCACATTGCGCTCTTCCTCCAGAGTGAATTCCACATTTGAGTCACCCATGGTCAGTCTGACCACACCCACCACACACAGCAGCAGTATAGAAGTCATGGTGGAATGACGTTTAGCCATCCTGAGATGATCCATTTCTGTGTACTACAACTGATCTGTTCCTTTATGTTCCAGTAGACTTTGTTCCTATCCCACAATTTACTTGTAGTCTCATCAGGAACTATCAATCAATTCATGTAAAAACTGTTATATCTGTAAAATACGAAGAAAAAAGGTAAATCTATGTATAATATTGCAGAAGTATTTTTATAAACAGATGGTGTATACAAATATGTAATAAAATTGACTAGCTGTACCCTGCAAAACATTTGCATAGAGTTATATCCCCTTAGGCTAGATCGGCAGGCGAGGTTATTTTTTTCGGTTTCGAGCAGATCAGATTTTTTTTTTCCTGATTGTATTTTAAACTGGAATACTGTTATATTAATTCTTTACTTTCGATTTAACGCAGCGCCCAAATCGCTATTATTATATCATAAACTTCAAAAAGTAATGTGGGACGTATGGCTGAGTGGTGTAGATACACGACTGTCGACCTGAGAGTCCAGGATTCGATCTCGGTGAGAACCTTGAGAATTTTTCTAGGTGAAATTTGTTCAAAAGTTCACCCAGCTTTAAATGGGTACCTGACTTACGTTGGGGAAGTAAAGGCGGCTGGGCGTTGTGCTAACCACACAATCCCTTCATATGCCGAGGTTATAGAAACAGATGAATTCTACACTTCATCTGCCCCGAAAAATTAATAAACTGTTTAATACTATTGTACTAATACTAAATATTACACTATGTGCAATTCTAAGTCTGGCTCCAAAATTAGCTGCAAAAAGAGGTGTCATAAAATGGACCTACTGTTATACTTTCCATACTTTTGAAAGTAAACTTCATAAGTCAATAGTGTAAGACTCACAATCATATCATGAAAATGTTCGTTTTTATTCTTTTGTCAATTGTGTTTCAAAACTTTCTGAATAATATGACCTCTCGAATTTGTTTTGTTTAAATTTGTTTTTTTTTTTACTTTATGTGATTGACATTTTAATAGTTTTAATTTTAAAAAATGCCTTTACTTTAAGCTACAATTTATTGTTACATTTTATATTCTTTCTTAGAAAATATAATAGTTATAATAAATTAATGAAATACAGTGGTTCACACATTAACATAAATTTGCGGAAGGGTTATAATTATTAATTAATTTTATGAATATTCCCGGTTTAGAAATGTGAGATATATGGAAATAGCCGACCCCTCCTCCCACCACAAACAAAACAAATACAATGAGTTTGTTACATAGGTGAGGGACAGACAGCCGAGTGGTGTTGAGCTCTAGACTGTTGATCTGAGAGTCCTGGGTTCGATCTTCAGTGAGAACCGAAATAATTTGTCCAGGTCCTGGTGAAAGTTGGTAAAATGTCTCAAGTTCACCTAGATGTAAATGGACACCTGACTATCGGGAAGTAAAATGCCTCTCAAGTTAACCTAGATGTAAATAGGCACCTGACTATGGGGAAGTAAAATGTCTCTCAAGTTCACCTGGATGTAAATGGGAACCTGACTATGGGGAAGTAAAATGTCTCTCAAGTTCACCTAGATGTAAATGGGCACCTGACTATCGAGAAGTAAAATGCCTCTCAAGTTAACCTAGATGTAAATAGGCACCTGACTATGGGGAAGTAAAATGTCTCTCAAGTTCACCTGGATGTAAATGGGAACCTGACTATGGGGAAGTAAAATGTCTCTCAAGTTCACCTAGATGTAAATGGGCACCTGACTATGGGGATATACGGGGACTGGGCGTTGTGTTAACCACTCAATGACTTTAAAGGCCGAGACTACAGAAAGAGATGAATTATAAACTTTGTTAAGACCAATGACCCGTTAGGCTAATGGAGATACGTAACTTGTATTTCTATAATTTTCTTCAATTCATGTCTCGTTTTAGACATGTTCGCGTGTGTCTATCTGCTTGTTGTATCCAAGCTTTCTGCAATCTTTGTCTTAATTTAGACGGTTAAACTGTTGAGATAAACAAGTTATTTCTTAAATGGCAAACACAGTTCTTTCACTTCCAGTTTCAGCAGATAACTTGTAAGAATATCTGGCCAACTATCAATGCGTCGGTCTATTTATAAACAAATGTTTATTTTACATCAAAACAAAAATGGTTGGTGTTTATGTCAACAAACTGATAATAAAACTTTGATGACGTACAGCACACGACTCTAAAATGGACTCGTTGATATAAAATCTGGGAGAGAGATGATCTGTACAAGAGCGCCGCAGCGTTTTTACTTTTAATTTCTCTTGTATCATCCTGTACTGACTGTGGGTGTTTATGTGAATATCTAGGTCTGTGACGGAAGTGAGAGAAATGATGACAGACAAACACAAGTCAACATGGAAGTAGAAAGTTATAGTCATTGGATGATGGTGGACTCACAACCTACACCCTCCACCACCCTTCTTTTTATAACCTCTCACTTACAGGTTGTGGATGTTTGATTCTTCATGAAAGTAAACTTTTTATTTATTTATAAGCGAGGTCTATCTATCTATCTATCTATCTATCTATCTATCTATCTATCTATCTATCTATCTATCTATCTATCTATCTATCTATCTATCTATCTATCTATCTATCTATCTATCTATCTATCTATCTATCTATCTATCTATCTATCTATCTATCTATCTATCTATCTATCTATCTATCTATCTATCTATCTATCTATCTATCTATCTATCTATCTATCTATCTATCTATCTATCTATCTATCTATCTATCTATCTATCTATCTAATTATCTATCTATCTATCTATCTCAATCTTTCTATCTATCTATATCTTTCTATCTATCTCTATATATCTATTTATCTATCTATAATCTTATAAAAACTAATCTATATGCCCTATGAATCAAACTTATTTCCGAATAATTCATTGATGGACATCAGCAAATAAAATAATAACTGTGTTCAGGCACTTGACTGACAAATGACTAAAATAATAATAGTCTCCATCGTCCATTTACATCTTTGTCTCAGTTCAGGGGTCGATTGCATACATTAAAACAGATGATTACATCTTTAAATTAGACCTTTTATAAACAAAAAAGCAATCTGACAATGTCCAATAGTGGTCATCTGAAGGTCTCGTCAATAGATCACATAGACCTTTAGGTTCAGCTGGATGACCAGTGGCCAGTGATGTAAAGGTGCTCTTATGCCGCCAGATAACCGGATGTTGTCTGACTCAAACAGCGGCAACTATTGATTGATAGTAAAATGATACGTACGCATTGTCTTTTGATACGTATTTTTGTGTAGTAATGTAACAGATAAGGGGGTATGTGTTAATGTTTAATCTGTGATTGGTTTCTGCAGTTCGAAATTGTACACAGGTCTATCTCATCTGCACACACAGTTAATGGTATTGATTTACATTAAAGCAATATACACCATCTACTAAAGATGTAGGCTACTCATTGGTCAAATTTCAATGATTGTAAGACAAGTTTGACAGAAATTAACATGAAAACAAAGAACTTAACACCAACTTACAAATGGTACCAATTATTCATCAACGTTCCTCGTATTAGAGCATCACCATTTTAATTAAAAACAAATGATTATATTAGATATTTACCAACTTAGATTTTCCCAGAATATTGAAATAGTCTCTGTTCAGAAATGAATCGATATCCAAATAAATAGAAAACTTTTAACACTAGCACACAAAATAAGATGATAATCCTTTACTCTCAGTATTGTTATCCAGTCTCATCCAGCACACAGTACATGTATCCACACAATAGGTACTATATCCACTGTTTTAACACCTGCAGCGTCTGATGGGATGTCAGGCGCCACAAGACTACCACTCGTCCACACGGTATTAGCGACAAACAAGGGGAAAATAACAAGCCCCAATGACCTCCCCTTCGTCTGTTTAGTTATCTCCTTTTCTTCCCCAACTTCCCTCTCGTTACAAACTCCACCGTATCGATCAGAGCGCGCGCGACACCGGCGCGAGGCGAGGCAGAACAGTAGCGCTTTAAACTCCGCCCATTATGTCGCGGTGACGACCAATCATCGAAGCGCTAAACGAATTGGGAGGGGGGGGGGGGAGTACGGCATTAGATTTTTAAAAAAAAAAGTTAAGGAAAAAAAATAATTCGTTCGTTTGCCGAAATAACCAAAAAGGAATTTCAAAAAAAAAGGCGACCTGACAAGTGAGAAAATCTTCTGTTGTAGGTGGCGCTGTAGTCAAACTACAAGAACATGGAAGAGTGCAGTACTATACCACAGAGGGCTAAGCGACTGATAACAGAACTTAGGCTGGGAGGTTGGTGGGGGTAGGGGAGAGATCAAGTCTGTGATACCTGTTGTAGGTTTAGGTAACTATTTCAGTAAATATCACGTCAGTGATACAGTTGATAGTTAGAAAAAAGCAAAACAATACCATTGACTAAAGTTCGGGTAGTCCATTTATTCCGTCAATAATGTATTGGAGGAGTTTTAAGAAAGTTTGCTATTGTTACCATGGTTACACCCACTTCTAAACAGCCATTATAATGCTTTGTTTGGCGCGAGTTATTTGTTTATATTAATGAAGCGCCCGGAAACGATGTTTCCTGCAGTTTATTATTGTTGTTACATTCCATCAAGAGGTCAACCAGAGACGAACTCTGTTTGTTTGTTTATCTTGTAAAAATATTTTAAGAACCACACACGCACACACACACACACATACACACACATACACACACACACACAAACCATTGTATCAAAATTCTCCAAATAAAACTATTGATATATAATATTTAAGTGTGTATGGATGGTTGCCAGTTTTTGTGTTAAAAACTCGCTAAACTAGGAAAGAGTGTCGTTAAATTTGACAGATTGCGTCAATTTGATTTCAATTTTTTGTTGGAATAATAGAAATACAAATAAAGCAAGCTACTTACTTCAACATCTACCGAGAGAATAGAATATGTCTACATCTACAGAGAGAATAGAAAATGATAGAATATATTCACTCAATGAAGGGGCGCTTACTAATAAATCCCAACGTCTGATCCCGGCACCTTACGATGTCGCCACGGCACCTGATCATAGTCACAAATACAGCGTGTCATATCTTTTAATTGTGTATGTATTACAGTATATTCTTTCGATTGTTGCAATGTTTCCATCGAGTAATTTCATTGATGTGTGTGTGGGGGGGGGGGATAGTGCGTGTCTCCTGTATATAATTAAGGTTAGAGTTCCTGAAATTTGTTTTATAACTTTATGCTGGAGACAGAGAAGGTACAATTTTTGACATACTGAGGGAAGGGGGAGGGAAGGGTAACCAAAATGTTGACACTTGTTGATTAGGGAATGGGCTGAACTTTAAAGTGCTAAAAATTTGTTGACGTGATAAAGGGACGACCCCATTGTTAAAATTTGTTTATGATTCATGCTCATTGACAGACATTGTTGCCTCATGCATTTCACTAGACATACTTTGTCGGCTCATGCGTTTCACTAGACAGATTTTGTCGGCTCATGCGTTTCACTAGACAGACTTTGTTGGCTCATGCGTTTCACTAGACAGACTTTGTCGACTTGTGCGTTTCACTAGACAGTCTTTGTTGCCTCATGCGTTTCACTAGACAGACTTTGTTGACTCATGTGTTTCAATATACGAACTTTGTTGGCTCATGCGTTTCACTAGACAGACTTTGTTGGCTCATGCGTTTCACTAGGCAGACTTTGTCGGGCATGCGTTTAACTAGAAAGTCTTTGTTGCCCCATGCGTTTCACTAGACAGACTTTGTCAGCTCATGCGTTTCACTAGACAGACTTTGTCGGCTCATGCGTTTCATTAAACAGACTTTGTTGCCTCATGCGTTTCACTAGATAGGCTTTGTTGGCTCATGCGTTTCACTAGACAGACTTTGTTGGCTCATGCGTTTCACTAGACAGACTTTGTTGGCTCGTGCGTTTCTCTAAACAGACTTTGTCGGTTCATGCGTTTCACTAGACAGACTTTGTTGGCTCATGCGTTTCACTAGACAGACTTTGTCAGCTCATGCGTTTCACTAGACAGACTTTGTCGGCTCATGCGTTTCACTAAACAGACTTTGTTGGCTCATGCGTTTCACTAGATAGGCTTTGTTGGCTCATGCGTTTCTCTAAACAGACTTTGTCGGCTCATGCGTTTCAATAGACAGACTTTGTCGGCTCATGCGTTTCACTAGACAGACTTTGTTGGCTCATGCGTTTCATTAGACAGACTTTGTTGGCTCATGCGTTTTACTTGGCGACTCCAAGAATCTTTTTTGAAAAACCATCCATATATCAATTAATTGGAGACTAGTGTGCATTATAAATATCTTTGTGTCATAAGTGGAGACAATGTTGATATATATTAACTATGCTGTATGTCACAAACTCTGACTGTCATAAGTGGAGACAATGTTGACATATATTAACCATGCTCAATGTCACAAACTCTGACTGTCATAAGTGGAGACAATGTTGACATATATTAACTATGCTGTATGTCACAAACTCTGACTGTCATAAGTGGAGACAATGTTGACATTTATTATCTATGCTGTATGTCACAAACTCTGACTGTCATAAGTGGAGACAATGTTGACATATATTAAGCATGCTGTATGTCACAAACTCTGACTGTCATAAGCGTAACATGTTGGTCCATTTTTTTTTTATCGATAATTAAAGTTCAATTAAAAAATAAAACAATAGTAAATTGTCTAATTGTTGGTCCACATTTGTTTCAAACTATGTGCCCAAATGTATCTCATGTACTCTAAGACAGAGGTTTTCAACCTTTTTTACCCTGCGGACCCCACAGACATACCACGCTCGGGTGGCGGACCCCCAGAGACCAAGGTGCCCTGGCTTTAACTTTTCGTACCTCAGGTTGGGCCCTAATATGTCTTATTAAGTTTACGGATGCAATCTACTTAAATTCTGATAAACGGTAGGCCTATCCTGAGTTACGCGCACATCATGTAAAAGTCATTTTACATATGGGAATATCTACCTATCCAAATAATGAAATACTCACCGAGTATTTATTCCACTGGCATGCCCGTTACACAGTTTCCTGTTCAGTGGGAAGGCTGTGCCTTTTTGGCACTACAGAGTTTGTTCAAACATGGTGGTATGCGTGATAAACATATGTGTATTTCATGTTCAATGTCCACTCTGGACCTGTACTTGGTCTTCATCGCAATAACAGCAGAGAATGAAGTTTCGCACAAGTACGTCATAGAAAATGGTAGCAGGACATTGATGGCTTTGTTTGACAGCAGCGAGTACTTCTGGAAACATGCTAGCCAGAACGACAACAGTGGCAGTCTGCTGAACTGCAAGCGCAGTGTCCTGTCGGACTTCGCACATGTCGACTGCTGCTGGTAGAATTAGCTCTTCTGCAATTGTGTGAGGTTTTTTTGGAACGCGCTATTTGTAATGCTACTAAATATGACGATCGAAGAGCATTCTCGTTCACAGTAGTGCAGGCCACCAGTTTGCCTTTCTGTTTCAAATAGAGCTCTTTCCGCATCTCAAAGTATTCATTCGGTTTACTGGCAAGTTCCGAATGCATTGTAGTCAAATGGCGCCTCAATTTGGCAGGCTTCATTGGATCGTTCGATAATGTTTGCAAGCACACGACACAAAGAGGTCGGTCACCATCAGTCCCCCCTGAGGTGAAGCCCAATGATATATATTCTGGATTATACTTGCGTCGTTTTCTTTTTCGTTCGTCTTTGGCTGCTTGATCATCAGAATCTTTCAGGTTCTGGTCAGTTTTCCTCTTCACAAATTTATCCATGCTACTAGGTGTCATAAGTATTCGTATTATTAGTTTTACATTTTGCGTTATTGTGATGATAAGTGTCTGTCTTCACTTCTCTGGTAGCGATTAACACTTTATTTAAGCGTGTACTTATTCACAGACTACACAAATAAATGATTTAAACTGCCAAGTCATATTCATGTACTTTATGTGACGATTACACAAAATATAATTTTAAAATATGAGTAGCATGAAACTATACAATCAAAGATACATATTCACTGAAACATCACTACTCTATCCCGTGGGTTGCCTATTTTTGTGGAACTGTATGTCTGTGCCTTTCTGTTCTCCTCCCCTCACTTTCTCTCTTCCAATCTCTATACATATCAAAAGATCTGCTAACTTCTTTTGTAAGACCCTAATTACTGCGTCTTTTCACCTATGTTGTTGTCTCTGATTCGTCCGTCCCTCATTTGGGATATTCTGTTATTTCAGTCAAAACAGCAGTAACCCTGAAAATTTGTAATTTAGTGACAAACTAATTAATTAACTCTTATCCCTGACCCAATGATCCATATTCTTGTAAATACAATGTTTGACCTAGAAACTTTGGGATACTGATTCTTTGTAACATTAATCAAGCACATGTAGAAGTTCAGCGCCATACATAGGATACCAGACAGTAGATAATTAGCTTTTCACAACATTTGTCTCTTGAAAATACAAGGCCGCTAAGCCTTGCTTTTAATTCCAGCCTAAACAGGTCATCTTTTTCCCAGATATGTGTCACCTAAAAATACAAACTCTAATCATGACCGACATTGTAATCTCATAGTATCTATGGCGCATTCCGCCCTTCCAAAGTTTGTTATAAAAACATTACAGCATGATCAACCAGAACTATTTATCAACAATACACACGATGTCGCACTTGCGGATGTTTTAACAGTGACGCCATAGTTCAGTAAGTAAGAAACATTGCCAAGATGACACGACTCAAAAACTCACTACACAAGTACATTAGGATGCAGTCTAGTTCATATTTCAGACGTAGCATAAGCAAATACTTGCGGAGTTTTCATTTCTGCACATTGTTGTCTGTACCGGAAACATTGGCATAGCTTGTATTTTTTTTTGTTTTGCTAAAAGCTGACAAATCAACCAAACCAAGCAATACTTTATTCGAGAAATTCGCTAATTTCATTGACTTGCCCACGGACCCCTTTCAAGCCACAGGTTGAAAACCTCTGCTCTAAGATATACCAACCAGCAGAAAATGTAATCAACATTCTGATAACTAAAGAAATATTTTGGTCGTTTATTTGACTTAGTACCTGGCCAATTAGTTCCTATAGTGATATATTGACCTAATTGAGAGCTAGATGCCAGTATCGTCAAGTTAATTTAATCTCACATACACAACAACCAGAGCTAGATTCGTTGAAGAACATTTTCTTGTAATCCAGGTGTACAAACAATACACGACTCTGATAAATTTGTCAGAGGAAACAAAAAAATTCAAGAGAATAAAATTGTGACAGGGTTGGGAGTCACGTTCCTACAGTAAAATGTGACACATTGCAGTGTTGACACACAGACTAAATGATTGGCATTGTCTTCAGAATATGGCATGCAGTAGTTTCAAATAACTACGAACGTAACCTGGCCAAGATATTCCTTTTTGTTTAGAAAAAAAGAAAACGATATTGCTGTCGAAAATGTGCCCACGTCTCTCTCTCTCTCTCTCTCTCTCTCTCTCTCTCTCTCTCTCTCGCATATTCTCTTCTGTTTTATACACACTCTATCGCAGACAAAAATTAGGGAAAAAGCTAAAAAAGAATACTTTGAAATCAAACAATATATTTCAGTTTCGGAATATTGTATATCAGTGATCTAACATTGGGTGAATAGGTGGATTGATGAAGCTATAATATTTTATTGATGAGTAAATACTGTCTATTAAAATGTATAAAGTTAGAATAGAAATTAATTTATAAACAATTATAGACAATATGACGTGAAACTTATTTTGATGAAGTTGGTTTTAGTCGTTAAATGTAGAACTAACTGATTGCAGCGATTTATTTTCATAATTGCTTCCAAATATTCTCTCTCTCTCTCTCTCTCTCTCTCTCTCTCTCTCTCAGTAGACAGACCCGACGTCGTTAGACAGCTAGATAGATATTATCTCGTTCTCTTCTGACACTTTCTCTCTCTCTCTCTCTCTCTCTCTCTCTCTCAATAGACATACAGACAGTTAGTTAGATATATATTGTCTCTTCCTCTTGCCTAAGTACTGTCTCTCTGAGTAGATAGAAAGAAATCTTAAAAAAGAAATAGATATAGTCAACGATAATAATGAAAATCAAGACACTAATGTGTCACCTTTTAGACCAATTGATTATCTATTTACACCTGTGGTTCATTTGATATAATGATAATGTACACCATATAGTCAATGGTTGTAATCATGTTCACCTATTTCTGCAAATGTGCAATGTATTTACCCGCCAGTAGAAACTGTGTTTTATCGCCACACGATACTCTTAAATAGAATCGATTTAGCCCGGGAAATGTCAAGTAATTCAAAACTTGACACCCGAAATAATAAATTGGGGATAAATCAAGTGTAAGTCTCTACACCAAAAAAGTCTTGTTCAGCTGACAATTTACTGATGGCACGCGACCGAGTGTGTCAAATGGATGGACAATAGGTGTACATTGGGCCCTGGGACCGGACAATAACAGTTTTACAAGGTCCAGCCTATCAGTAGTATCAGTTCAGTGGCCGCAACTCCTTCAGGCTGTTTGCGTGTAATTATCTCCCTCTATTGTCCTCCCTGTCTTGCTCACTACGTCACAAAAGGTTGTGTGCTCTCAAAACGAGGCGGTGACACCCGGAAACAAACGACATTTACACCTTCATGAACAATCGTGATTCAGTGTTCAAGTATGGGGGTGGGAGGAAGACATTCCCGACTACAATACTTCAACTTTCCTTTCGTTGAAATCAATTACGACTGCTTGAAATGTCTTTTTGTATGTGTGTGTGTGTGTGTGTGTGTGTGTTATTCTTACGATTGACCTAGCGGCGTGGAATAATTCATTCTTTTTTTTTTTTGGAAAATTAAATTATTTTATTTTTACTTCAGTAAAATGGAGAATTATTTTACATAAACACATTCACATACAATCCTATATTTATGTTACGCATACAATCTTATATTTATGTTACACATACAATCTTATATCTATGTTATACATACATTCTTATATTTATGTTATACATACAATGTTATATTTATGTTACACATTCACATTCATTCTTATATTTATGTCACACATTCACATACAATCTTATATTTATGTCACACATTCACATACAATGTTATATTTATGTCACACATTCACATACAATATTATATTAATGTCACACATTCACATGCAATCTTATATTTATGTTACACATTCACATAAATCTTATATTAATGTTACACATTCACATGCAATCTTATATTTATGTTACACATTCACATACAATCTTATATTTATGTTACACATTCACATACAATCTTATATTTATGTTACACATTCACATACAATCTTATATTTATGTTACACGTAAACATTAAACACATTATAACATTTAGTATCAGAGTAAATTAAACAAGGAACCTTCAACAAATTAATAAACAGTGTATTTAACATATTATTAATATATTTGGTGTTCTGATGAAAGGCGTGTACACAAAACAATGATGTGAGTGTACACAAAACAATGATGTGAGTGTACATAAGACAATGGTGGGAGTGTACATAAGGCAATGGTGGGAGTGTACATAAGGCAATGGAGGGAGTGTACATAAGGCAATGGTGGGAGTGTACATAAGGCAATGGTGGAAGTGTACATAAGGCAATGGTGGGAGTGTACATAAGGCAATGGTGGGAATGTACATAAGGCAATGGTGGGAGTGTACATAAGGCAATGGTGGGAGTGTACATAAGGCAATGGTGAGAGTGTACATAAGGCATTGGTGGGAGTGTACATAAGGCAATGGTGGGAGTGTACATAAGGCAATGGTGGGAGTGTACATAAGGCAATGGAGGGAGTGTACATAAGGCATTGGTGGTAGTGTACATAAGGCATTGGTGGGAGTGTACATAAGGCAATGGTGGGAGTGTACATAAGGCAATGGTGGGAGTGTACATAAGGCAATGGTGGGAGTGTACATAAGGCAATGGAGGGAGTGTACATAAGGCAATGGTGGGAGTGTACATAAGACAATAGTGGGAGTGTACATAAGGCAATGGTGGGAGTGTACATAAGGCAATGGTGGGAGTGTACATAAGGCAATGATGTGAGTGTACATAAGGCAATGGTGGGAGTGTACATAAGGCAATGGTGGGAGTGTACATAAGGCAATGGTGGGAGTGTACATAAGGCAATGGAGGGAGTGTACATAAGGCATTGGTGGTAGTGTACATAAGGCATTGGTGGGAGTGTACATAAGGCAATGGTGGGAGTGTACATAAGGCATTGGTGGGAGTGTACATAAGGCAATGGTGGGAGTGTACATAAGGCAATGGAGGGAGTGTACATAAGGCAATGGTGGGAGTGTACATAAGACAATAGTGGGAGTGTACATAAGGCAATGGTGGGAGTGTACATAAGGCAATGGTGGGAGTGTACATAAGGCAATGATGTGAGTGTACATAAGGCAATGGTGGGAGTGTACATAAGGCAATGATGTGAGTGTACATAAGGGAATGGTGGGAGTGTATATAAGGCAATGGTGGGAGTGTACATAAGGCAATGGTGATATTGTACATATGGCAATAATGTGAGTGTATATAAGGCAATGATGATAGTGTACACAAGGCAATTATGATAGTGTACATGAGGCAATGGTGGGAGTGTACATAAGGCAATGGTAAGAGAGTAATTAAGGCATTGATGTGTGTCCATAAAGCCATGCTAGACGTGTTGAAGAACGATTTCAAAACATGCATGGTATTTAAACCATGTCTCTATAATGGCTGCGTGTTCAGTCTTTTATCAGTCATAGTAGGGACGGATGATCGTGCGCCAAATCTCTCGACCGTAGACCTGAGGGTCCCGGGCTCGATCTCTGGTGAGGTCTGAACGAATTTTTCAGATCTTGGTGAAAGCTTCATCCATGTCCCCAGTAGTGCTTCCATGGCCATTGCACTATCGGATATGGCGGGTATGGATGTTAGGCTGTACACAAACCCTTCTCATTACGGTTTACACGATCTAAGACATAACATTTACTTCTTACAGGTACTTTAGAACCAGTCATTTCTTTTTGGATAATAGAATACAAAAATCGTTACCCTAACTCTCACAATCAATTAAATTATTTTTCCTTTTTATCAAAGATTATCACCCACTGGTCGTGATTTGGTTGGCAGAGAGAGCGAGAGAGAGAGAGAGAGAGAGAGAGAGAGATAGAGAGAGAGAGAAGGAGGGAGAGAGAGGGAGAGGAAAAGAGATAGATAGATAGATAGATAGATAGATAAATATATAGATAGATAGATAGATAGATAGATAGATAGATAGATAGATAGATAGATAGATAGATAGATAGATAGATAGATAGATAGATAGATAGATAGATAGATAGATAGATAGATAGATAGATAGATAGATAGATAGATAGATAGACAGATAGATTAAATGTATATTATACTTAATTGTGCTAACCAAAATTTGGCTTTTATAAACGGATACATCCTATTTTCGTGCTCAAAATATAATTTGGGAATGTTAGTTGTTATGTGAAATCAAATAATCAATTTAATTGAAAAGGCAATCCTTTCTTTTCTCCCCTCAACAAGTAACAACAAGTTGACCTCATGTTATTTCCTTTTACAGCTTTAAAAGTAAACTTATTAACTTTCTATTGATCGATTTATAGTTTTTATTCCTTATTCGAAGAATCAATGTTTTTATAGTTTTCAAGAGGGGGGAACTTGTGAATAAAGACTTGACCAAAGTCGCTCAACAATAGAAATGGAAATTCCCAAAGACCTGCCACTCCTGCTAAAAGACTTGGGGGTCACTCTAGCAGGTGTTAGTGAATCGTTTAGTTATTGACACTGAAAACACCAATTATAAAATCGTATGCCCACATGCAAATGGTATTTACATTCAGACTTGGGCTCTGTCCGTAGAGCAGTGATGTGTGGCCCCGTCACATGTTAATAGAAATGTTTCTATTGGACGTAAAGTTTACACACTCTGTAGTTCACCTGGTGGGTTAACCTCCCCCCACCCCTCCAATATTCAGCATTAATCTTAAAATACATTCTTTTAGTGTGGACTACAGAAGAATTCAGTCGATCAAACTAATCTACCTATAGGACAAACAAAGCACACGAAGAACATGGTCAATAGCTGGGGCAGTCCAGGTCATCCAGTGGACAGAATTTATGTACATACTCTCCAACGGCAGTAATTAGAAGATTAAGCTCCTTTATAAAATGACTGCTGAGTGTAGTCCAAGATCGTCAAAATGTAACAAATCATGCAAAAATTATGCGACGGTAGAAATCACGATACATTGACTTGGCACACGAACATGTTTATTATTATTGTAAATTGGTGTGCACTGCCCGAAGTAGAATTGCGTTTTAAATATTGTATCTGTGAAGCAATATTAGAAGATTTCATTGAATAGAATGGTTTGAAATATTGTATCTGTGAAGCAGTATTAATTGATTTCATTGATTAGAATAGCTTGAATATTGTATCTAGTGAAGCAATAATAGAAGACTTCATTGAATAGAATAGTTTAAATATTGTATCTGTGAAGCAATATTAGAAGATTTCATTGAATAGAATAGTTTAAATATTGTATCTGTGAAGCAATAATAGAAGATTTCATTGAATAGAATAGTTTAAATACTGTATCGGTGAAGCAATATTAGAAGATTTCAAATGTCAACCATCAAAAAAAAAAAGAATGAGATGAATTACTTCCCCTGAATGTAAATTTAAACTATAAATACATCTAAACGATTTATAATTCATAAGTATAACAAGTAGATATAGCAGACCAGGTCATCCAGTGGGCAGTACGATGCTTCGGTCCGGTACGTTGTTTAAACTAAGGGGGAATCAATGGTTCAGAAGAAAATACATCCTTGAAATAATGAAGGTTTGAACCCGCCACAACTAAATTAACAACGCCAACCTCCATTGAAAGGTCACCTCGGTCTTTTAGAACTCTAAAACATGGGTAGAAACAAATATGACCGGATGAACAAATGCTTGCTATTGTAATAAATCAGAAATTATTCCAGTATGCAATAATATTAAACCATGTAATGAACAATCGTAAAATGAACAAGACGAATCACAGTTTTAACATCTGTACGTTATTATTAGTCTAATGATTCTATTAGCTGACATAGAGTTAACTTTACCACCTAGTCTCCAATCTATTAGTTTGATATATACCATTACTTGACAGTCTAGTAAACGAAATTCTATCCATCCATCCATCCATCCATCCATCCATCCATCCATCCATCCATCCATCCATCCATCTATCTATCTATCTATCTATCTATCTATCTATCTATCTATCTATCTATCTATCTATCTATCTATCTATCTATCTATCTATCTATCTATCTATCTATCTATCTATCTATCTATCTATCTATCTATCTATCTATCATCTATCTATCTATCTATCATATCTATCTATCTATCTATCTATCTACTATCTATCTATCTATCTATCTATCTATCTATCTATCTATCTATCTATCTATCTATCTATCTATCTATCTATCTATCTATCTATCTGTATTCTCTGCCTGTCTGTCAGTCCGTCTTTCTTGTCTATCAGTCTGTAGCACACACAAGACCCTCTTTATCTAATACAAATCTTTGTGCTTACATATAAACGGATGACAACACCCTGTCCCCACTATAAGTGAACAGAGCAGCAGTGACACCCAACACACCATTGATGTAGAAAACAGAAGTTGAAAGAAAAACAAATGAAACCAGGTGGTTCACTGGTTACTGGACAGAAACCACCCCGGAAGGCCACTCTATTTGACCTGATTCGTTAGAAAAACAACTTTCTGGGCTGAAGTGACGCATTCAAGTTGAGAACTAGGTCACTACTGGACAGTTGTTCACTGGACTGAAGCTCTAAACTGACCACCTCAAACAAAGATTTGTTTCCGTTAATTAATTCTGCCTTTAGATTTCTACGATCTCCAGATTATATGGTAAATGAAGATTCAATACGTAGTTAAAGAGTGTATGTTGACAATATGACACAAGAGTTGATAGAACTCACATCTACAAACAATGGAAGCTGGAATAAATGACTTATGGAACACACGTCTATAAACAAATGAAGCTGGAATAAACAACATAGGACACACATCTATAAACAATGGAAAGCTGGAGCCAAAGCAACATAGAAACACATCTATAAACAATGGAAGCTGGAATAAACAACATGGAACACACATCTATATAACAATGGAAACTGGAACAAACAACATGAACACACATCTATAAACAATGGAAGCTGGAACAAACAACAGGGAACTACAACACAATAAATA
Source organism: Bulinus truncatus (assembly GCA_021962125.1). Taxonomy (NCBI): domain Eukaryota; kingdom Metazoa; phylum Mollusca; class Gastropoda; family Planorbidae; genus Bulinus; species Bulinus truncatus. The sequence continues at coordinate 462,381 of JAGDYQ010000372.1, forward strand.
ATACAGATTACCTCATCCACATGCTTTGATCACCTTAATTTTTATTATTTTTATTTTAATGTATTTTCTTATTCATCAAGTTGTCTCATAATTCATTGATTTTTACCAATCAATCAACAGTTGATCCTACTGTCATAATTAGAGTTACTAATTCATGCTATTTCTATCAAACAAAAGTTGTGCGAAATGTCTATTTATAAAGCCGCCATTTTGCTGGCAGCCATGTTAAATATTTTTATAGGACTTTTTGAAAAGTGATGCAGTCTGTATAATAAATGATTGTATGTACAGATATTAAGTTAGGGCAGTGAGAACAGACTAGTGTTCTACCACTACATAAGGAAGACGTGTTTTGCAAAACATTTATGGTGGATTAATACGTTTTGTATATATATGTATATATATCTATATATATGTCATTGAAGGAACTTGAAATAAGTTTCTGTCTTTCAATTGTGTATATTTCTCTAATGAATACTTATAAAGATATAAAGCATTTTTTAATCCCTGTTTACTTTGGTATAAATAATAAAGTAAACATATATTTTACTACAAATATTAATTTATTTATAACAAAGTATAATGAATAGAGGTACAGAGAATGTATTATGTTAATTAATTCAGCAATGTACTTTGCAGCGAATAAAGACATAAAAACCCGAACATCGTTTGTACCACAGATTAAATATTATACATATTGCGCAAGCCTCATTTTGAAACAATACTTTTCCATCGCCGAAATTAATGATATTTACTCATCAGTCCTTTCAATGAATAGAAATGTTTATTATATATATATATATATATATATATATATATATATATATATAAAGCTCCTAAAACTCATGAACTCATAGATTTTGTAATATATTATTACATTTATGTTTATAAAGTAATTAAAATCTTTTTTTATTCATATTTCAAGTCTTGAAAAAATAACTACAAACAAGTGTAAATAGGTCTGTGGATTTTATGAATGAAAAAAGCGTCATTGGAGACTAGCTTTAATTAGCAACAATGGCGCTAGAGTTTTAAACTCAAAACCTCCATGACATTTTAAATAATGATGGGCTATCTATGTATAATATAAATGATCAGTACTTTATCTTTTTTTACCATTTAAGTAACAACCCTGCAAATTTTTGTTAAATATTTTTTTTTATATTAATATGTTCAGGTGTGAAATCAATTACTATTTGTTAGAAATCAATTCAGTATTTACAACAATTAGTTTAGATCTAACGGCTCACAAATATAGGTCAAAATGTCGTGTCTTTTTTACAGCCATTTTTTTCAATATTCAGGTTTGGATATCTTAGTTAATTTCATGTTTGCTTTATTTACCTTACATTTAAAATGTTTTGGATTGGTTTATCACGTCTGCTAAGACCACATTGAGCATAATATTTTTACTGACTTTACTATGTTTTGATCTTTACGTCTGAAAGAAAAAACAAAATCAACATAAATTTGAAATTATTTTTTAATAACACTTAGGTATTAGTAACAATTAAGTTGTCCTAACGTCACAATAATCAGATCTGATTAAGTTACAGACAGCCATAAACTTGTGTTGCTGCACCTATACATACCAGGGGCATATTGATAGGACGTGGTAGGACAGTGGCTGGCTATAAACTTGTGTTGCTGTACCTACAAATACCAGGGGTGTATTGAGTAGGACGTGATTAGGACACGGGGAAGAAAGGCTAAACGTTAAGAAAGACGTGATGTAAGCAGAAAACTTTAGAGACAAACAATGTTACAAATGAAACAAGACTTTGTTTTCCAAGACTTCGAGTTGAATATTTGTGCTGATATCTGTGTACTTGTATGGGAATAGCCGTAGTGGACGACATGTTTAACTCAAAATGTCAACATTTGCATTGACAGCAAACAGACACACACACCTTCACCAACAATTGGGACATTTCTCGTGATGGCCCGTGAACAAAGTTGTTACACAATTTCCGTGCTCAACAAGTTGCATCCCTTTCAATACACAGTTACCGTGCAGGTAGCAACTTTTTTTTTTAAATGATGTTTCAATGGAATTTACTTTTGAGACACTTGGAAATGAAACAACCCAAGGATTGTAGCGTAAGCTTTATATTTTGATATAAATCAGGGTCGACGAAATGCATTTTGGGGATAGGGATAAATGATAATTCCTCTATTGCAATAATGGATTCAACAAGCTTAATTTTTAATATTATTGAAGATAGAATATTAACATTGTTCTCATTGTGTATAACTGTTTTGAGCTATTGCTGGATGCGATTTCTTTAGTGTAAGAAAATAAATAATTCATGGTATATATATATATATATATATATATATATATATATATATATATATACCTTGAGAGAGCGATAGAGACAGACAAATAGGTGAATCGTTACTGTCAGTCCGTCTGTCTGTCTGTTATTATTCTCCCCACAGTGCATTGTCTAGTCTAATGTCTGTTCAACTCAAAAACAACAACAAACAAACAAACAAATATTGTTAACATTTATAACACAGTAGTAAATAATAATCAGATTGAGATCCCCCGTAGCTCTTCCAAGACTATTGCAGCACCTGTCGCTAGGAAAATATAAAAGAAAAGTTTACATCACATGACTCAGATTGTAAATTCTAAAGACATTAGAAAATTTAATTAGCGTGAAATTTACTCAACGAAAAAATAGATACAATATAAAGACTTCAATGTTTTATGTTTCAAATAAAAATAATAAATCATGAGTTGAAATTGAAGATTTTTCTAAGGGATGATTAAAAGGATTAAGTTATTTTATAATTTATTATAATTCCTTTATTTTCCTGCTCATCTTCAGTCACAATTATACTCTACTTCTGCACCAGGCATCAGTCATTCACCATTAATTTCAATGACGTCACATAGTGCAATAGTCTCATTCGACTAATCACTCGCTACAGTGAGTCTCAAGGAAGTATCTTGAGCAACACAGAAATGTTTTTTAACATCTCAGTTGTAAACTACCACTTTTATTCCGAGTGTGTGAATGTGAAAAATAAAAATAAAACAAACCACTAGGATGCGCACCTGACAGTCAATCTCGTGATCACAACAAGTCAACCGTAGAAACTGAGAGACCGACACCATCCAAGTACCATTCAGCAAACAATAGGACGATGCCCAGAGTTTTTAATGATGCTGACTCGATTCAGATTCCAGTTTGCATCTTTTATAAACCATAGTCAACTATTGAAATGGGATACACACAGATTCGCTGACTCAATAGACACATCTATTGACATGAATAAAAAACACAGACTTACTACCATCATTAACACATATTAACAACACAAACATGAGCACAACTGAATCATAGACATGTTGACAACACAAACATAGACTTACTGAATCATCACGACATATTGACAACACAAACATAGACTTACTGAATCATAGACATGTTGACAACACAAACATAGACTTACTGAATCTTAGACATGTTCCCAACCCTTTAAACATGAACTTACTGAATCATAGAAGATTGACAACACAAACATAGACTTACTGAATCATAGACATGTTGACAACACAAACATAGACTTACTGAATCATAGACATGTTGACAACACAAACATGAACTTACCTGACACATTCACACATATTGACAACACAAACATAGACTTACTGAATCATAGACAGATTGACCACTTACAAGCACAGACTTACTGAATCATAGAGCAGATTGACAACACAAACATAGACTTACTGACACATTCAAAGATATTGACAGGGGATACATAAAGACATCACAGATATTGACAGGGGATACATAAAGACATCACAGATATTGACAAAGGATACATAAAGACATCACAGATATTGACAGGGGATACATAAAGACATAGTCTACATACATTCTATCAAATCGGATAGAGTGGGTGGTGAATAGGGCTATCTCACTAGGCCCCCATGGTTTAGAACGGCCCCACGATGGAAGCATACATAGCCCTAGCCGTCTCTTTACGTCTTCGAGCCCCTCATTGGACTCTCGCCCGTGGCCCTTGCCAATTTAACGGTAATAATGCTAAGGCTGCATCGGATTTGGCTTTATTCTAAAGGCATAATATTAATTCAATTCCTGGAGATGAGGTTGACAAGGACAAATGTTGACTATTTTCTTTGAGTTCAGATATTATGATAGAGTTGTGTCCTCACTAATGTCACCCGGCACAAGAACACACACACGGAAGTTGGCAATGCTCCTGATGACAGAAAACATTATTTTCAACCACGCCTAAAACTGCTGGGAGTTGTGTCATATTTACCATTTTATTTATTTCTCCATCTTTCATCAAAAAGGAAAAAAAAATGAATTTCACTTTTAAGATAAAGACGAACAAATAAACAACAAAAAGAAATTAATAGAAATCCAAACCTTTCAACCCAGAACCCCAAATCATTTCATCCATCGTAAGGTCACACGTTCTTGTGTGAAAAAAGAATAACTTCCCCCCGACCTGGTGTGATTGAAATGAGAAAATCATATGAATAATAATATGACCCTCAATGATCTTATGTTCCAGTGATGATGCTTTTCTGGGAGATCCGTGGCACTACAACCCTCCGACCACGCTGCTGACACGCCTATGAGTGAGAGATAGTGCTATGTCAATAACGTCTGGATTGCAGAGAGGGTGTTGGGGATGGGTAGAGGGTAGAGTCAGTGTCATCAGTCCACATGCAATGACATGCAATTTAGTCCGGAAACAACGGAGGAATCGTGTATATGGATGACAGGGAATGAGAGAAGGAGAGCGATGGAGGAAAAAAGTAAAATGAGCTCAATGGCAGATAGAGTGATGGTGCAAAAGAATGTGATACTAACAGAGTGATAGAAACAAGAGAGAGAGAGAGAGAGAGAGAGAGAGAGAGAGAGAGAGAGAGAGAGAAGAATGTGAAAAAGAGATATGATTTAAAACAAATAAGGAAGACACGGATTGAAGGAAAGTCACATCATTCAGAAAGAAACAGAAAAATGGCTTTGGACAAAGTGGTATATTAATAATTTCTTTCATTTTTCTATTTGTCAACATGGAAAAAGTTGATTTCCATGTGTCGCCGGATTGACCTGGAACGTCCGCATTTTTTTCCATTCCGACTTCCCCATTGACTCCCCCCTCCGCCTATTCTTTATGAGTCAATAGATTTGATTCATTCGTTCACATTTCTCTTGAAAAGTTTTATTTTACTGTAACTTTTGACTTAACAGTTTTAGGTCTGATTCATTCACTTGTACGAAAGTGTTAATTCATACAATGAACATAGATAGTATTTTAAAGTATGTCATCGTAACATAAAACACATTATCAGTACCATCATAATACTACTACTACTTGCAACACTTTGACAATTTTACAACTTACCACAGAACTAAATTAATACACAATGCGCATCATCAATTTATATTTATTTTTTTTGAAATCCGCCATATTTGTTATTATTCTATTGTGTACTAATATATTTAGAGGAGCAATAATATTAAAAACTAAAATAACATAAATAGCGGCAATTTTTAGTCATGGTAAGTTGTGGCTTTTAAATTGTGGTTTACAATCTGTATGATTTATATTCTGTACCATTTCTGTATGATGTATGTTCTGTACCATTTCTGTATGATTTATATTCTGTACCATTTCTGTATGATTTATATTCTGTACCACCATTTCTGTATGATTTATATTCTGTACCATTTCTGTATGATTTATATTCTGTACCATTTCCATATGGTTTTACTATTATCTTATGACATTTCTGTATGATTTATATTCTGTACCATTTCTGTATGATTTATATTCTGTGCCATTTCTGTATGATTTATGATACCGTTTCTGCATGATTTATATTCTCTTCATTTCTGTATGATTTATATTTTGTGCCGATTACCAGTTTTATAAACCATTTAAAATGAAAAGAAAACAATTAGTGTAACAGAAACCAATTTTCTTTTAGCCAAAAAGAAATATTTTTAAAAGTAGAAAAAAAAATAAATAACTTAATTACTTGTCAAATTCCCTTTGATTTCTTCCTATCTATACCCCATTTTCTCTACTCTGTATACCCCTAATGTATCTACTCTCTATGCATCAACATTATCTACTCTTTATGTTCTTTCTCAGTGTGACAATCATCTATCTTTTCCCCCAAATCTCCCCCACCCCCTTCTCTTTCCCTGCAGGTTTCGTTGTTTCATTCTACATCTCCATTTCACCCATCCCCGTCTTCCTTTACTGCACAATGCTGCCTCCATGATACATTCCCTCAAAAATATCCACGATTGGAAAGTTCAAGAAACTATTCATAACGCTGTTGGTCAATTTCGTGGACAAGATCTGATCTGTTAGTTCAATATTGTGTGTTTACATGGTCTGTTCTTGCGTGTGTGTGTACACGCCCGACTGGTGAGCCACCAGCACCACAGTTGATTTATCTGCTACAAAATGGACCTGACAATACAGCACTGTCCATTGTTTTCTGTCTTATGTCAGGCCCATATGACAATGTTTAATTGTGACATCTTCAGGAAGGAAGTCGTCCATGATGAGCAATAAAATTAGCTCAACTGTTTTTAGAAGGAAACTAAAATTCAAAATATCATCAGATACTTAGAGACAAAACTTATTTTTTAGATTTATTTTACACCATAAAGCTGAGCATGCTACAGAAACATTCATTATGTTTGACAATAAAGTAAAAAAACAAAAAAAAACAAACAAACAAATGTTCAAGTCAGTGAAGGGGCTGTCCATGGCACTGCATGATTCAGGGGCGTCATTTCGGGTACGGTTTGGCTGAAGGGTAGGGCATGTTTAGCGGATCGTGGGTCCTCGTCTATATTTTGGGGTCTTAGGTTTCCCCTCCATTTTTTCTGGTACGCAATTACAAATAACCACCATCCAATTTAAAATGGAAATACATTTTCACATCTTTTTTATCTGCCTTGCCGGAAGACTGATTATAGAGGTCACACACCCCACCGTCGTGCGACCATCAGTTTTTACATCCCACCGTCTCTGGCCGACCAGCAGTAGACAACACACCCACCATCTGGCCGATTATCTGTAGTACATCCCACCGTCTCTAGCCGACCAGCGGTACACCGCCCACACCCCGCAATCTCTGAATGACCAGCAGTACACAACGCACCCACCGTCTCTGGCCGACCAGCGGTACACACACTTCACCCCACCGTCTCTGGCCGACCAGCGCAGCCGGTACACTACGCACCCACCGTCTCCCACCGTGACCAGCAGTACACCCTTCACCCACCGTCTCTGGCCGATCAGCAATTTGCAACACACCCACCGTCTGCTGGCAAAGAAGCTACCACCAACACACACCCACCGTCTCTGGCCAGCCAACAGTGCACAACACACCCACCGTCTCTGGCCGACCAGCGGTACACAACACACCACACCGTCTCTGGCCGACCAGCAGTACACAACACAAAAACCGTCTTTGGCCGACCAGCAGTACACAACACACCCCACCGTCTCTGGCAGACCAGCAGTACACAACACTGCCAAAATCTGGCAAACCAGCAGTACCTAACACCACCACAATCTCTGGCCGACCAGCAGTACACAACACACCCCACCGTCTCTGGCCCCCCAGCAGTACACACACCTTTCTGATGTGTGATTTCTATACAAGAAGTGCTAAAATCCTTTTCTGTAAAACTGACAGATGAGGCTGAGACCATTGGTTCCGTCGGACATAACGAATTGTAAACAAATATTCTAGCGCCTACCGTTTCGGCTAGTGTGGACGGAACACACCACCTTGTCATCCTTTACCATTGGCTTCACAATATAATTCTAAATAAAACAAATATCTAAATAGAAATTTCAGATTTATTTTTTTATTACTTGACATTCCATTTTATCTGTCTGAAAATCTGAGATCAGTGAAAATAGTCGAGTATAGAGTCTGAGGTCAGCGGGGATAAATTGTTATTCATTTAGTGTCGTCAACCATATCAAGTTTTTCAGTTTTGATATTCTATTTACAAAACATAAGTCTGTATTCACATTTTTTTACGTTTATATAGTCACTGATAGCAGTAGCCGCACATTGTATGCATCAGTCTTCTTTATAATGTAATGTTGTATCTCCAGTAAATATTTATAGGAAAAAAACTATTTAGATATTGAGAAACAAAAATATTAGAAGTTTAATTCTTGAAACAAAATAACATTAAATTACCAACGTAACAAAATAACAATTAAATTACCAACGTAACAAAATAACATTAAATTACCAACGTAACAAAAAAACATTAAATTACAACGTAACAAGAAATAACATTAAATTACCAACGTAACAAAATAACATTATATTACCAACGTAACTAAAATAACATTAAATTACCAACGTAACAAAATAACATTAAAATATTAACGTAACAAAAGAAATAATGATTGTATTCATTATTTAACAAATTCGATTTCTTCTTAAGTTGAGTCAGAAACAGTAACTCTAAAACAGTTACTATAGCTTCACATACCAACAAAGACGACACAGAACCAATAATAACTACACACCAATAACGAATAACTGCACACCAAAATCTATAATTGCTCACTACTACAATAACTATATTTCAATATAAATAACTACATTTGTCAAAATTGTTGTCCGTGTGTATTCATAGCTATTGGTGTGTAGTTATTGTTGTCCGTGTGTAATCATAGCTATTGGTGAGTAGTTATTTTTGTCCGTGTGTAATTATAGCTATTGGTGTGTAGTTATTGTTGTCCGTGTGTAATTATAGCTATTGGTGTGTAGATATTGTTGTCCGTGTGTAATTATAGCTATTGGTGTGTAGTTATTGTTGTCCGTGTGTAATTATAGCTATTGGTGTGTAGTTATTGTTGTCCGTGTGTAATTATAGCTATTGGTGTGTAGTTATTGTTGTCCGTGTGTAATTATAGCTATTGATGTGTAGTTATTGTTGTCCGTGTGTAATTATAGCTATTGATGTGTAGTTATTGTTGTCCGTGTGTAATTATCGCTATTCGTGTGTGGTTACTTTTGTAAATTAGGGCTATTGTAGGTGATGTGAAGGTATTTTGGACAAATGTAGTTATTTATATTGAAATATAGTTATTGTAGTAGTGAGCAATTATAGATTTTGGTGTGCAGTTAATGTTATTGGTGTGTAGTTATTATTGGTTCTGTGTCGTCTTTGTTGGTATGTGAAGCTATAGTAACTGTTTTAGAGTTACTGTTTCTGACTCAACTTAAGAAGAAACTGAACTTAGAAATAAATAATGAATACAATCATTATTTCTTTTGTTACGTTGGTAATTTAATGTTATTTTGTTACGTTGGTAATTTAATGTTATTTTGTTACGTTGGTAATATAATGTTATTTTGTTACGTTGGTAATTTAATGTTATTTTGTTACGTTGGTAATTTAATGTTTTTTTGTTACGTTGGTAATTTAATGTTATTTTGTTACGTTGGTAATTTAATGTTATTTTGTTACGTTGGTAATTTAATGTTATTTTGTTTCAAGAATTAAACTTCTAATATTTTTGTTTCTCGATATCTGCATAGTTTTTTTTTCTATAAATATTTACTGGAGATACAACATTACATTATAAAGAAGACTGATGCATACAATGTGCGGCTACTGCTATCAGTGACTACATAAACGTAAAAAATGTGAATACAGAAGGATGTTTTGTAACAGAATATCAAAACTGAAAACTTGGACATGGTTGACGACACTAAATGAATAACAATTTATCCCCGCTGACCTCAGACTCTATACTCGACTATTTTCACTGATCTCAGATTTTCAGACAGATAAATGGAATGTCAAGTAATAAAAAATAAATCTGAAATTTCTATTTAGATATTTGTTTTATTTAGAATTATATTGTGAAGCCAATGGTAAAGGATGACAAGGTGGTGTGTTCCGTCCACACCAGCCGAAACGGTGGCGCTAGAATACGTGTTTGCCACTCCTACAGCTCGACGGAACTAATGTGCCAGCCTCATCTGTCAGTTTTACAGAAAAGGATTTTAGCACTTGCATAGACTTGCCACATCAGAAAGGTGTGTGTACTGCTGGTTGGCCAGAGACGGTGGGGTGTGTTGTGTACTGCTGGTCGGCCAGAGACGGTGGGTGTGTTGTGTACTGCTGGTCGGCCAGAGACGGTGAGTGTGTTGTGTACTGCTGGTCGGCCAGAGACGGTGGGGTGTGTTGTGTACTGCTGGTCGGCCAAAGACGGTAGGTGTGTTGTGTACTGCTGGTCGGCCAGAGACGGTGGGTGTGTTGTGTACTGCTGGTCGGCCAGAGACGGTGGGTGTGTTGTGTACTGCTGGTCGGCCAGAGACGGTGGGTGTGTTGTGTACTGCTGGTCGGCCAGAGACGGTGGGTGTGTTGTGTACTGCTGGTCGGCCAGAGACGGTGGGGTGAAGTGTGTACTGCTGGTCGGCCAGAGACGGTGGGTGCGTAGTGTACTGCTGGTCGGCCAGAGACGGTGGGGTGAAGTGTGTACTGCTGGTCGGCCAGAGACGGTGGGTGCGTTGTGTACTGCTGGTCTGCCAGAGACGGTGGGTGTGTTGTGTACTGCTGGTCGGCTAGAGACGGTGGGATGTGTACTGATGGTCGGCCAGAGACGGTGGGTGTGTTGTCTACTGCTGGTCGGCCAGAGACGGTGGGATGTGTGTACTGATGGTCGGCCAGAGACGGTGGGGTGTGTGTGCCCTCTATATCTTCCGGCAAGGCAGATAAAAAAGATGTGAAAATGTATTTCCATTTTAAATTTGATGTGTTTATTTGTACTTGCGTAATATAAAAAATGGAGTAGAAAATAAAGACCCCAAAATATAGACGAGGACCCGATGATCCGCTAAACATGCCCTACCCCTTCAGCCAAACCGTACCCGAAATGACGCCCCTGAATCAAGGTGCCATGTGACAGCCCCTCTTCATCATTTGAACATTTGCTTGTTTGTTTTTTTTTGTTTTTTTACTTTATTGTCAAACATAATGAATGTTTCTGTAGCATGCTCAGCTTTATGGTGTAAAATAAATCTAAAAAATAAGTTTTGTCTCTAAGTATTCCATACATTTTGAATTTTAGTTTCCTTCTAAAAATGCCTGATTAATTTTACGTTTTCATCATGGACGACTTCCTTCCTGAAGATGTCACAATTAAACATTGTCATGGCGGCCTGTACAAAGACAGAAAACAATGGACAGTGCTGTATTGTCAGGTCCATTTTGTGTGATGTGTCCACTGGTGGTGTTGGTGTGGTCAATAAAATGGGTATGGGTAGCTTACACACACACACGCAAGAACAGACCATGTAAACACACAATATTGAACTAACAGATCAGATCTTGTCCCACGGAAATTGACCAACAGCGGCATGAACAGTTTCTCGAACTCTGGAATTTGTGAGTTCTTTTTGAGGGAATGTATCAAGGAGGGAGCAAGGTGCAGTTGCGAGGTAAGACGGGGATGGGGTGAAATGGAGATGTAGAATGAAACAACGAAACTCAGGGAAAGAGAAGGGGGGTGGGGGAGATTTGGGGGAAAAGATAGATGATTGTCACACTGAGAAAGAACATAAAGAGTAGATAATGTTGATGCATAGAGAGTAGATACATTAGGGGCATACAGAGTAGAGAAAATGGGGGTATAGATAGGAAGAAATCAAAGCGAATTTGACAAGTAATTAAGTTATTTATTTTTTTTCTACTTTAAAAATATTTCTTTTACAAAAGTAAAATTGGTTTCGTTACACTAATTGTTTTCTTTTCATTTTAAATGGTTTATAAAACTGGTAATTGGCACAAAATATAAATCATACAGAAATGGTACAGAATATAAATCATGCAGAAACGGTAAAGAATATAAATCATACAGAAATGGCACAGAATATAAATCATACAGAAATGGTACAGAATATAAATCATACAGAAATGGTACATAATATAAATCATACAGAAATGGCACAGAATATAAATCATACAGAAATGGTACAGAATATAAATCATACAGAAATGGTACAGAATATAAATCATACAGAAATGGTACAGAATATAAATCATACAGAAATGGTACAGAACATACATCATACAGAAATGGTACAGAATATAAATCATACAGAAAGTGTATCACAATTTAAAATGTCCTCTACTCATGACTAAAAATTGCCGCTATTTATGTTATTTTAGTTTTTAATATTATTGCTCCTCTAAATATTGGTACACAATAGAATAATAACAAATATGGCGGATTTCAAAAAAATAAATATAAATTGATGATGCGCATTGTGTATAATTCTATTCTGTGGTAAGTTGTAAAATTGTCAAAGTGTTGCAAGTAGTAGTAGTATTATGATGGTACTGATAATGTGTTTTATGTTACGATGACATACTTTATAATACTATTCATGTTCATTGTAAGTATCAACACTTTGTACAAGTGAATGACTGTGACCAAAACTGTTAAGTCAAAAGTTACAGTAAAATAAAACTTTCCCCAAGAAAATGTGAACGAATGAATCAAATCTATTGACTCATAAAGAATAGGCGGAGGGGGGAGTCAATGGGGAAGTCGGAATGGAAAAAAATGCGGACGTTCCAGTCAATCCGGCGACTACATGGAAATCAACTTTTTTTCATGCTGGATAATCCGAAAAATGAAAGAAATTAATGAATGACTTGAACCCAGTTGACCTGTTTCTTTCATGATGTGACCTTCCTTCAATCATTCGTCTCTTCCTTTCTTTGTTTTAAATCTTATCTCTGCTTTACCCATTCTCTCTCTTTCTCTCTCTCTCTCTCTCTCTCTCTCTCTCTCTCTCTCTCTCTCTCTGTTTCTATCACTCTGTTAAGTATCACATTCTTTTGCACTGTCACTCTATCTGCCATTGAGCTCATTTTGTTTTTTCCTCCATCGCTCTCCTTCTCTCAATCTCTGTCATCCACATACACGATTCCTCCGTTGTTTCCGGACTAAATTGCATGTCATTGCATGTGGACTGATGACACTGTCTCTACCCTACCCCTCCCCCACACCCTCTCTGCAATCCAGACGTTATTGACATAGCACTATCTCTCACTCATAGGCGTGTCACAGCGTGGGTCGGAGGGTTGAGGCCACGGATCTCCCAGAAAATATCATCACTGAACATAAGATGACGGAGGGTCATATTGTTATTCATATGATTTTCTCATTTCAATCACACCAGGTCGGGGGAAGTTATTCTTTTTTCACACAAGAACGTGTGACCTTACGATGGATGAAATGATTTGGGGTTCTGGGTTGAAAGGTTTGGATTTCTATTAATTTCTTTTTGTTGTTTATTTGTTCGTCTTTATCTTAAAAGTGAAATTCATTTTTTTTTCCTTTTTGATGAAAGATGGAGAAATAAATAAAATGGTAAATATGACACAACTCCCTGGTGTGTGGTAGGCGTGGTTGAAAATAATGTTTTCTGTCATCAGAGCAACGCCAACTTCCGTGTGTGTGTGTCTGTGTCGGGTGACAGCAGGAGGGACACAACTCTATCATAATATCTGAACTCAAGAAAATAGTCAACATTTGTCCTTGTCAACCTCACTTCCAGGAATTGAATTAATATTATGCCTTTCTTATATTGTATCCGATGCGGCCTTAGCATTATTACCGTTAACTGGGCGGGGCCACGGGCGAGAGTCCAATGAGGGGCTCGGAGACGTAATATAGACATGCTCTCATAGAGGCGTCCATCGTGGGGCCGTTCTAAACCATGGGGGCCTAGTGAGACAGCCCTTATTCACCCCCCACTCTATCCGATTTGATAGAATGTATGTGAGACCATGTCTTTATGTATCCCTTGTTATTATCTGTGATGTCTTTATGTATCCTTTGTCCATCTATCTGTGATGTCTTTATGTATCCCCCTGTCAATATCTGTGATGTCTTTATGTATCCCCTGTCAATATCTTTGAATGTGTCAGTAAGTCTATGTTTGTGTTGTCAATCTGTCTATGATTCAGTAAGTCTGTGTTTGTGTTGTCAATCTGTCTATGATTCAGTAAGTCTATGTTTGTGTTGTCAATATGTGTGAATGTGTCAGTAAGTCTATGTTTGTGTTGTCAACATGTCTATGATTCAGTAAGTCTATGTTTGTGTTGTCAACATGTCTATGATTCAGTAAGTCTATGTTTGTGTTGTCAATCTTCTATGATTCAGTAAGTCTATGTTTGTGTTGTCAACATGTCTAAGATTCAGTAAGTCTATGTTTGTGTTGTCAACATGTCTATGATTCAGTAAGTCTATGTTTGTGTTGTCAATATGTCGATGATTCAGTAAGTCTATGTTTGTGTTGTCAACATGTCTATGATTCAGTAAGTCTATGTTTGTGTTGTCAATATGTGTGTATGATGCAGTAAGTCTGTGTTTTTTATTCATGTCAATAGATGTGTCTACGAGTCAGCGAATCTGTGTGTATCCCATTTCAATAGTTGACTATGGTTTAATAAAAAGATAAAATCAGGAATCTGAATCGAGTCAGCATCATTAAAAACTCTGGCATCGTCCCATAGTTAGTTAAAATGGTACTCGGATGGCACGGTCTCTCAGTTTCTACGGTTGACTTGTTGTGATCACGAGATTGACTGTTTGGTGCGCATCCTAGTGGTTTGTTTTATTTTTATTTTTCACATTCACACACTCGGAATAAAAAGTGGTAGTTTACAACTGAGATGTTAAAAAACATTTCTGTGTTGCCTGATACTCTTTGAGACTCACTGTAGCGAGTGATTAGTCGAATGAGACTATTGCACTAGTGTGACGTCATTGAAATTAATGGTGAATGACTGATGCCTGGTGCAGAAGTAGAGTATAATTGTGACTGAAGATGAGCAGGAAAATAAAGGAATTATAATAAATTATGCCATAACTTAATCCTTTTAATCATCCCTTAGAAAAATCTTCAATTTCAACTCATGATTTATTATTTTTATTTGAAACATAAAACATTGAAGTCTTTATTACCCTATTTTTTCGTTGAGTAAATTTCTACTAATTAAATTTTCTAATGTCTTTAGACTTGATAATCTGAGTCATGTGATGTAAACTTTTCTTTTTATATTTTCCTAGCGACAGGTGCTGCAATAGTCTTGGAAGAGCTACGGGGGATCTCAATCTGATTATTATTTACTACTGTGTTATAAATGTTAACAATATTTGTTTGTTTGTTTGTTGTTGTTTTTGAGTTGAAATAAGACATTAGACTAGACACGTACTGTGGGGAGAATAGAAATAGACAGACAGACGGACTGACAGTATCTATCTATCTATTTGTCTGTCTCTATCGCTCTCTCAAGGTATATATATATATATATATATATATATATATATATATATATATATATATATATATATATATACATGAATTATTTATTTTCTTACACTAAAGAAATCTATCCAGCAATAGCTCAAAACAGTTATACAATATTATCACAATGTTGATATTCTATCTTCAATAATATTAAAAATTAAGCTTGTTGAATCCATTATTGCAATAGAGGAATTATCATTTATCCCTATCCCCAAAATGCATTTCGTCGACCCTGATTTATATCAAACATAAAGCCATGGCTAAATCCTTTTGTTGTTTCATTTCAAGTGTCTCCCAAGTACTCCCATTGAAACATCATTTAAAAAAAAAGTTGCTACCTGCACGGTAACTGTGTATTGAAAGGGATGCAACTTCTGTTTACACGGAAATTGTGTGTCAACTTTGTTCACGGGCCATCACGAGAAATGTCCCAATTGTTGGTGAAGGTGTGTGTGTCTGTTTGCTGTCAATGCAAATGTTGACATTTTGAGTTAAACATGTCACCCCACTACGGCTATTCCCATACAAGTACACAGATATCAGCACAAATATTCAACTCAAGTCTTGGAAAACAAAGTCTTGTTTCATTTGTAACATTGTTTGGCTCCAAAGTTTTCTGCTTACATCACGTCTTTCTTAACGTTTAGCCTTTCTTCCCCCGTGTCCTAATCACGTCCTACTCAATACACCCCTGGTATTTGTAGGTACAGCAACACAAGTTTATAGCCGTCAATGTCCTAATCACGTCACCACTCAACCTGCCCCCGGTATGTATAGGTGCAGCAACACAAGTTTATGGCTGTCTGTGTCGTAATCAGATCTGATTATTGTGACTATAGACAACTCTATTGTTACTAATACCTAAGTGTTATTAAAAAATAATTTCAAATTTATGTTGATTTTGTTTTTTCTTTCAGATTTGGCAAAGATCAAAACATAGTAAAGTCATAAAAAATATTATGTGAATGTAGTGCTTAGCAGACGTGACAGTCCAATCAAAAACATTTTTAATGGCAGGTAAATAAAAGGAAACATGAAATTAACTAAATATCCAAACTGAATATTGAAAAAAATGGCTGTATATTTTGAGAAAGCATTTTGACCTATATTTGTGAGCCGTTGCATCTAAACTAATTGTTGTAAATACTGAATTGATTTCTAACAAATAGTAATTGATTTCACACTGAACATATTAATATAAAAAAAAAATATTTAACAAAACTGTGAATTGTAGTTACTTAAATGGTAAAAAAGATAAAGTAACTTGATCTTTTTATATTATACAGATAGCTTATCATTATTTAAAATGTCATAGGTTTTGAGTTTAAAACTCTAGCGCCATTGTTGTTATTCGCTTTTGTCTCCAATGACGCTTTTCATTCATAAAATCCACAGACCTATTTACACTTGTTTGTAGTTATTTTTTCAAGACTTGAAATATGAATAAAAAAAGATTTTAATTTGCTTTATAAACATAAAATGTAATAATATATTATTAAATTCATGAGTTCATGAGTTTTAGGAGCTTTATATATATATATATATATATATATATATATATATATATATATAATAAACATTTCTATTCATTGAAAGGACTGATGAGAGTAAATATCATTAATTTCGGCGATGAAAATATTGTTTCAAAATGAGGCTTACAGTAATATGTATAATATTTAATCTGTGGTACTAAACGATGTTCGGGTTTTATGCGTCTTTATTCGCTGCAAAGTACATTGAAGAATTAATTAACATAATACATTCTCTGTGACTCTATTCATTATACTTTGCTGATAACATATAAATTAATATTTGTAGTAAAATATATATGTTTACTTTATTATTTATACCGCGCAAACAGGGATTAAAAAATGCTTTATATCTTTATAAGTATCATTGTGAGAAAATATACAATTGAAAGATGAAACTATTTCGTGTCTTTTCAATGACATATATATAGATATATATACATATATATACAAAACGTATTAATCCACCAAATGTTTTGCAAAATATCTTCTTATGTAGTGGTAGAACACTAGTCTGTTCTCACTGCTCCAACTTATTATCTTATACATACAATCATTTATTATACAGACTGCATCACTTTTTCAAAAAGTCCTATAAAAATATTTAACATGGCTGCCAAAAAAAAATGGCGGCTTTTAACAATAGACATTTCGCACAAATTTTGTTTGATAGAAATAGCATGAAATTAGCAACTCTTATTACGACAGTAGGACTAACTGTTGATTGATTGGTAAAAATCAATGAATTATGAGACAACTTCATTAATATGAAAAAATACATTAAAATAAAAATAATAAAAATTAAGGTGATCAAAGCATGGGATGAGTAATCGGTATTATTTATTGTATGTAGTTCCCTGTTGTTTGTTCCAGCTTCCATTGTTTATAGATGTGTGTTCCATGTTGTTTGTTCCAGTTTCCATTGTTTATAGATGTGTGTTCCATGTTGTTTATTCCAGCTTCCATTGTTTATAGATGTGTGTTCTATGTTGTTTATTCCAGCTTCCATTGTTTATAGATGTGTGTTCCATGTTGTTTATTCCAGCTTCCATTGTTTATAGACGTGTGTTCCATGTTGTTTATTCCAGCTTCCATTGTTTATAGATGTGAGTTCTATCAACTCTTGTGTCATATTGTCAACATATACTCTTTAACTACGTGTGAATCTCATTTAACATATAATCTGCAGATCGCAAAAATCTAAGGCAGAATTAATTAACGGAAACAAATCTTTGTTTGATGTGGTCAGTTTGAGCTTCAGTCCAGTGAACAACTGTCCAGTAGTGACCTAGTTCTCAACTTGAATGCGTCACTTCAGCCCAGAAGTTGTTTTTCTAACGAATCAGGTCAAATAAAGTGGCGCTTCCGGGTGGTTTCGTCCAGTAACCAGTGAACCACCCGGTTTCATTTGATTTTCTTTCAACTTCTGTTTTCTACATCAATGGTGTTATTTGGGTGTCACTGCTGCTCTGTTCACTTATAGTGGGGACAGGGTGTTGTCATCCGTTTATATGTAAGCACAAAGATTTGTATTGTGAGATAAAGAGGGTCTTGTGTGTGCTACAGATTGGATAGACAGAAAGACGGACGGACAGATGGCAAAAAGGAGAGAATACAGATAGATAGATAGATAGATAGATAGATAGATAGATAGATAGATAGATAGATAGATAGATAGATAGATAGATAGATAGATAGATAGATAGATAGATAGATAGATAGATAGATAGATAGATAGATAGATAGATAGATAGATAGATAGATAGATAGATAGATAGATAGATAGATAGATAGATAGATAGATAGATAGATAGATAGTTAGATATGATAGATAGATAGATAGATAGATATAGATAGATAGATAGATAGATATGATGAATGGATGGATGGATGGATGGATGATGGATGGATGGATGGATGGATGGATGGATGGATAGAATTTCGTTTACTAGACTGTCAAGTATATGGTAATAGTATATCAAACTAATAGATTGGAGACTAGTGTGGTAAAGTTAACTCTATGTCAGCTAATAGAATCATTAGACTAATAATAACGTATAGATGTTAAAACTGTGATTCGTATTGTTCATTTTACGATTGTTCATTACATGGTTTAATATTATTGCATACTGGAATAATTTCTGATTTATTAGCAATAGCAAGCATTTGTTCATCCGGTCATATTTGTTTCGCCTTCATGTTTTTTTTTGGGAGTTCTAAAAGCAACCGAGGTGACCTTTCAATGGAGGTTGGCGTTGTTAATTTAGTTGTGGTGGGTTCAAACCTTCATTATTTCAAGGATGTATTTTCTTCTGAACCATTGATTCCCCCTTAGTTTAAACAACGTACCGGACCGAAGCATCGTACTGCCCACTGGATGACCTGGTCTGCTATATCTACTTGTTATACTTATGAATTATAAATCGTTTAGATATGTTTATAGAAAATTACATTGTTAAGAATGGTACCATCTCATTCTTTTTTTTGATGGTTGACATTTGAAATCTTCTAATATTTAGCTACACCGATACAGTATTTAAACTATTCTATTCAATGAAATCTTCTATTAATGCTTTACAGATACAATATTTAAACTATTCTATTCAATGAAATCTTCTAATATTGCTTCACAGATACAATATTTAAACTATTATTCAATGAAGTCTTCTATTATTGCTTCACAGATACAATATTCAAGCTATTCTACTCAATGAAATCAATTAATACTGGCTTCACAGAATGCAATATTTAAAACATTTATTGTTAAAATCTTCTAATATTTAGCACACAGATACAATATTTAAACTATTCTACTCTAGACGTGCACACCCACCACACACACAAATGTTCGTGTGCCAAGTCAATGTATCGTGATTTTCACTGTCGCATAATTTTTGCATGATTTGTTACATTTTGACGATCTTGGACTACACTCAGCAGTCATTTTATAAAGGAGCTTAATCTTCTAATTACTGCCGTTGGAGAGTATGTAGATAAATTCTGTCACTGGATGACCTGGATTTCACTAACTATTGACCATGTTCTTCGTGTGCTTTGTTTGTCCTATAGGTAGATTAGTTTGATCGACTGAATTCTTCTGTAGTCCACACTAAAAAGAATGTATTTTAAGATTAATGCTGAATATTGGAGGGTGGGGGGAGGTTAACCCACCAGGTGAACTCCACTCTGGGTAAGCCCACGTCCAATATAGGCATTTCTGTTAACATGTGACGAGGCTTCACATCACTGCTCTGAAGACAGAGCCCAAGTCTGAATCTTCATACCATTTGCATGTGGGCATACGATTTTATCATTGGTGTTTTCAGTGTCGGCCTATCTTAACGAATTCACTAACACCTGCTAGAGTGAACCCCAAGTCTTTTTAGCACGAGTGGCAGGTCTTTTGAAATTTCCATTTCTATTGTTGAACGACTTTGGTCAAGTCTTTATTCACAAGTTCCCCCTCTTGAAAACTATAAAAACATTGATTCTTCGAATAAAGGAATAAAAACTATAAATCGATCAATAGAAAGTTAATAAGTTTACTTTTAAAGCTGTAAAAAAAAATAACATGAGGTCAACTGTTGTTACTTGTTGAGGGGAGGAAAGAAAGGATTCCTTTCAATTAAATTGATTATTTGATTTCACATAACAATTAACATTCCCAAAGTATATTTTGAAGCACGAAAATAGGATGTATCCGTTTATAAAAGCCAAATTTTTGGTTAGCACAATTAAGTATAATATACATTTAATCTATCTGTCTAT
>JAGDYQ010000336.1:0-11132 GCA_021962125.1 Bulinus truncatus
AAACGCTAGTTGGTGGTAGAAAGCAATATAAGAGCTAATTTAAAACGCTAGCCGGTGGTAGAAAGCAATATAAGTGCTAAATTAAAACACTAGCTAGTTGTAGAAAGCAATATAAGAGCTAAATTAAAACACTAGCTGTTGGTAGAAAGCAATATACAATCTAAATTAAAACACTAGCTAGTGGTAGAAAGCAATATAAGAGCTAAATTAAAGCGCTAGCTGTTGGTAGAAAGCAATATACAATCTAAATTAAAACACTAGCTAGTGGCAGAAAGCAATATAAGAGCTAAATTAAAACGCTAGCTGTTGGTAGAAAGTTCTCTCGAAGTAAACAAATGAGCTAGGGTGATGACCGGAAGTATTTGATTCCGACTGGATTAATGTCAAGGTCAAAGACACTGCATTTTTTTAGAACCTAATCCGCGTAGCAAAATCTACATTAAAACAGACTTCACTATCCACAGCAAGATGTGCAGCAGGTTGGTTTGGACCAAACTGTCGTTACAAATGTCACTGTACAGATGGATGTGATCGTCAGGGAATCTGTCTCGGTTCTACATGTGAGACTGGATGGTTTGGATACTTGTGTCAATACCGTACGCGATCATGATACTTCTCTTTCATTCTCTCTAGTAGCTATCTCCCACTCAACTCTCTCCCAGTTTTTATACTGTCTCTCCTGCAGTTTATCAGTAAACTCTTTATTTTCTCGCTCTGTAATGTCTCTCTCCCTGTTCTCAATGCTTATCTCTCTCCCTGTTCTCAATGCTTATCTCTCTCCGTATTCTCAATACTTCTCTATCTCCCTGTACTCTATACTGTATCTCCTTTTTCTCTATTCTTCCTTTCTCTTCCAGTCTCAGACTAATCTAAATTTTCTCTCTTTGTACTCTCTCTCTCTCCGTGCTCTCTATGGTCTCTTTTTCTCCCAGTCTCTCACTAATCTTTACTCTCTTTCTACTCTATCCGCTCTCTATATTCTCTCGTCTCTCATGGGGAGCAAGAGTATATGTAAACAGATCTCCCCCCCCCCCCTCGTAGATTCCTGGAATAAGAGATCAGAATAATTTTATTTGCATTCTAGATTGTCACACTTTCCTATAATCGTTCTTCACAGAAAACGTGTTGAATCCACAACTAACAGAGGTGTTTTCCTCATCACAGGCCTCTCTGGACCCTGTATTTGATGGCAATGATAAAACCTGTGTGACTCTGCAGGAGAAAAAAATTTACATCTCAATTCGTTTTGGCAGTTTTATCGTATTCTCATTTCTTAGATTTCATTCTAAAAATGGTAGGTGAATGTCTCCCACTAGCCATGAGGGTTATGTTCAGTTGTTTTATTAAGCTGAAGAGTATTGTAAATGTTTATGTCCAGCTTTAGGGTATTGTAAATATTATGTCCAGCGGGAGAGTATTGTAAATGTTTATTTCAGCTGGAGAGTATTGTAAAGGTTTATTTCAGCTGGAGAGTATTGTAAAGGTTTATTTCAGCTGAATAGTATTGTAAAGGTTTATTTCAGCTGGAGAGTATTGTAAAGGTTTATTTCAGCTGGAGAGTATTGTAAACGTTTATTTCAGCAGGAGAGTATTATAAATGTTTTTTTAAGCTGGAGAGTATTGTAAAGGTTTATTTCAGCTGGAGAGTATTGTAAAGATTTATGTCCAACTTTAGGGTATTGTAAATGTTTATAATAAAGTTGATCATCAAAAATTAGAACGATCAAGGTAGGTAAAGCGGATGCAAAGACTCTCTTCAAATTTTTTTGTTGACTTATTTTTTAAAATAAATTTTACATTTCTTTGACAATAATATCGTTGATTCTTTTGTTTTTAATTTTGTTTTGGAATCAGGTAGAACAAATGTTCATGAGACTATGCTCTCTCTCTCTCTCTGAACTCTCAGTGAAACTGCGGGCTGAGACTTAGTCTCTTAGAGCCCGTGAGATCAGACTTGCTGAGACTATGCTATGTATGTTGACTTCAGCTGAAATTGGTTGGGTTGGTACAAATACTTGAGTGAGACGGTGTGCACAGGGTCAAACTATGAGGAGGCGAGTGGTGTTGGATAAAATGTACATCCCCATGCAACTCTCTAGTTAGTTTGTCTCCCTCTGATCTCTTTGTCTTGTAGTCGCCACTTGTCTCTACATTGAACAGTGTATGTGAAGTCCCTGAATAGATGAGATGAAATCCTACAAAAAACTAAAGGGTCTGCTTTTATAGAACCTTTCTTTCATCCCAAACATAGTCGATAGTGCAATGGCTTTGTAGGCATCACGGTTCATCTCCGTCCGTTACTACTATACATAAAACAGTTACTGCATCTATCCCGGCGACAATCAGTCGTCCTGCTTTTACTATGAAATGAACAATTTTTTTGCTGTATTATGAAATTCTTTTACAACATTAATTAATACGTTATTTTATAATTCGTCTTTTACATATTTTACATATTTTAATATTCCTAATGTTAATTCATCTACAGTTAAAATTTTGAACGCTTCAGTTAACTTTGAATTCCCAAATAAAAAGTCAATGCCATGTGACAACAACAACAAGGCGCTGATAGTCAATGTCAACAACCTGGACATTTACTGTCATCCTAATGCCGCTGTCGTTGGGATAACAATAACTATGGATCCAATAAGTTTATGTTCACTGTACGTCAGTGGAGGTTAGTTTATGTTCACTGTAAGTCAGTGGAGGTTAGTTTATGTTCACTGTGCATCAGTGGAGGTTAGTTTATGTTCACTGTGCGTCAGTGGAGGTTAGTTTATGTTCACTGTGCGTCAGTGGAGGTTAGTTTATGTTCAATGTACTTCAGTGGAGGTTAGTTTATGTTTACTGTATGTCAGTGGAGGTTAGTTTATGTTCATTCTACGTCAGTGGAGGTTAGTTTATGTTCACTGTACGTCAGTCGAGGTTAGTTTATGTTCATTTTATGTTTCAGGGCTACGCATCCATAAAAGTCTTATTTATATTTTAAAAATGTATGAATGGAGAAAGTAAACATACACAACTACAAGATTATGTGGATATAACAACTAGGTCCTTGAAATATCCACAATATATATGATACTCCAAAACATTTTATGTAGATTGTTACAAGAATGCCAACGCATACAATAATACAAGATGTTGCTACCAAATGCAGCAATGTGGGTTTTAGATTTTTCATCAGAAAACGGATCAAAATCCTGAACTTTCAGCGATGATAAATTAACCAGTCACGCGCTAATGGACCCCAGGATCAAAGATCCATATTTAATATAGCAGTAGAAAGTATAACTAATGAAGTCCTACTTTAATATAGCAGTAGAAAGTATAACTAATGAAGTCCTTCTTTAATATAGCAGTAGAAAGTATAACTAATGAAGTCCTACTATAATATAGCAGTAGAAAGTATAACTAATGAAGTCCTTCTTTAATATAGCAGTAGAAAGTATAACTAATGAAGTCCTACTATAATATAGCAGTAGAAAGTATAACTAATGAAGTCATACTTTAATATAACAGTAGAAAGTATAATTAATGAAGTCCTTGTTTTTATTACGTAAAATAAAACATCGCTATCTGGTGTCCCTCTGATGCCGCTCCTGTTAAATTCTTTTATTTATTATTTCAATGGAAATTATATTATTTATCAGGACGGAACATGGCCTATGGTCAAACTGTTGCCCAGTCCTCAATCATACCTGAGCCGACTATACACACCTTGGCCACGCCATTTAAAGCCATTGATGGATACAAGATCAATCGGTTTCACAGGAGAGGGTGCAGCCATACCAGTCATTTAGATGAAAACGGACATTTTAATTTAACTTTTAGCACACAGCCGATTATTCAAAGAATCGTTTTGTTTAACCGAGGTAGGAAATTTTTTTTATCATTTATTTTATTTGACATTTAAAAAAAAATGTTTACTGTATCTTCTCGCTATTCTTTCCACACATTCGTCTTAGTTTATATGTCTCTTTTCAACAATGTGTTTGAAGCTCCTATATGTATAATATTCTGTGAGATGGACGAGAGTTATTAGGTAGTGTTCGATTCTTTGAGTCGAATCACATTTTGCCTAGCGCAGACTAATCATGTCCAGTGTCGTTTAAAGATTTACAGTCATTGAATCATTTACAGTCATTGAATCATTTACAGTCATTGAATCATTTACAGTCATTGAATCGTTTTGAGTTATTGAATCATTTACAGTCATTGAATCGTTTTGAGTTATTGAATCATTTACAATACGTTGTAAAAAATTCTTTTATCTACACTGTAAAGTTATACACTATTTTTACAAATCTCTCTTTCTCTCTCTTTCTCTCTCTCTCTCTCTCTCTCTCTCTATATATATATATATATATATATATATATATATATATATATATATGGGTGGGGCAAAAAACTGACAAATTTTAGAATTAAGGTCTCAGACAATCCAAAATCAGTGATCCATATGAAAGTAAAAGCGTAGACAAAAACAGTTTTATTTTCTGTATAACCGTTTTCTAGCAACTCTGTCTTTAAAAAAAACGCAATTAAATGTGTTCTCAAACACAAAATATTCAACAACAAAAATCTCTAGTAAAAAAAACAAAGTTATTTGCAACAGTACGGCAGTTCAAATGTGAAATTAGTGCAGAAAATCTGACTTTGTTTCTATTCTCGGCACGTTCGATCTTGATTTCTCCCCTTGAGTAATAGCACCATGGCGTCTATCATATCCGTATACTTTGCCACAAACTGCTGTGACATCCTTGATGAGGTAGAATCACCTGGTCGTAACTGGCAATATCTTCGGCAGTGATGTCCTGCAGCAGTGGTGGTGAATCAAAATCATGACTGATTGTCCCAGGTTGGGCAGTCTCTAAGTATGAGATGTAACTCTGACCAGCGCTGCAACCACTTTGAATAAGCAGACACATTTTCAGTTAATACTGTTAATCTGTACTTAAATCTTTCATCACATCGTCTTCAACCTCAACAACAGAACCTGAAACTGGAAAAAATTCTGAAGTCTTCGGACCAGTGGTCTTCCCATCAACGACTTCTATTATCTTCCTTAAAGGCAATTCGTTGGCATGCAGTAAACAAACCAACCACTGAAGTGGCCTTCGTAGCTGAAGTTCAAATTGTCGGATTACACCATTATGTTTACCAGTATTTATTGGTGTTCCATCACAAACAACTGCTTGTAAAGTTGGTTCCTACTTGCTGCTTGTAACCACTGACATAATTTCTCTGGAAATGTCATTGAACTTTCCTGATGCTGGAACAACACGTTCAACATAGCTGCGGGTAAGAAATGATACTACGACGTAGTGCTGATGAGACGCTGGTTATCATTACTTCAACCAGGTATCGGGATGATCTTGATGCGGAAATCTCAATGAGCATGTATCATCTATATAGCATTGCAAAACATTACACAACCGCATCATCATCATTTCAATCGAAAACACACATCATTCAACGCCGTATTGTTGTCGATCCACTCTTTGTTGCCAGTCTAGACAGGACTGAAACAACACCTCGTGAAGCGATGCACATAATTGCTCCTGCACTTACTGCTGCTGGTGTAAACATTGACACAGTATCACTGTCAACAAGTACAATATATAGAGCTAGAAAAAATGTTCGCCAATCAGTCACAGTAAACCAGATGTTTGTTCTAAGCACACCATTAGTTGCTCATTTTGATGGAAAATTAGAGCGAATCGACAACCGACGTTGACGGTATCGGACCGATATTGGCACTGTCGGTTAATATCGATCAGCTGATTGGTCTAGGGAATAACGATAGTCAAACCGATATTGGCACTATGGGTTAAGTGTCGGACCGGCCGTTTTTTGGCTGCCGATACATTGTTTTATTTTCACAACAGAGTTGCAGAAGAAAAAATCAGTAAATAACACAATTCTACAAGATTTAAAAAAAAGGAAAAAAAAAAACCCGTACACAGAAATTGTCACGTCTTCCTCAGAGATATGACCTTGAAACAATAGGATTGGCATTTCTTAATTCTAATGTATGACCTTGAATGATACAATTAGTGAACATCTGTGTGTATTTTTTGTTGGGATGGAAGTTGGGGGGCGGGGGGGGAACAAGACTTACGTAGTGGGCGAAGTGCTCACGTGAAATATGACAGGGAAGGGGTGGGCATGGGTTGACATACGTCATTAGCTGTAGCATGAGAGAAACACGTGTTTGGCATTGTTGTTGATTAAAAAAAATATCGGTATCTGGGGGGGGGGATAAACAAGACACGCGTGGGCGAAAAGTTACAAAAATATGCGAACTTGGCTGAAATACGCCAGTATAGCACGAGAATAACGCGCGTTTGGCATTGTTGTTGCTTAAGGGGAAGCCCATTAATTACGTCAACAAAATAGGGGGGAGGGGAGGTCAGAAAATTTTTGACAATTGTTGACAAGGGGGAGGGGGGGAGGTCAAGAAAAGTTGACGTCAACAATGTTACTTTTTAAATTTAATATAATCACTTAATAAATAGGAAAATTAAGCAGCGTTTGTAGTTTTGTGTTACACACTCGCTTAACATTCAGAATTTTAATTAAACTAACTATATTCCTACTAATTTTGCCACATAAACATTTTGGAAGCCACCTTTTTTAGCGGGGTAATCAAATGTTGACGTAATTTTATAGGGTGGTCTCTGGAAGTTTGACAAGTTGTTGACAAGGGGGGGAGGTAAAAATCGCCAAAATTTGTTGACATAAATAATGGACAGCCCCTAAAAAGAAAATATCGGTATCGGTATCGGTTAAAATGCTGGGGGAAAATATCGGTATCGGACTATCGGTAAAAAGGCATATCGGTCGCTCCCTAAAAATTACTACCATATTTTGCTGGCCAATCAGAAGAGCTAGTTGATCGAATGCCAATTGTTGTGTCTGGAGTGCAGGTTGAAAAGCTTCTGACAATTCTACAACTTCTAAGATCAACTGGTGAATTAATGGGTAAAGATGTGGTTCAGATACTACATGAGTTGAAAGGTGTCCCAGAATGGCTGGCTGGTCTTTGTTTTGATACAAGTTCTAACACAGGAGTTCATACTGACGCCATAACAGTTATTTAGTGGATGTTTGACAAACGCCTTCTATTTCTAGCATGCCGTCATCACATCGTTGAAATAATATCAGCAGCAGTGTTTGACAAGTTGTTTAAATCGTCTGGACCACACATTTCACTGTTCAAATGTATCAACAAAACGTGGCCGACCCTTGATACATCACGATTTGCTGCTATTGATGTCTCTACATCCAGCTCAGAGTTGACAAACAATGAGAAAGCTTGGCTTTATGAGAGAAAAGCAGACATTATCGACTTCTTACACACATGTCAGAAAACTCAACCGAGACAGGACTATCTTGAGTTTCTTAACTTGACACTACTCATGCTAAGCGGAAGTAACGATGATGCTGACGTTGGTGAATCATCATGTCATTTCATTCCGCCAGGTGCCTATAATCGTTCCCGCTGGATGGCTAAAGGAATTTATTGCCTGAAAATGTACCTGTTTCGTGAGCAACTCAACCTCACATCAGAAGAGCTGCAGGATCTCCGGCGTATATCCTTGTTCACCGTTACTATTTATGAAGACATAAATATGCAGACATTGCGCTGAAGAAAATTAGAGGGTGTAGAGTACGAAGGATTGGTGCAGATATTCATAAATCTATTTTTATTAATCTTGAGTTTGCGCACCGCACTATGAATTATGTTTATGTGTAATATTTACTATGTGACGTAGTTTTTTCTAGTTGACGTCATATTAAGTTGCTTAGAGACAAGCTTGGTAGATTGAGTAAGTTGCTTTCTAGTTCTTGAACATATAAGATGTACTTTGTAGATTGAGTTACATATTAGATCCTATACGTGTAGGACAGATATTTTATTCAACTTTGAAGAAGTTATTAATTTGATTTAGACTAACCAGTGATGGTTTATTAGATACTTCTAAGATGTGCCTATGTCATATACCTTCGTATGAAACTTTATAATATTGTTAATGTCTACGTTCGATAATAAAATAATGAATCAGCAACATTGAATTGTGCATTGATTGGACTAGAGTTTGTGTGTGAAAAATTAAGTGACACGCTACCACAGTAACGCCTCCAGATTCAGTCAGACCCCCATAACATCAAGATATCTTACAACCTTCACAGAGGGCACTTGTGGTATTTGTCTGAAGACATGATCGGCCTGTCTTTCTTTTCTGATAGTGTTTCAGATGGCGAAAAGGAGGCCATGGTTATGTCATTTTAGAGAAAGAGTTTATCAGATTTTGTAACTGAAAATTCATTCAACTTGTTCACAGCCTTAATAATTGATCCTTCTGGTTTTCAAGGTAGTCCATCTACTTGGTGCCAATGCCCGGCCTATGCGAGTGCCAGAGAAGCACTAAGAAGGGCTAAGAGTTGTTAATGACTGTGCTGAGCGTGCTGTCAAGCTGGCAACAGACTTCAACAGTTTTCTGACATACGATGAAACACAACGTCAACTGGTGTTTCAAATAGTTGAATATCACCGCAAACTTGTGACACAACCCGTGAAGAAAATCTACAAGACTGATTGTTAGGGATATTTGACTGCTTTATGACTAGATATAACTAGATATGATTAGATATGACATGTGTAATGAATCTGAACAAAACAATCAAATAAACAAAAGAAAAACAAAAAATTCGCAGTTCAAAGACTACGTTTGTCAAAAATGTCGTTTTTGCAAAAAAAAAAAAACAACTTAATTTTTGATGCTAATGAGCAGTCACTTAGACTCAATATTTTTTCCTATAATTTGGCTTACGTATTACTGACCCCAAACCTCACATTTCTGGGGGGTATGCGAAAGTGAATTAAAAAAAAATGTTTCACCATTATCCCTTGAAACACTCTAATATACATATATATATATATATATATATATATATATATATATATATATATATATATATATTTAGAGAGAGAGAGAGAGAGAGAGAAAGAGAGAGAGAGATAAATATAACTTATCCATGGACTGCTATTTTTTTATACAATTTTATAAACTGCTCAGCTCAACGTTTAATTTTATAATTTGAACATTAAATATTTAATCCGAACAAGCGTTGCCCTATTCTGTGTGTAGGTATGGGACATAGAGTGTCGCCAACATGTCGCGCTAAGAATATCTGACTTGATGTCTAGTAAGTCCAATATTTTGTTCGCACCATGATGAATGTTTCCTCTGGTACTTTGTAATACAGGACGGTTCCCAAAAGTGGTTAGTTGGATCTGAGAGATCAACTTCTCATTCTTACAGGTACTTCACTAATTATGTATTGAATCAAATGATATGTAGAATATCATACGAAGGTCTTTAAAAAGTTGCATTATGGGAGGAAAAAATGATGGTAAATTTTCTACTACACTAGACATCTACAGTTCTGAGTGTTGTTCATTTCTAACACTAGACATCTACAGTTCTGAGTGTTGTTCATTTCTAACACTAGACATCTACAGTTCTGAGTGTTGTTCATTTCTAACACTAGGCATTTATATTTTGTGAGTTTTGCTTTTTTCTCTGACAGCGGACGGTCTAAGCAGACGTATGGATAACTTCACTTTGACATTATTGGCAGAAAGGAACATTGAAATTCTGCACTATAGGGACAAATCCAGTGCCAGCCAACTCATTTACAGTCTTGTGTTACCAGAGTATCGGAAACCGGTTTGGAGAATCACAGTTCGTGCAACAACTATACCGTATGGCTATCTACACCCCGTGGTTACTTTGTGTGAGCTAGAGACATTTGGAGGTTATTCCTCGTTTGAATTATATTTTAGTCATTCACGCTAAATTATATATACATATATATACATACATACTTCCATAATACCTATACATACATAATATACGAATATATATATATATATATATATATATATATATATGTAACGTTATTTTTTTGAACGTTATGTACTTGTTGATGTAATGCTTCTCCAATGTAACACTGTGTGTTCCTCACTGCTGCTTCAGATAACTATACTGGTTTTATGTAGCTGCCGATATTATAACTGGTTTATAAACTTAAGTAGCGTTCAGTCTCGTTGCACTCTCAAACAACACACCAATCTATGAGGCAAAGTTCCACGATTCAATTATATTTATTCAACAATGAGAAAACATATGTAGTATGAACTTGTGTGCAGCAGTATTCACAAAAATGCTTCGTACACTCACTTAGTATCCGGTGTTCCCGAAAGGATTATACAGACATACTTTGACACTTAGTATTCTGGGTCCCCGAAAGGATTATCCAGACATATTTCAATAAAATAGACTTTGACTTTGTACTGTAAAACGCAATAACTTGATATCTTGTGACTATATTATTTCTCCACTAACTCCTCCTCTAACTATTTCTACAACTGGTGTCCTGATGTCTCTATCGTCGGTCTGTCGATCTGTCGGTCTGCCTTAATGTCTCTCGTCTGTCTAATTACATTTATCGTCATCTACCTCTGGGGGTCATAGACCTGTGGTGACAACCAATTTTACCCTAAACAAAGATCAACCAACATATGACTGTATCCTGGACCCATGAGTTTGAACAGTGGTTCTAAAATAGTATGGATTTATCTAAAGCTATTGTTACAATATATATATATATATATATATATATATATATATATATATATATATATATATATATAGAGAGAGAGAGAGAGAGAGAGAGAGATAAATAGATAGATAGGCAATAAGGTAGATAAATAAAAATATCGATAGGTAGCTATCTAGATAGATTGATAATTAGATATATAAATATAAATCTGTACTCAAAAGTCTTAGTTTATGTAAGAAGACACCTTCTCTCGGCTCACGCTCCACGTAAGGTCATAACAGTTGACGGGGTTCGCTCACACCTTACAATGCAAGGTACCCCTATGATGGAGCGCAGAAGAGAAGCCGCCTAATAGATATTGACTTTCGAATATAACGTAATTAACTGGCCATTAATAAACTATTTTTCTAATATCGCGTGATAGAGAGAGGAATAGTGAGACTTATCTTTGACAGTGAGACTTATCTATGACAGTGAGACTTATCTATGACAGTGTCATT
>JAGDYQ010000336.1:11632-22721 GCA_021962125.1 Bulinus truncatus
TATATATATATATATATAAACAGCAGAAATCAGTTCTTTAATATCGGACTGGCAAAAATGTTGAGCTAAAAATACTTAAAAGAAGAAATTTATCCAAATTTAATTAACATAGCCACCAAAAAGATCCTCATTTGGTTATATCTATGATTATACGACAGTCCCACAAAAAACACAATCTTATACCAAAATATTATTCCTACAGTTTATCCAGGAAAGCAAAGAAATAAAAACTATTAATTAATGTATTGATCGGACATAATTCGGACTGTGGAGCCAGTTACAACAGGTTCCGGTATTCGTTAATGCATGCTGTACGCTCTCCATTCATTGGTCTAGATCTGTAACGTAGACATTCCGTGGATGATCTGTTGTTGTCTAGAGCTAATATGGCTGACCTATACAATGGTATTCAGACACACATATCGGCTGCAACTCATAGTGTTAGATGTTTATTGCTGCCACAAGTTAGCAGATAGACAATTTAATGTCCTTTTGCCTTGATCCCAAACTGAATGCGAGAGGTAAAATAATTTTTTGTTTACATCTACGTGATAGACGAATGGAGAACTAGGTCAAGTCGGGTGTTTGCATAATAATATATAAATGGAGCTTTTGGCTATCAGCTAAGTTTACAACAAGAGACAGTATATAACAATTTAGCTCTAAAATCTAAATATTTCTACTAACTAATGGTACAGTGTGGTTGAAGGCGACTGGGTGTGGCACCTCACACTAAGTACTGTACTGCGTTATTCGGACGGCTGAACGCGGCATATCACACTGACTACTGTACTGCGTTATTCGGACGGCTGAAGCGCGGTACCTTATCTGGAACGGGCTTGTTGAGTCTGGACTTCAATTCCTTCCACTAAACTCATTTTTTTAAAGATGATTCCTCTCACTGTTTCCCTACTTTCATTCCTTACTAATGTAAATAAATAAAAGTCCATTGTAAAGGTTGTTCCCCCTAGTACGTTTCGGTAATGTGTGTTATTTGTAGGTGTCACAATTACTTTCCCACCATCATCTCTTCAGTGAACGGGTAATGTACTTTAATTAAATTAGGAAAATTTCTACCTAACATCGAGATTGCACTATGAGCTGACCAAATGTATTTTTAACTCACAAAGAAACTGAAGATGGAATGGGTTGGGGTGAGTTAATATGTTTTTACTGCGTCGCGTGGAATGTGCTTATTGTTCTGAACCTCTGATGTATTGAAGCAGAGAAGGAAGAAATAGGGGGGGGGGGGATGATGCTACACGGAAGATGTCTTAATTATACAGGTCAGTGACAATAGTTGTCTGTGTGCACACTTATCTTGGTTTTTGTTTACAGTTCTTCTGTTCAGTCAATCATGAAAAAAATTGCAGTTGCTCATAACGAAAAAGTAAAAATTTGTTCACACACATGAGATGGGCTTCAAACACCAGGCTTGTCAGTATCGAATTATCGGTATCGGCCAATACAGTATAGGAGATACTAATTTAAAATTGGTTATTGTATTGCCGATCCTTTTTGTATCAATGATTGATTTGTGTATCGCCGATATATTTTAAACGAAAAATTTTCGATACTCGACACCAATTCATTTTTATTGCCACTATTAGCAATTTGCAGAAAAATAATAATGATTTTAATACCTTGTTATAAAAGTAATCTACATAAATTCAGTCACGGCTAGTAATCATAGCCATCAACCCTACCAATATTAACACCACCCACCTCCCCACCAAGACAACTTGGATCACAAGGCTGAAGTTGAACAAACCTTAAAGTGTGCCTTAAGTGCTCTGAGTGCGGTTCCTACAAAACTTACTAGGCAAACATTTAATAGAACAATTCTGTTATTGAAAGTTGAATTTTTCCAGCTGATGAATCAACAACAATATCACTGTCAACAAGTACAATATATAGAGCTAGAAAAAATGTTCGCCAATCAGTCACAGTAAACCAGAAGGAGATGTTTGTGCCAAGCTCATCATTAGTTGCTCATTTTGATGGAAAATTACTACCAGATGTTGGTGGCCGATCAGACGAGCTAGTTGATCGAATGCCAATTGTTGTGTCTTGAGTGAAGGTTGAAAAGCTTCAGACAATTTTACAACTTCCAAGATCAACTGGTGAATTAATGGGTAAAGCTTTTGTTCAGATACTACATGAGTTGAAAGGTGTCCCAGAATGGCTGGCTGGTCTTTGTTTTGATACAACAAGTTCTAACACAGGAGTTCATACTTGCGCCAAAACAGTTTTTCAGCAGATGTTTGACAAACGCCTTCTATTTCTAGCATGCCTCATCACATCTTTGAAATAATATCAGCAGCAGTGTTTGACAAGTTGTTTAAACCATCTGTACCACACTTTTCACTGTTTAAATGTTTCAAAGAAACGTGGCCGACCCTTGATACATCACGATTTGCTGCTATTGATGTCTCTACATCCAGATCAGAGTTGACAAACAGTGAGAAAGCTTGACTTTATGAGAGAAAAGCAGACCATGATGCTTAAAGGGGCCCAACATGAGTACACTATTATTTGATTAACAGGAATTCTCTATCAAAATAGTATACACATATATGTTACTTACTAACTGTATAACAAACATCATTTCATGTCTTATAGGTTCTTGGCTATACTGGGTCAAATATTGATGAAAACTGTCTGAAGTGCAATGTTTGGAAATTTTTAGGGCAATCTTTGTGCATGCTACACTTGAGATAATTACATTATTCAACTCAGGATAAAACAATGAGTACATACTGAAAATTTCAGTCTGAGACCTCTTTTAGTTTTTGAAATATTCACGTTCAAATATCGCGAAAATGTAAATGTCACGCGCACTCGCGACTACCCTTAAAACTTAAAAAAATCTTATCTCAGAAAGTTTTTGACCATATTGCCTGAAATTTTCAGGAATTACTCAACTTTAAATGTACAACAACCCTTGACAATTTCAAAAAGATCTGAGAGGGTCAGGTGAACAATTGTCAAAAAACTGGTTGAGTTGACATGGAATAACCCTTTTGCAAAAAAAAAACACTTAAAAGTTTGATGCTAATGAGCAGTCACTTAGACTCAATATTTTTTCCTATAATTTGGCTTACGTATTACTGACCCGATACCTCACATTTCTGGGGGGTATGCGAAAGTGAATTAAACAATTTTTTTTCACCATTATCTTTTGAAACACTCTACTGTACACGGAATACAGGAATAACTGAGGCTCACCTAATGAATTAAAAAAAAAGCAATGCTATAACTACATCGACTATCTACTCTGTTACTTCATATATCTCATGTATCTCTTTGCTATGTTTAAGCTAGACAGCAATAATTACAATTTTATATTTCTTTTCTTTTTGTCAATGAAAAAAGACAGACCGCTAAAAATTAAAAGTGTTTGAACAGAAAATTATGGTGTGATAAAACAGATATTACATGCTAACATAATGTTGTAATAATTTAATTATCAAATTGTCATGTCTATAGAGAAACAACAACCTAATCTTAATATGAAATACAAACGTGAGAAATGTCAATAATGAATTAAAACTGTCCAATAAAAAGATGTTAATAATTTACATCACTCAAAAAACATTGACCTATTGAAAAAATTTTATGAAATTTTATTGTTGATATAAACATTGAATTAAGAGACAAACGTGGTCAGTTAGAACAGCGCCAAGCTCGTAAGACACCCTTCTAAACGTGTTAAGATAAGGAACGTGAGTTATTTGCTCTTTACTAGTTCGGTGCCTTGTCCAGTAGTGTCTAGTCTAACACCCTCACTATCCTTCAGTCATTTCAAACTATTTGGTCACAGCGACCCTCACTATCCTTCAGTCCTTTCAATCTATTTGGTCACAGTGACCCTCACTATCCTTCAGTCCTTTCAATCTATTTGGTCACAGTGACCCTCACTATCCTTCAGTCCTTTCAATCTATTTGGTCACAGTGACCCTCACTATCCTTCAGTCCTTTCAATCTATTTGGTCACAGTGACCCTCACTATCCTTCAGTCCATTCAATCTATTTGGTCGCAGTGACCCTCACTATCCTTCAGTCCATTCAATCTATTTGGTCGCAGTGACCCTCACTATCCTTCAGTCCTTTCAATCTATTTGGTCGCAGTGACCCTCACTATCCTTCAGTCCTTTCAATCTATTTGGTCACAGTGACCCTCACTATCCTTCA
Source organism: Bulinus truncatus (assembly GCA_021962125.1). Lineage (NCBI taxonomy): Eukaryota > Metazoa > Mollusca > Gastropoda > Planorbidae > Bulinus > Bulinus truncatus. Next base: position 15,827 of record JAGDYQ010000336.1, read on the forward strand.
GTCCTTTCAATCTATTTGGTCACAGTGACCCTCACTATCCTTCAGTCCTTTCAATCTATTTGGTCACAGTGACCCTCACTATCCTTCAGTCCTTTCAATCTATTTGGTCGCAGTGACCCTCACTATCCTTCAGTCCTTTCAATCTATTTGGTCACAGTGACCCTCACTATCCTTCAGTCCATTCAATCTATTTGGTCGCAGTGACCCTCACTATCCTTCAGTCCTTTCAATCTATTTGGTCGCAGTGACCCTCACTATCCTTCAGTCCTTTCAATCTATTTGGTCACAGTGACCCTCACTATCCTTCAGTCCTTTCAATCTATTTGGTCACAGTGACCCTCACTATCCTTCAGTCCTTTCAATCTATTTGGTCACAGTGACCCTCACTATCCTTCAGTCCTTTCAATCTATTTGGTCACAGTGACCCTCACTATCCTTCAGTCCTTTCAATCTATTTGGTCGCAGTGACCCTCACTATCCTTCAGTCCTTTCAATATATTTGGTCACAGTGACCCTCACTATCCTTCAGTCCTTTCAATCTATTTGGTCGCAGTGACCCTCACTATCCTTCAGTCCATTCAATCTATTTGGTCACAGTGACCCGATGAAGTGTAAGAAATGTGAAGGTGGGTGCTAACTGTTAATCTGTTGTCGACACAATTGGCCCACATCTAATCTAAGTGTTTTTAGCCTTTGAGACTAATGTCCGATAGATCACTTGTGTTCATTACTTCCTAATTCTTTGAGACTAATGTCCGATAGATCACTTGTGTTCATTACTTCCTACTGCTTTAAGACTAATGTCCGATAGATCACTTGTGTTCATTACTTCCTACTACTTTGAGACTAATGTCCGATAGATCACTTGTGTTCATTACTTCCTACTACTTTGAGACTAATGTCCGATAGATCACTTGTGTTCATTACTTCCTACTACTTTGAGACTAATGTCCGATAGATCACTTGTGTTCATTACTTACTACTAGAGTGAATGTCGTTTGTTCTGTAGACTACATGCTTTACACATTAAAAACAATGACATATTTATATCAAATCAATATGACTAAATATGTTTATATTATTCAAGTTCCTACACGGCTGTGAGATTGTTATCTTACAAACATGTTTTTTTTTTTTTTTAATGTGGGCCCTTCCCTCACCCCCACCCACCTATCGCCGCCCATGCTCTATACACTCTCTACCCCTCGTTCCCATCCCTCTCTCTCTCTCTCTCTCTCTCTCTCTCTCTCTATCTATCTTTCTCTTTCCCTCTCATTATCTCTCTCCAGGGACCGAATATGTCTGTTGTCTTTTACAAATAACAGGGAGACGTGGAGAGGGGATGGGAGGAAGTGACGTGAAGAATTGACCCTTTCTCTCTCTCGACCATTTTGTGTCGGTAGAAATGGTTTGTAAATAATATTAGAACGAAAACCTAGAGGTTTTAACATTTTGTTTGTTTAAGTATTTCGTGCAATCATAGTCAGGATTTATGAACTTTAATAATAAAACATTGGGTATAATTTGAATACAAGTTAGACAATGTGACATACAAATATACTTTTAAACATACGCTTTGGCGTTGTAAAAATGATAGGATATATTTGATTTTTTTTTTTTTTTTGTTTTTTTTTTTAATAAAAAAATTAATACAGTCATATATCACTTAAAATAAGTGCACTATGGTTTACATTTATAAATCATTAGGTATACAACAAAACTTTAAAACTTTTTCCCTTAAAATCTGAGCCCTATTGAACATCTGCATTAGGACATGTATTTTAGTATAATGGCCTGTGTAATCAATACCAATGCAGGTGAATGTAATCACTCAGTTGACCTGTGCAATCAATACTAATGGAGGTGAATGTAATCACTCAGTTGACCTGTGTATGTGTGTAATTGTGTATTTTGTTTATTTCCTAAATGTACAACGCAGATTGAGAAGTATAGAAACGATCCCTTTGTTAAAAATACTTGTAATATCTAAAATTGCCATATTCATTTTCTTATAAGTAAATAAATTTTTAAATTTTTCCCATTCTGGTCATAAATTTTAGCCACGAAGGAAACCTCTCCCAGATGTGTGTCACATGTCACACATCTCAACACACACCAGTCTCTCTCAATGTTTACATTATCAACCCTGACCTTATCAACCCTGAACCTTATCAACCCTGACCTTATCAACAATGATCCCTAGACTGTCTTCTCTATCATAAAACTATCTCAAGGATGTGTGGCTGGCCTCAATGTCATCAAACACCACATGTGTGGCTGTGACCACATTAAACCCCCACCAAATGTGGCTAGCTTTGTTCTAATGTTTACATTTCTTGCACTAACATTTTGTGTATTTCTGTCCATGTTTAACTCCATATTGACCTCTACATCCATCAGTAAACTTCTCCACAACACTCACCCACCCACTTCCTATTCTGTATTGTGTTTGGTCGCTCATGTTGTAAAATCGATATGGAACTTTTGTGTTTGGCCAAAACTCTGGTATGTCTGGCTGGTCATTTTAACATTATCTCTGACTGTCATTTCAGCTGTAAATTTTATCAGGTTATACAGATCCTTGTCGCGGTGACCTTCAGGTAAATGGTTTATGGTGAATGTATCAACAGGTATAAACTGTGGATGACCTGGATTCTTCTTACAGCCAATAAGATGTTTGTGTAGATCAGCTTCTCCATCACCTGACACCTGAGTTTCATGATCACCTGAAGTAAATTTTTTAAAACATTGACAATATTTTTTATTACCATTTAACAATTTACCTAATATCATTTTCGAATGTTATTTTTGTAATGTTCAATCAATTTGTCTAAATAACCAAAATATTAAATAGGAAACATTTTATAGTTTATCAAGAAATATTTCTTTACCTTTTAGAATATGATTCTGATGTTGTTGATGTACTTTTTAGTAACATTTAAAAATAATTTTTGAGATCATTTACATTGATAATATACAATTTCAAAAAATTACCATACAAATGGTCTAAACATTATGTACAGTCGTCTCTGTGTCCAACAGTTTCATCTGTGAAATAAATATTTCAAAATTATTTTAATGACAATCAACAATAAAATTTAAAATGTTGACTGGCCCCACTACACTTTACTAGCTGTGTCTGAATGTTGACTGGCCCCACTACACTTTACTAGCTGTGTCTGAATGTTGACTGGCCCCACTACACTTTACTAGCTGTGTCTGAATGTTGATTGGCCCCACTACACTTTACTTGCTGTGTCTGAATGTTGACTGGCCCCACTACACTTTACTTGCTGTGTCTGAATGTTGACTGGCCCCACTACACTTTACTAGCTGTGTCTGAATGTTGATTGGCCCCACTACACTTTACTTGCTGTGTCTGAATGTTGACTGGCCCCACTACACTTTACTAGCTGTGTCTGAATGTTGACTGGCCCCACTACACTTTACTTGCTGTGTGTAATGTTGGTGGAACGAATAGACACATCAACAGATATGTTATACAATTGGTGGAACGAATGAACACATCAACAGATATGTTATACACTTGATGGAACGAATGGACACAACAACAGATATGTTATACACTTGGTGGAACGAATAGACACATCAACAGATATGTTATACACTTGATGGAACGAATAGACACATCAACAGATATATTATACACTTGGTGGAACGAATAGACAAATCAACATATATGTTATACACTTGGTGGAACGAATAGACAAATTAACATATACACTTGATAGCGCTATATCTCCTATCTGAGTCAGCGGTATATATTTTGGCCACCCATGTCCAGGTATAAAAACTGGAAATCGAGATCAAGAGATGGCTGGGAATGAGAGTGATAACCATGTCCGTTATTGTATGAACGCTGAATGTCATTAAAATGACAACATAATTTATAAATGCTGAATGTCACTGCAAATAAACAACATAATCTATAGGTGTTGTGATGCCATTCAAACGACAATATAATATATAAGTGTCGAATGTCATTAACATAACATCATTGTCTATAAGCTATAAGTGCTGGGTGTCATGTCATTAAAACAACATAATCTATAAGCGCTTGGTGTCATTTAAATGACAACATAATCTATAAGCGCTTGATGTCATTCAAACGACAACATAATATATTAGCTACCATCAAATGTAAACGTATATTATCTGTAGAAGATTGCCTCACTAGTAACATCTCACACACTGGGTTCTCTCAATAAAATGTTTCTTCAATTCATTGTCTCCTATAGTCAATGACATTGAGCCGTGACTGTATGAAAGGAAAATATAATTGTTTCTATTTACATGAAAGAAATGCAAAGAAAAATTGAACTTGTTAAAGTAGTTCTATAAGTCCTGAAATATTATTTATATAATTTTTTAATTATTTAACTTAAGAATGTGACCATCAGATTTAGCTTGGAAGACAGCCTTTAGAATTGATTTAAAAAAAAAATAATAAAATAAAGATGAAAATTTAGTTTAATATTTTCTTATTAAAACACACATTGCAACTGAGAAAAAACTATACTTTACGGTTCTATAACTTTCTCTAAATAAAAGAAAACATAAGGATCGGAAACTTTATTATTTACCTGGATTTTATTTCTAGAAAGACATACGTTAAATACACTGTAAAATCCTAACGTCGACACCTTGAAAATTGGGATTTTCCGATTTTTTCATCATCATCATCATCATACCGTTTACAGGTGCGGTCGTTGTGGGGACGCATGGTCACCTCTACATACATATGTCCCCAAAGTTGTCCGTCCTATGCGGCTGTCTATAGTTTATCCACTGGTGGCCCTGTCCATTATTTTATATTATCAAACCAACATTTCCTATGGCGCCCTTTGAAACGCCCTTTGTCTATGGTCCCTTTGAAACGCCCTACGTCTATAGTCCCTTTGAAACGCCCTACGTCTATAGTCCCTTTGAAACGCCCTACGTCTATAGTCCCTTTGAAACGCCCTACGTCTATAGTCCCGTTGAAACGCCCTAAGTCTATAGTCCCTTTGAAACGCCCTACGTCTATAGTCCCTTTGAAACGCCCTACGTCTATAGTCTCTTAGAGAATAGTTTTCGGCTGGCTATCATGTCTTGACACATGTCCGAACCTTGACACCTGACGTCACTTGATTGTTGCCATAATTGTCAACTGAGGATCCGCGGGTGAGGATTTTATTTCCCAGACATATTCATTGGTCTTGCGTTCTGGGTAGGAAATTCAAAGGATTTCCTCTTGCTTTTATTTTTGAATGTCTGTAGCTTGCCTGTTGTGACCGCTAGAAGTGTCCACGTCTTTCATCCATACAGGGCAATAGTTCTAGCTAGAGCTCTGTTAAGTCTGAGATTCGTTTGTAGAAGAACGTTTTCGCTGGTCTAAATTCCGTTTTATTTAGCCATTGCTGACCCCATTTCTGCATCTCAGTTTCCGTCTTTGAATAATATGGCTCACAGGTATTTTAAGTTCTGAACTTCTTCCAGCTTATGATTTTTGCTATACTAGCATCTATGGTATTGCTTTTTTTAGCTGGTTAATTTATCCTGCGCCACTCCTTACACACACTTATGTACCACGCTCACAAACACATACACACACACACACACCAGACAATGCATGCACGCACACGAACACACACAAACACACACACACACACACACATATATATATATATATATTAGTTAAATTCGAATCATTGCCTTTGCATGGTGAAGGTAGTAGTTTCGAGCCTTATCAACACCATTGAACCGACCAATGAGTATAGTTGCATCCCCATAACTATTGTAACTTTTTTTTTATTGAAATTACATGTCATTAAGGTTATCAGTCAAAACAAAATTCAGTCAATCTAAACATGGTGCGAGTGTGGTAGGAAGACCTACCTGGAGATATAATGTGTAGTTTAAACAATACTTTATGAAGTGTAATATAGAAGTAGCATTGTGTAGTTATATAGTACATTAAGTTGTTTGTAATATGTAGGCGTTGAATTGAATGTAACCTGTCCGAGTAGTACTTGGTCAGCGTGAAGTGCCCTGTCTGAAGTGCACCTTAACAGCCCTGACATCTGGCCGTTCTGGAGGGATCTTAGACCTAGACGGCCCAGGCTTGAGAGATCACTGGACAGTATAATGTAATAACTGATGCTTTATAATATAGTATAATTATTGTATGTTAATACTATTTGGGCCATATTCCAGTTTCTATGCTGTATTAATTTAACTGGGTGGATGATGGGAATCGACATATAAATATAAACTTTTCTGTATATTAATTTAAAAGTTGTATTAAAGTTATTTGTGTGATTTTAATTAAGAGTCATTGATTTGTATATGATATATCTATATATATTAATGTGTATGTCCAACCTACGGGTACCCGGGTGAACATCTCGCCTATGTACCTCTGGACAATTTTATCACTTTTATCTGATGTATATATGTAAATATGCATTTATATACAAATTAGACATACATGTAGATTTGCTATAAACTTCTTTTAGTTAGCTTTAATTGGTTTAATGTTGTTGTTTTTTAAATGTACCTTGAAACTTTAACCCCGATAGCTACGAATCAATACATTTTGAGTTAGAGAGGCTATCACAAAAATAGTTTACTTTGGTTTAATTTATGTAATAAATGAATATTTGATTTGATTCATTTTTAAAATATCGTTAACACTGGACTAAAGTGATCAAGCTATAATGTCTTCTAAGAGATTACGAGCAACGTCAGTGTAAAAGATATGTATATCATTATTAAGTTAGTAAAATAACGAAAAGAATTATTAAAATTCAAAAACTAAATGTTAGTCAAAATTTATCATTTAGCAAAATTCAAGCTAATATATATTTCAGTTTACAATGTCTTATAACTTCAC
>JAGDYQ010000336.1:23221-328221 GCA_021962125.1 Bulinus truncatus
AAGTAAGCAGGGGGGACTTTACCTTTTCTTTATTTTTTCCTCTTTTCTTCTTTTTTAAGCGAGGGTCACTCCACACCTAGCGGGGTGGGGGGGGGCACACCCCCCCCAGTGCCCCACTTGGCTACGAGGCTGGTCACATGCCCTTGGTGTACAAACCTATATAAAATGACTTAGCTATTGTTAGGAATGTGTGGTCAAATTGTCCAAGTTAATGAAGTTGGAGGGTACTAAGATTTAGTGATGTCATGAGTTTCATTAAATTATTTCTTTTCTACTAACAAGATCATTACAAAGAGAGGGATAAAAATGTGTCATGTCTTTAAATTCACCTCAATAAATCAACCGGAACATTTTATTTTTCAATGGCTTGTTACAATATGATCCACTAATTAAACCTTTATGTTAAAATGTTATTATATAAAATAACACAGTTTATGAAAACACAAAATATAAAATCAGTTTTATTTCTCATGTAGAACTAAATAAAAATAAACATTCAGAAAAAATGTAAAAAAAAACGGGAAATAAATGCTTAAAAAATATTTCAGCTGTGACAATGTTCTTTCAAAATGATAGTCTAACTATTGAAACATGAAAAAATCTTAACTATCCTAGACACTATCTTGATAAATATTGATACATGTGTTAACCTCCATTTCTATAAATGTTAACTCTCATTACTAAAGATGTTGACCATCTTAAATTAATTTTTCTTTTAACTAGATAATTAGAAAATTAAATTTAAACTAATTGAGATGAAAGGGAAGTAATTTGTTTCTATTTTAAATGCTGCACTTTGAAATTAAATATAAATAATTTGAAATTAAATATAAACAATAGCCGACAAAAAAATTATTTTAGAATACCTAGATAATCATTTTGATGATAAAAACAAAGAGGAATGATATGGGATTACAATTGTAACCTATCACCTGTCACTGCTCTAACATGCATACACACTGGTTTCAAACTTAAATGAGAAACATACTAAAATGAAAGTTTTAATTATTTAGTCTCTAATGTCTATAATATTTTTAATTTGAAAAATAAAGATTGTTTGAGAATATTTGAAAATTGTGATGGTCAATGTTAACATTAATCACTGTCAATTTTAAAAGATATTATCAAAAAGCTGTTCAAACAACAAGCATGAGTCACTTTGTGACAAGTAAAAATGATAGAATACATTAAATAACTCAGTAAAACTTTAGACCAAAAATTCAATTTTGACAAAAAACTAGAATAAATGTTGGGGGTATAAAACAAAAGGCACAGTAAAATAAAAATCATTATTTTTGTACATTTCTGTTAGAAATAGTACATAAGATATCACTATAAAGAAAAATGATTTATCAAATATATGGCTTGAAACTTTATAGCTTAAAGCTAGTTTCAGTTATATTAACAAAAGTTAAAAATGCCAAACAATGTGGTATAAACTAAACGTGATGAGATTTTATCTTTTGATGAAAATACTGTACATATTGAAGTTAATGAAAGAAGAAATAAATCACTTTGAACAGAAATTAATTTTTTCACATTACAAAATTCTGACAAGGAAACTAAAAATTGTCTATGTTAAATAAATTATCTTTTTTTTTTAAATGTGCAAAAAATTATTTCCCATTTTAATTAGTTTTATGTAATATTTGCTGAAAAAAATGTTTTCATCATGAAATTTCCTTTTTTTTTATAAAAAAAACAACATAATAATATTTCACAAAAAATAATAGTCTCATTCTATTCAGCATGCTTTACATTTTACAATAACAATACAGATGTAATCAACTTTATTGAGTGTTCATATCTTGTGTATATTAATTATTTACCACATGATCGTTGCGTTTGTTAGCATTTATATAGTAAGCTCAAACAACATTCAGCTTAATTGTCTGTCATTGATTTTAAATGTAAATTAATTCAGCTTGTCAGTATTTCTTTAAATTTAATTTAGTTTTTGAATTTCAAAAAGAAAAAAAATTCTGAATTAGTCTTCTTTATAGAAGTGTGGTGTTGATAGCTCTAGAAAAGGTATACAATATATAAAATACAAATTAAGCTGATCATAAAAATAACACCGAATTATAAATTTTGAGCTACACAAAACCATTTTAATAATTTATGAAAAAAAATGTAAATATGAAAAACAAAATATCACATTTAAATATTCAGGCAGAAGTAACAATCATTTATACTTGTTATAATTAAATTTATAAAAATTAGAAGGAAAATGGTAATTCTCATTTAAATTAATTTTTTTTCCAAATTAACAGAATTTACTGCTAATTCATAACAATAATTATTATACATCATATTGTTATAAACTGAAATATTATATGGTTTACAAATTAAGTTAACAGAATTAACAAAATGTGATTTACCAAGCTATTTTAAAGAACGCAGTGACTCCGGCACCAGCCAAAACCATTATATTAGGGTATAAGGAACCATGACATATATAAATTTTCTTTTTTTCAGAATTTTTTTTTCAGGTTTAGGGTTAGGGATAGGGTTAGGGATAGGGTGTGGAGCAATATTATCTATGGCTGGTACCCGAAGTAAAAAAAAATACGGGTTCGGTCGTACCGAACCGTAGCAACTGCCTTTAAAGAAAAAGAACATTTGAATTGAACTAGTACGCATTATCTGAATTATTGAATTCCCCTATCATATTTTAGATTCATAGTTGTTCAAGAGGATTAGAATGCAAATAAAAAATATCTATTATGTTGAAGATTATCAGGCTTCAATATAATGTAACAGTTTTAAAAAATGCATTGATCTTTTTTCTTACTGTCAAACTAGGATGAACGTTTCACTCCCTCATCAAACAAAAATTTTAAATAGGTTTATAAATAATAATTTACTGCTAATTCATAACAATTAATAACTATACATCATATCATCCCAAACTGAAATATTATATGGTTTGGCCATAATCATTATGCATTAAAATAGATTAACCAATGTGTCTTCCTTTTTTTCAAACATATTTTCACTTATATTGAAAAGTATAAAATTATCACTTGTGAAATAAAATATTTTGTTTATTTAATACAGTTATCTATTTATTACTCAGTGGAAATTTTTTTTTTTATTTTTTTTCTATGAAACACATTTTATAAGATCATTGGAGAAAAACATTTTCGGTCTCAATAAATATCAAAGTTCACAAAAGAGAAAAAAAAAACATGGTCTTCAAATATTGCAACACATTATTTTAATCCATGAAATGTATTGTTGAAGACACATGATGAAAACATCTGAATATTGATATTCTGTGATTCACTCAGTTGCTGAAAATGTAATGTGGTTTTCTTTGCCCAACATTTTATCCAGAAGAATAAAAGTCTACAATATTATCACAAAAGAATGTTCATTAAAAATGTCTTTAGGTCAATTTCTGTGATATATTCAATGATTAATGCTTGTACACTTCATCAATAGATGAAACTTCTGATCCTTCACCGGAAGTAACATTTTCTGCTCCCTGTACAAAAAGAAAATTGTAAGATTAATCTTTGGTTTAAATTCTTTTTTCTTCTTATTATAAAAAATATTATGCAGCATCACCTATTTTACAATTTCATTCTGTTAATGTGGCATAATATAAGTAGTGGCAGTTTAACATTGTAGGTGTGTTTTGGCCAAGTCGCTTTTAACAGGGAGATTGAAATTTTCTATTGAGAAAGATATCTAATTAAATTAAATTAACTGGCTTTTCATTTGCGAGTAGATATATGCTATTGTTTCATTAAAAGAAGTAAAATAAAGTAATAATCTGCAGGTAATAAAATTTACAAAACGCCAATAAAAAACCAGGATAAATCAATTAGTCCCATTTTACCTAAATATTTTACTTATATACTGGTAAATAAATATCATAATTTTACCTTTTCAATTTTCTCATCCAACATTTTAAAGAACTCTATCTGGCTACTGGTTACACTAAAAAAGAAACACAGAAAGCACTTAACTTAAAAAATAAAAAATTAATTAAACTACTAGATGTATTTACTGGTCTTGTCCAAACTACTAAGACGTACTAAAATGCTGATTGTAAAGATAATATAAATAACAAAAAATGTAGATTTTTAAATAATTCAAAGGAAATAAAAAGTTTCCTATTGATACATTTACATTAAAACAAATAAATTTGCTTCAACTCACTGGATAATTTTAGATGCAGTTAAAGATTTGAAATCTCTCATTGCTCCTTTTGCTGGGGTTTGTTCCTGTTGAAAAAATAAATTTAAAATACCATCAGGAAAATTTGTATACAAAAAAAATGTATCTGGTAATTTTTATTTTCAATACTACAAATATTTATGTATTTTGGGTCGAATGTGTGGTGAATAGCGCCCGATTATTATCAATCAAGAGGTCCAAGATCGTGCCTCAGAGAAAACTTAGGGATTTTCTCAGGACATGGTAAAAGTCTAACCAGCTTTAAATGAATACCTGACTTTAAATATGAGCGGTTTAAGCGCTGGGCATTGTGCTAGCCACACAATCCCATGGCTACAGAAATAGATGAATTCTACACTTCATTGGCTCCGATGAACCCTTAGAAACCTATGGGAACTATAAATTATATACTTATGTATATGGTAAAAATCCAATATTGGCATAATAAAAAAAATAGAATAAAGTATGTTATTTTTTATGCTCTATCTGGCTGTTCTTGAGTTTTGGGAAATTTTAAATCACAACTGCACTTTTTTAAAATGCTCCACTCAATTAATTCAAATCTTGTAGAATCCGAAGCTATTGAATTTTTGGCTGGAGAAGGATGAGTGGTAGAGCAGTGTAGATTACTTGGCTGTTGTTCTTAAAGTCATGGGTTTGATCCTCTGTGAAGACCAAGGAAATTTATCCAGGTCCTTGTGAAATATGATTAATGTACACCGAGCTTTAAATGGGCACCTGAATAGAGTTGAGGAAGTAAAGACGGTTGGGCGTTATGCTAACCACAGAGCCGCTTTATATGCAGTGGTTAAAGAAGCTTCTGTCAGCATGGCAGAATAAAAAGTATACTGGAGGGAAGTAAACTAAATTAATTGACCAAGTGCAAGATGAATAAAAGAAACAATATTTGATATTGATGACCACTATTATTCTTTTTTTTTAGGAATTCAAAAAGATAATTTAAAAATTAATTGTGCCCACAACACCCAGGCCAAAAGATATGCAAACAAATTAACGAATCTTACTGGTTTGGCCATTTCATTCGGTACTTCCAGAAGGAAAGTTTTATTTTGTGACTTCGTAGCACCGTTAGTTTTATCTCCATTACCAGTAGATGTGGCACCAGCGGCTGTCTTAGGTGATGAACTTAATGGCACACCTATTTCCTCATTTCTGTCTTTCAACTTGGAGGATTTGCCATTGGAAACTTTCTTGAAGGAGTTTGATCTCTCTATTCAAGTAAAAAAAAATAATAATTAACAATGTTATTAGGTCATAAACCTAAATATTGAAATATAACCTATCAGAAAAACAAAAACTAGTGTCAACATTCAAACAAACAAATTAAACATTAAAATTTTCTATAGAAGATTTTTGAGCAGACATATGATGAAATTTAAAGGCTGCAGATGAAAATGAATTTTGTATTCTGAAGATTGTTTACATTTTATAGGTTTGTTTAGAAGTAATAATTACTAAAAAAGAAAAAAAAATGAATATTAAGCAAGGAAGACTTCGGAAATGTTAATTAATTAATTAATTCCCTTTAGGGGACATCAGAGTAAAACATAAACTCTTTCAATCAGTCAGATTAACTCATATACAGTTTACAAAAGGTTTCATCAAACATATAATCAGTCAATACATATACATTTTATGAAAAGGTTTAATCAGACATATATTCAGTCAATACTTAGAAGTGGAAGGGGGGTACTAATTTAATGTAATAGTTAAAATAAATCTATACTATGATTATCTATAAACAATTGATTTAAATTTTACTGCATCATAATATAAACCGTCTATTACATATCTACAACCATGTATGATTTAAATAGCTTACATATATGTATGGTTTAAATTTGACTATATCCATGTATGACTTAAACCATGACCGTTATATGGAAAAACAAACTAGATGACGCCTAAGCTAATGCCATCACTGACACATATATCATCGTATTCGATTTAATTGAATATGATATGAAATTGCACTGAGTACCATTAATACTAATAGCTCTAAAGTCCATGAAATACCAGGAAAGGCTCTGCCTACAACGATAAATAAAAAAAAATGTTGTATGGCCACACAGGAGCACTGGTCTATGTCAATAGATGACCAATGTCAACCCAGTACAATAGATGACCTCTGTCATGGAGGTATGGAGTGCCCCCCCACCACGGTTTAAAAAAGAAGAAAAAGAGGAAAAAAATAAAGAAAAAGTAAAGGTACCCCCTTGCTGGGTATTGGTGCCTCCCTGATAACTTTGACCTGGCTACGGGCCTGTTCAACTCAGTGGTCCACAACACTCAGCCTACCATAGACGCCATAATGGAATGTTCAAGTTTAAAGACAGCACTAACCACTAGCAAACCAATGAAGTTTCAATTCACTCAGGAGAATCGATTCTTCAATAGTATCACGAAACCCAGATCCTCTCCATTTCCTCGTATAAATGTTTACAATCAGTAACCCCTGACCTATGCCCCTGACTTTTGTAAAGTTCACTTCAGTTTCCATTGCAGTTTTTCTGTCTTTTTTATGTGAAGAGTTCTTACATATAACTTGATACAACAGATCACGGAGTTATAATATTACAGCACATAGATCACATACTATTTATAGAATACAGTATGCATTTACGTTATTTTGATTTACATATCAATCTGACTTACATATTTATATGACTTACATATCTATATAACTCTGATATAAATTCATAGCAAACAAATAACTACATGCAAACAACACTTAAGTAAACTAAATAACATAGTTTTTAGTGGCACTATAGTAATTTTTTTCTTTCCTTACAAAGTATGTTTTAGTGGGTCGTGATTGCTTAAGTTTTGTGAGCAATTCATTAAAAATGTATGGGTCTGAAATAGAACGCCAAGGAAGAAAACATTAACTTATCTTTGTTGACCGGTGGTGGAGTAAAAGGAAAAAAATTAAAACTACAGGATCACTTGATCTGTCTCACCATATTTATTTATAATCAGTAAGTCTCGCCATATGTATTTATAATCAGTAGATCTCACCATATATATATTTATAATCAGTAAGTCTCACCATATGTATTTATAATCAGTAAGTATCACCATATATATTTATAATCAGTAAATCTCACCATGTGTATTTATAATCAGTAAATCTCGCCATATATATTTATAATCAGTGAGTCTCACCGCATATATTTATAATCAGTAAGTCGCACCACAGATTTAATGGGTTTGTCTTCATTCAAATATATTTGATTTCATTTTGTCTGTCTCTTCTAAGACATTTAGACCCACTGGCAGTCATCAAACAAATCAGACAGACAACGACCTCTTTTCCGGTGACCCCTCACACCAATGACGTAATCACCTGGCGAAACCGGATGCGATGAAAGCGATAAGGTATGATACCTGGAAATTGGTTTATGTTCTTGACTCTGGGATCTTTGGAGTATTTAGTGAAATGCATCCAGTACAATGTAATACTATAAAATAATTATTATTTATTCTAGATACCTTTATGTGTTTTATTGTTCAAGCTGGTAACATTTTAGTTCAAGCTGGTAATATTATTTTAGTTCAAGCTATTAACATTATTTTAGTTCAAGCTGGTAACATTATTTTAGTTCAAGCTGGGAACATTATTTTAGTTCAAGCTGGTAACATTATTTTAGTTCAAGCTGGTAACATTATTTTAGTTCAAGCTGGTAACATTATTTTAGTTTAAGCTGGTCACATTATTTTAGTTCAAGTTGGTAACATTATTTTAATTCAATCTGGTAACATTATTTTAGTTCAAGCTGGTCACATTATTTTAGTTTATTTTGGAAGGTGGGGTGGGAGTGAGTATTGATTATTAAAATGATTTGTGTGGCTGTTCAAGGGAAGATGGTACCACAAGTATCGTCAGATAAAATGATTTATGTGGCTGTTCAAGGGAAGATGGTACCCCAAGTATCGTCAGATAAAATGATTTATGTGGCTGTTCAAGGGAAGATGGTACCACAAGTATCGTCAGATAAAATGATTTATATGGCTGTTCAAGGGAAGATGGTACCACAAGTATCGTCAGATAAAATGATTTATGTGGCTGTTCAAGGGAAGATGGTACCACAAGTATCGTCAGATAAAATGATTTATGTGGCTGTTCAAGGGAAGATGGTACCACAAGTATCGTCAGATAAAATGATTTATGTGGCTGTTCAAGGGAAGATGGTACCACAAGTATCGTCAGATAAAATGATTTATGTGGCTGTTCAAGGGAAGATGGTACCACAAGTATCGTCAGATAAAATGATTTATGTGGCTGTTCAAGGGAAGATGGCACCACAAGTATCGTCAGATAAAAAGATTTATGTGGCTGTTCAAGGGAAGATGGTACCACAAGTATCGTCAGATAAAATGATTTATGTGGCTGTTCAAGGGAAGATGGTACCACAAGTATCGTTAGATAAAATGATTTATGTGGCTGTTCAAGGGAAGATGGTACCACAAGTATCGTCAGATAAAATGATTTATGTGGCTGTTCAAGGGAAGATGGTACCTCAAGTATCGTCAGATAAAATGATTTATGTGGCTGTTCAAGGGAAGATGGTACCACAAGTATCGTCAGATAAAATGATTTATGTGGCTGTTCAAGGGAAGATGGTACCACAAGTATCGTCAGATAAAATGATTTATGTGGCTGCTCAAGGGAAGATGGTACCACAAGTATCGTCAGATAAAATTAACTCCCCTAGCGATCGTTAGAAACCGACATACAGCTAGCAAAAATACTGAATGCCTGACTACTGTTGGGTCATGTGACTACTGTTGGGTCATGTGACTACTGTTGGGTCATGTGACTACTATTATGTCTTGTGACCAGAACATCCTCTTGATGTCCTTGTTAACGGTGTATGAGATGTAATAGGAGACAGATAGATTTGCGATCCTATACAAAAAAGAAAGCTTTAAAAGTACAAAGTTTGCCAATACTGGGCTCTTAGAAATCTTTTAAAACTATGAATCTCTATGACAGGGGACAGCAAGGCCACTTGAGGCCATAAGGCCATATGTGATGTAAATGACAGACGTGAAATGAGAAAATGTATTCCTTTCTAAATACAGTTGTATGCATTAAAATGTGGTCGCCCTAACTAGATTACAAAGTTAAATGCGGCCGTCAAGTGTGTAAAGGTTGTAAAACCCATGCCCGATTTCAACCCCTAACAGTTAAATCATTTAGCCCGGAACTCCTTACAATTTCACAGTTTGCTATCTTCGTGGCTGGAAAAATAAAAACCTCAAAGGTGTGGGGGGAAGTGGGGGAGTTTGGCAGTATATGTGTGTGTGTGGGGGGGGGTATAGACAGCCTCCAAGTTGTCCAACCCATAAGAACGTAACTGTATTAGGCTTTACAGAGCAAGTAAGATTGTTATAAGAATAAACACGCTGTAAATTAGTTCGTTTGTGTCATTACTCAGCGTGAAACCAATAATGATTGCTCAGAAAGTATGAGTGCCACAAAAATGTAAACAAACAAAAGTTGACAACTTCGTTATGATATAGTTATTAAGTGGTACCTAGGGTAACGAACGCCTCGGTAATCGTAGTTTTTCACAACAGGTGAATTATGACAACAACAGTTGTTATGTGGGTCTTGAAAGTAAATCACTTTTAATATTTTGAGAATCATTGATTTATTTGGTCTAGTAAATAAAACAGTCTTTTTTTTTCAAATCAAAGGGCAGTGCCGTATTGAGTTTAAATCGTTGCCGGGGCACAAGACCTTTTTAATACCTTTTTTTAGCGCCCACTCCCAATAGAAAACTATATAATAAGTAAAATATATACCGTTTGGTGCCCCTTTGTGAGTAGCGCCCGGGGCATGATGCCCCCTTGCCCACTCATTCGCTACGTCTCTGCCAAAAGGGCTATATGTTAAGAAATTACTATTATGAATCATATCGTGGAAATTAAAGTTACATTTACTCTCAGTTTGATATCCACTCCTACCTGTGACTTCCTTCTCGCTTTCCACTGACTTCTTCTCTTCCAGCTTCCTCTTTTTACCGTGTTGAGAGCCGCCATGTTTGCTGCTTTTAATATTAATTTTCGAATCACCCTTTGAGCGGTGTCTGCTTTTACCGCATCCCATACTCCGTACGTCCACCGTTACGCACATGGATGCGGCGAGCGTGTGCAGAACACGCAACACGCGCTAGTCGCGAGCTACGACGAGTATTCCTTGCTTTTTGCCAAACACAAAATAATTTTGAATCTCATGGTATAAAAAATCTCTTGCAAATACACAGTCCAGTTTAAAGTAAGCTCTGAGCATGGTGTTTTTTTATGATCCTTAAGCAGATTCTTGTTCTTGATTTTCCTCAAAAAAAAATGGCTGCATGTTGGGTAAGAGGACTGGCATTCTGATAATTGAATGGGACTGATCATGCATTTTGTATTCAAGCAATCTCCAAACTGCTTCTGGAGCACTAACATAACGGGCAACAAGGTAAATAGAAACTTCATCCCATACAATTTCACCAGTATCTTCAGTGTGTGGTCTCACCTCTATATTTGCACAATCATGTCCCATGTAAACATATATATATACATACATATTTCACACTTTTAATTGAAGAGTAGACTTCTACATTAATATGTGCATTGTATTTTAGACTTAAGTAAGGATTGTAAGGTACTACCCAACGGTTATCAACATCAAATTTTTCTACTTTTACTGTCCAGTTGGTATCTCGTCGTCTAAAATTTTGGGTAACCATTTAAGTTGTCCTCAGTTTCATCACAAAACTGCTTGGGAAATTTTTTTTCGTACACTGACCATCACGCATACATGGTGAATTAGGGTTTAGAATGCCACAAGGGCCATGTACCATATTTTGTTTAACTATTTCAAACAGTCTTCCTTGTTGTTCAGGAAATTCAGCCTTAACAAATGTATCAATGTCATCTTTATCTTTTATTTTGTCCTCACTTATTAAATTTATTAGTATGTGTGCATGAGGAAGCCCTCTTTTCTGAAATTCAATCACATACAAAAAGGCAGAAGTTTTCCCCATTATGTGCTTCACAGTTAAATCTTCAAGAAAACTTTTCAATTTCATGTGAAATATCCTGGCAACAATATCTGGTCTATGTTCTGGCTTATGATAGGCTTCAACGTTGTTGATGATTTATGACCATTTTGGGTTGAAAGTAAAAGTAATAAATAGATCTGGCTTGCCAAATTTTCTTACCAGAGCCATTGCATCTTGATAGTTCTGCTGTATAGCTCTAGGACTTCCTTGAAATGTTGAAGGCAAAATGAATAAATTGCCAGGCCTGACGTTTCTTTCAACTGCTTCACTATGCAAGAAATCCAACAGACCTTGGTCAAGCTCAACCCTTAATCTATTTTGAATTTTTTTTTAATAAAGTTTAGCCTGTTTCTTTCAACCCTGACATAAGCATCAACCAAGTACTGTTAAAACAATTTTCCACTACTATGCAAAATGCTAAAGCCTTCTCTTACAACCTGTCTAATAGCATAAAACTGAAGAGTGGTTACCTTGTTTCTAACTGTTCTCCGCCCTTCAACATGTTCCATATTTACTGACCAACCTTTCTCCCCATAAGGAAATAGTAGAGGATAGGTTATAGGGCACATTTGGGATTAAGTACATGAATTTTTTTACAAATATCTCCACGAGGGTAAATAAACATATCTCTATTAAGAGGAGGGTTACCGTCTTCACCGACAAGGGACTGCTGCTATGTCGGAAAATCCATTTGAGCTTGGAGCATTATAGCGCCTTTGATAATATCTGACATCAGATTTAAAATACATTTTTACTTCTTTCGCTTCTCTTCCTTCATCTAGAGCTGCCTAAATTTCTGTTTTTTTTCAACTTCAAACATATACATATACATGTACTTAATTGCAGAGACAAAAGGATTAATATTTTTAAGCAGTTGATCAATTACTATCAAAAGCTCCACTGTGCATTTTTCATTTCATTAACGCCTGATATTTATTGCTTCAGTGGAATCAACAATTTCTCATTTATCCCCAGTCGCGGTAAATTCTGTAGCCGTTTAACCGCGGAAAATTGAGGGAATACTGTACATAAAATAGAATCTGTCAACTGATTATTGTAAAAAAAAAATGTAAAAATAAAAACACATTTAATAATACAATTATGTGTGAAAAATAAAGTAATATTGAACTAATTTATAATTTTAGAATAAAAAAAAATGGTGTATAAATATAGATACCATGTGAAATGGCTGTGGCTGGGCCCGGCGTTAACATTAGGCTACAAAGTGGGTCAAGTGAAAACATTTAACGCTGAAGTGTAGACAATAAAATATTAGATATGGTGAAATCTTTTGTTTTGATAACTTTGTGCTGCTGTTTAGGGTAAAATCCCGATTAAGTAAATTATAAATATGGATGGCTCATTATTACACACAAATGTTAACTGTTTCCGAATATGTACGCTAGGGTGAAGTTTTTCATATTTATCTCTTTTATTTTAATATTTAGGTTGAAAATGTTATCCATATCTCAAATTTTGTTCATTTATGAGACATCATACATAATACAAATCTTTTTTTTTTTGGGAAAATTAATAAGTTAAAAAAATAAACTAAGTTTGCCGAAATTCAAAGCACCAACTGTAGTACTGCATCATTGGACAATCTTTAAAAGATTGGAACATTTCATATGACAAAATTATGGCACTGAATTTTAATACTACTTCAAGCAACACAAGTATACATTCAGGTGCTTGAACCCTGCTGGAGAAATTAATTGGGAAAATCTTTAATATACACAGCCTCTCGACATTATGTTCTTGAAGGGATTTTATCCCATGTTTACAAAACATGTTTTGGCGCATAGTCTGGTCCAGAGATTAAGTTGTTTTACATGTTTGGTGCATAGTCTGGTCCAGAGATTAAGTTGTTTCACATGTTTGGCGCACAGTCTGGTCCAGAGATTAAGCTGTTTCACATGTTTGGCGCATAGTCTGGTCCAGAGATTAAGCTGTTTCAACGATTTCGTGATCAGTGATCAGTGGAGAAAAACTAATTCTGAATCATGGCATTTAACTGATGCAGATCTCAAAGCTTATGGTTCAGGCGTGTCCATAATCTTTCTGACGTGGGTTTCACCGAATATTTTTTACACTTCGATGACGCTGCTGTAAATAAAATTTCTTTCTAAATATAAACTTAACATGATAGTTAAAATGTAAAAATGACACAAATTTTCCACCATGAGTTATGTCAAGATTATAAAATTTTACATAATTGTCTGGAAATTCCGTTTCATAAAAAAAAAAAAACTGTTTCAGTGTACAAGGAAGTTGGGTATAGTCTGTCAGGAGTGTTCATAATCTTTCTGACGTGGGTTTCACACTTCAATGACGCTGCTGTAAATAAAGTTTCTTTCTAAATATAAACTTAACTTGGTAGTTAAATGTAAAGTCCTCAACAAACTATTTCTAAATTATGTTTTTATTAAGTTACATCAATGGTATATAATGATGAGAAAAAAAGCAATAATTTGTTAATGAATTGAAAAAGTTCATTCTAAAGTAGTATCAGCGATAAAGTTATACGATGACAGATTAAAAAAAAAAAAATAACTATATAGCCCAGAGGTTCTCAGCATGTGTTTTATACACAAGTGTTCACTCTTCTATTTGTTTTATACACAAGTGTTCACTCTTCTATTTGTTTTATACATAATTGTTCACTATAATATGTGTTTAATACACACTCGTTCACTCTTCTATATGTTTTATACAAAATTGTTCACTATAATATGTGTTTAATACACACTCGTTCACTCTTCTATGTGTTTTATACATAATTGTTCACTATAATATGTGTTTAATACACACTCGTTCACTCTTCTATGTGTTTTATACATAATTGTTCACTCTTCTATTTGTTTTATACACAAGTGTTCACTCTTCTATTTGTTTTATACATAATTGTTCACTATAATATGTGTTTAATACACACTCGTTCACTCTTCTATGTGTTTTATACATAATTGTTCACTATAATATGTGTTTAATACACACTCGTTCACTCTTCTATGTGTTTTATACATAATTGTTCACTCTTCTATTTGTTTTATACACAAGTGTTCACTCTTCTATTTGTTTTATACATAATTGTTCACTATAATATGTGTTTAATACACACTCGTTCACTCTTCTATGTGTTTTATACATAATTGTTCACTCTTCTATTTGTTTTATACACAAGTGTTCACTCTTCTATTTGTTTTATACACAGGTGTTCACTCTTCTATTTGTTTTATACACAAGTGTTCACTCTTCTATTTGTTTTATACACAAGTGTTCACTCTTCTATTTGTTTTATACATAATTGTTCATTCTTCTGTGTGTTTTATACATAATTGTTCACTATAATATGTGTTTAATACACACTCGTTCACTCTTCTATGTGTTTTATACACAAGTGTTCACTCTTCTATCTGTTTTATACACAAGTGTTCACTCTTCTATTTGTTTTATACACAAGTGTTCACTCTTCTATTTGTTTTATACACAAGTGTTCACTCTTCTATTTGTTTTATACACAAGTGTTCACTCTTCTATTTGTTTTATACACAAGTGTTCACTCTTCTATTTGTTTTATACACAAGTGTTCACTCTTCTATTTGTTTTATACATACTTTTTCATTCTTCTATGTGTTT
The DNA here is from genome assembly GCA_021962125.1 of Bulinus truncatus. Lineage (NCBI taxonomy): Eukaryota > Metazoa > Mollusca > Gastropoda > Planorbidae > Bulinus > Bulinus truncatus. The sequence goes on from JAGDYQ010000336.1 coordinate 38,128, forward strand.
TATACATAATTGTTCACTATAATATGTGTTTAATACACACTCGTTCACTCTTCTATGTGTTTTATACACAAGTGTTCACTCTTCTATTTGTTTTATACACAAGTGTTCACTCTTCTATGTGTTTTATACATAATTGTTCACTCTTCTATTTGTTTTATACACAAGTGTTCACTCTTCTATTTGTTTTATACATAATTGTTCACTATAATATGTGTTTAATACACACTCGTTCACTCTTCTATGTGTTTTATACATAATTGTTCACTCTTCTATTTGTTTTATACACAAGTGTTCACTCTTCTATTTGTTTTATACACAGGTGTTCACTCTTCTATTTGTTTTATACACAAGTGTTCACTCTTCTATTTGTTTTATACACAAGTGTTCACTCTTCTATTTGTTTTATACATAATTGTTCATTCTTCTGTTGTTTTATACATAATTGTTCACTATAATATGTGTTTAATACACACTCGTTCACTCTTCTATGTGTTTTATACACAAGTGTTCACTCTTCTATCTGTTTTATACACAAGTGTTCACTCTTCTATTTGTTTTATACACAAGTGTTCACTCTTCTATTTGTTTTATACACAAGTGTTCACTCTTCTATTTGTTTTATACATACTTTTTCATTCTTCTATGTGTTTTATACATAATTGTTCACTATAATATGTGTTTAATACACACTCGTTCACTCTTCTATGTGTTTTATACACAAGTGTTCACTCTTCTATTTGTTTTATACACAAGTGTTCACTCTTCTATGTGTTTTATACATAATTGTTCACTATAATATGTGTTTAATACACACTCGTTCACTCTTCGATGTGTTTTATACATATTTTTTCACTCTTCTATGTGTTTCATACACAATTGTTCACTTTTCTATGTGTTTTAAACACAATTTTTCACTCTTCTATGTGTTTTATACACAATTGTTCACTCTTCTATTTGTTTAATACAAATTGTTCACTCATCTCTGTGTTTTATACTCAATTGCTCACACTTCTATGTGTTTTATACACAATTGTTCATTCTTCTGTGTGTTTTATACACAATTGTTTATTCTTCACACTAAAATCCCCGCTTTAGTGAAAATTGAACAAAAAATACAACAAAACTGTGTATTTTTAATTGTTTACAAAGAAAGTAACGAATAATAAAACGAACAAACTCATTGGTAGTCAAATAAAACTCATTGAAGAGCAACATATCGTTATTTAATATTAGAAGGTTTCAATTTTTGTCCATTACATTACATTTGGCAAATTGGATTATGAAGATTGTTTTTACGTTAAATTTAGGAGGCGGGTTTTTTTGTTTATATATTTTTTTACAAGTTTGTATTTTAGGGGGAAGTAAAATATTGAGGTAATTTTATTAGAGAAAAACCGAAATTTGACACTTGAAAAACTAGAGGTTTGTAAAAAGTGGTAACATTTTTTTTATGTAAATTAATGGACAAGACCTTAAGTGAAAAATGAGTAATGAAAATAAATCTCAAATTTAACACTGACAAAGAATTTCAGTAAAATCTTTATGGTTGGCCTAACCCGCTATATGTATGAACATCTGATACATTTAACAAGTTTAACTTTATTTTAGTTTCTTTGTTCAATTCTTCTCATGCATGTCCGTTAACCTACTGAGATGACATTTGTGAAATATTTTATTTTCTTCACTGATGTTGTCAAAGTAAGAAATAAAAGTGAACATTTCACATAACTATACAAACATTTTCATCGGAGTATTTGTGGACAATATTATATCAATATAAATATACAAACTTAGTATTGAAATTTATTTAAAAACGGTTACATCTATAATATAGATATAGTCTATATATTTCATTCTCTTCTTCACCCAACCTTGCAGGACAACAGCGGCCTATCTATAGATAGATAGATAGATTTGTCGCGTTTGTGGAATTCCCGAATACGTCAAAGTAAGCAAGACGAGTTCAACAACGTTCGATAACTCGCGTTGTTTTCAGATTTCTTTTATAAAACCAGATTATTTTAATTTCTAATATGACTTGTTGTCCTTTTCTTTAGTGAAATATATTAAGCAATACGAGAACAATGGTGGATGTACAATAGTATTTCATGTCTAGAGAGCTTCAGTAATTTAAAAAAAAAGTATTATTTGGTCGTAAGCATGTTTTTATATGTGCTCTAACTAAGAAACTATTTCATTTACCCCCCCCCCCCGGGTCGCGGTAAATTATTTAGCCGTTTAACCGCGGAAAATGAGGGAATGCTCTACATAAATTAACATTAGCATGTCAATTTATTATTAAAAAAAATAAAAATAAAATAAAACACATTTAATAATACAATTATGTATGAAGAATAAAGTAATATTGAACTAATTTCCAAATTTAGAATTATAAAAAAATGTGTATAAATATAGATACGATGTTAAAATGCTATGCAGGCCGGCGCTACAATTAGACTACAAAGTGGACCAATAAAATACATTCAACCATGCATTCAACGCTGAAGTGTAGACAATAAAATATTAGATATGGTGAAATCTTTTGTTTTGATTTCTTTGTGCTGCTGTTTTGGGGGAAATCCCGATTAAGAAAACTATAAATATGTATGACGCTTTACAAACTAATGTTAACTGTTTCAGAATATGTACGCATTACAAAAAAAAAAATAATAACAAACATCTATCTGTACTGAACAGTATCATAATAACTCTATAGTGTGCTTGGAGGAAGGGGTGGATTGAGGCAGACCAAAAATAAAAAGCAATGCAAATTAAAAAGCCCACCCCCCTACCCTTTACCCCAAAATATTTTTTTTTTTTAAATCTCAAAGAAAAAAATTACATTTCAAAGAAACAAATCCTGATCTTAAAAAAAAGCTATTAAAATATATCTAACCAATAAAGAGAAAATAAGTCTGATTTCTTCGAGTATCAAGGCATCCAAAGAATAACTAAAAATCTGTAAACAATACAATAAAAACAAGTTGCTGGAAGGTACCAGATATTGACCATGAAGTCTGCACATAATAGATCAAAGTTCAATTTTGTAAACCATGTATGTCAGCCTGTTATTTTGTTTGATTGCTTATTTAAAAATAATTACAGTAATTATATTGTTTGATACGGCGACGTATGCTACGACGCGAGACGACTAGTTGTTTCTTTCAATCCATATTATTACTCAATCTTTTTATATTATTTATGAGTTGATACAAAAAAAAGTATTTGTTGCCCAATGTAGGGGTGGGGTGGGAGATAGATAATGAGCCAGATCGAAAAAGAAGGTAGCGCAGAGTTCAGAGGGTGGGGGGAGGAAAAGAAAGTACAATGAGGTATCAAAAGCCGAGTAGTGGTGGGGTGTAATTAAACACGATGGACAAGGTAGATTAGGGGTGTGCGGCAGCATGTGTCTGTGTAGCCGTGGGGGGAGGGTGGGGGAGGAAGGGGTAGTAAATGGCGAACACAAACCTACCCGTGTGCGTCAGTAGCATTTTATTGCCTCTGGCTATTTGGGGAAAGAATGGGGGGGGGGCAGTCGCAAACGACGATTAAAGTCTTTACTATCTGTCAAGTACGTCATTCACATATCATGCCACTGACCATTACGTCATTGGAATTTTCTTTCAGATTAGAATACTTTGGTAAAGATGGTTATTTCTTAATAGTAAGTCTATCATAAATGAGGCATTTAACATATAAGCATTTATTAAGATGCACTAAAATGTTGAAAATAATTCCTTAGATCATACATGTATTTATATAAATTATCGTTTAGCCTATCATGCTGACCAACACTTGAAGTTGTCCGGCTAGCAAACATTTACCGTAATATATACATAGTTAATAAGAGAATAATACAATAGACAAAAAAAAACAACAAAATGTGAACTACTGGACTAGCAAGTTACTAGTAAGTTACGTTCAGTACTATAACTCGACCTTTCAAAAAAATAAAGTATAATAGTTATTAAAATATAGTACCAACCCGTACTAAATACATTGGTTACACCTAATTATATGTGTATTATAAAGCTTTTTTAAATCAAATAGATTTTCTCCACTAGTGCCAATTACATCAATAATTTGAATAATTTTAAGCCACTCCCCTCTTTTAGTAACTAATGTCAAATTTTCAGTGACCCCACCAGTAAAATTACTCTTCTATCCCCCCAACCCCCTAGAATACAATCTTTAAACAATAAGAAAAGAAAAGAAAAAACATAAACCCCCCTTCCAAAATAAAACTTTTAAAAACAAATTTCAAACTCCGCCTCATTGAAATATAATTTGACAATTAGACCAAAATCAACGAGTATATAAAACCATTTCAAAAGCTGGAACCCTTCTCTATCATTCAATTATAATATTACTTTTCACTGAGTTTTAATTTACAGTATTGACTGTTTGGTTGACAATTATCCTGCGACTACACTATCCGCCGTTGTAAACCATATTTATCCGCAATAAAATGAATGATTCTATAGTTTGAGTAATAATGGGACAAACACTTTTTTGAATACATTTTCAGTAATAAAAAGAGTTTATTATACTAGTATGTGTAAGGAGTTAATTAGAAATGTGTATAGTTGTACTGCCTATCCGTCTTTGGCAGAATTGGGAAGTGGCATTAGTTTGGATCACAGATTATATATAATCTATGGTTCGGATAGTTTGTATCTTTCAAGTGACAAAAACATTTAATTAGATTTCATAATCTGTCAAAGCTAAAAAGGCATTACTATTAATAATTAAATAAATGGAGCACCCAAAGTTATCAAAACAGATAGTCTTCACAAATACACAATACCGGTACATTAGATCCCGGATAGTCTTCACCAATTGACAATACCGGTAAATTAGTTCCCGAATAGTCTTCACCAATACACAATACCGGTACATTAGTTTCCGGATAGTCTTCGCCAATACACAATACCGGTACAATAGATCCCGGATAGTCTACACAATAACAGTACTTTAGTTCCCGGATGTCTCCATTAATAAACATTACCATTACATTAGATCCCGGATGTTACCACCAATACAATACACAATACCGGTACATTAGATCCCGGATGTCTCCACCAATACAATACACAATAACGGGACATTAGATCCCGTATGTCACCACCAATACAATACACAATACCGGGACATTAGATCCCGAATGTCACCACCAATACAATACACAATACTGGGACATTAGATCCCGGATGTTACCACCAATACAATACACATTACCGGTACATTAGATCCCGGATGTCACCACCAATACAATTCACAATACCGGTACATTAGATCCCGGATGTCTCCACCAATACAATACACAATACCGGGACATTAGATCCCGGATGTCTCCACCATGATTCGGGCCGTTCTCTTGTCTCTGTTTAGCCTGTAAACTGGGAGGGAATCTGTCAGGATAACGATACTAGTCCCTTACAACTATAGAACATCAATGTACTTCACTACCTTGAAATTGTTTACCATACTTTTATCAGATGTGGTAAGTCCACAATAAACGATTGTGACATTTCACATATTTAACATATACTATTTTGAGTGTGGGACAAATCCCCCACGGACCAAACCCCCATCAAACATAACACCCAGCGGACAAAATGCAAAAAATTATAGTATATTTTAAGTCGATATTATGAATACTTCTGTATATACAAAGTTGACCATGGGCTAAGGGAAATGTTGTCGATAAGAGAGATCATGTCTGTCAACACAGTCATTCAATAGGCATGCTCCTATTTTGTCTTACGCAAATAAAGGATTGGCTATCAACCACTGTGGTTGTTAAGCTATTGCTTTACCGTCTGCTATAAAATGTATGTCTGGCATGAAAATTAAAAGGTAGAATAAAGATACGGTCAGTCTTGACCTCGGGCTAAAACCTTTAATTTTGTTTGTTTTACCTGGTAAGATAAGCTACCTGTTGATGTAAATCTAACAATGGTTTAACTTTAGACTACTGCGGCTCGTAGGGCTAATGCAGATTACTGGGAGACTTAGAAAAAATAATCACTTCAAAATACGTAAGGTAAAATAAAAAGCATACGAACCGCGGTGATCGAAATCCAATCCTTTATTTAGGTAAAGCAACATAGGAACATGCCTATTGATGTACTGTGTTAACAGACATAATCTATTATACTCCCCGTAGCCCATGGTAAAGATTATGTATATAGAAGTATCAATAATATGGAATTAAATCCGATCTTAATATTTTGAGGGTTTTGTCCGCTGGTGTTTATGTCCGCTTGGGCTTTAGTCCTAAACTCGTTTTTTTTTAGGACTTTGTCCGGGTACCGAATGATAACCTTTTCGACATGAGATTTCTGACAAAAAATAGCAGACTGATCACGTGTTATGAAATTTCAAAATTATAATAGCTAATGAGAAAAGGCCTAAAGGCTGGCCAAGAAGCTGATGGTTGGAGGAAGTGGAGAAAGACCTTAAAGCCATAGGAGTGAGAGAGTGGAGGAAGAAGACCCTGGATCGGGAAAAGTGGAGAAGTGTAGTATGGCAGGCCAGGGCCCTAAATGGGCTGTAGAGCCAAAGGAAGAAGAATAGCTGCCGGTAATCTAAATCATTTTTTTTTATCTACCAATCATTGATGTCATTTTCCAAAAGATGAAATTTATTGACGTCAAAAAATGTTATCCTTATCTCCCCCCCTGCACTTCTCCATGTCAACAATTATAAGACCTTTTCAGACCACCTTACCCTCTCTAAGCTGTTAAAGAAATTAATGGACGGCGCCTTATACCTTGTTCTTTGATAAACACGTTGCTAATGGATGAAATCTATGCACTTGGTCAAAGTAAATCTCTGACTATAATTATTATTATTATAACTGTCTGGCACATAGATTATAAATAAAATATCTTTAGTCACGTCAAATTGAAAAAAACACTATGACTAATTATGTTACTATTAGAACTAGTCCACACATACATTGTACAACTTTGGTCAATTATCTTTCTATCCTTTCATTAGCTTGTGTGTTTGTGTATATATTTTATGGATGTATGTCGTTATGTGTGTTTAATAACGATTTTTTTTATTATCTATGGCATTCTTTTTTTTTTGTTACTAAAAAAAAATCCAATGCGTAATTAGTAGTATTTTTCTAGTTGAAATAAAATTAATCTCAACACTGTAAGGCTGTGGAAATAAAATTCAGCAGCCGGCTGATCTTTAGCTTAAAGGATTAGGTGTGAAATTTAGCACCGACTCTTTAACATCTGGAAAGGTCCTCCTTCCCGCTACACTGTATTTTTACACTACTGCTTTCTTATCTATCGAACACGTTTCTTATAATAGAGTATGCACTACAATATTCAGAAGAAAATTTATATATTGTAATGTAGAAGGGAAGTTAACGTTTGCACTATACTATGAACTTTATATTTCTTATCTGTAAAATATGAGATTGCCTTTGTTATATTTATATATTACCTTTTACGACTCTGGGAAGTTACAAAAGAATACATTAATGCAACATTGTACTTTAGTTACTGTCTTAAGTCTTCGGCTTTTTCTATCAAACATTGTACTGCTAAATTTCACTGAAAAAAGCCAACAAAATACTAGGCGAGATGATGTTTAATGTGCCCAGAAAAAGCCAACCATTATACAATTTTGACGTCTTTCTTTTAACGACAGTAAAAACTAACAAGGTCCATATTTTTCTTTTTGTTCTATAGCACTGGAACAAACCTAAACAAATTTAAAATATGCTTCTGTGATCTTAAAGCGACAGCATGCAAATCTTCAGCTCGTATTAATTTGAACAACTGGGGCACCATCGTACCAAAAGTCTAAAGTATTTTATACCGATGCTTAGGAAACTGCTCTTTTACTTTTTATATAGGACTGCCGTAATGTTAAACATGCACATAGCATTCCTTTTGTACGAACAAACACTTTGGATCAGCAAAAAACAAACGATTACGCTTAAATTTGTATTGTGCTAATGTAAAAAATAAATCATTTAAAAGATTACTTTTATATATACTAGCAGATAATAATAGACAAAATGCTCATGTCATTATGGCAAGGAAGTGGCTACGGTTCCAAGTAACGGGTCTCCGTGTTATTTTTTTTCGGGGTCTAGCTATACATGCGCATGCGCGGCAGACGGATTGCTTATTATTGCATATTTTTTTTTTGTTTTCGGGGCTAGGGTTAGGAATATGGTTAGGATTAGGGTTAGGATTAGGGTTAGGATTAGGGTTAGGATTAGGGTTAGGGGGTTAGGGTTAGGGATAGGGTTAGGTTTAGGGATAGGATTAGGGTTAGGAGAAATATCTATAGCCGGATCCCGAAAAAAAATATCGGTCCGGCTATCGCGCAGGCGCACATCTACAGCCGTAATAAAATAAAGTCAGTCTAGAGCGCTAGAGTGCATGGGCATCTATAGTTGGGAGCCAGAATAAAATAATACGGAGTCCCGTTCCTTGGAACCGTAGCCACTGAGTTATGGCAAAAGACATAATTTGATATACATGTATTTAGGAATTTTATTGTAAAACGCATTAAATATTCCACATGCTAACTTCGGTCTATTCAGCATTTTTTTGACTAAATAAAGTAAATCATAAATGTAAGTCATAGAAATGAGTTATACAAATCAAAAGATTATTTTATTTTATTGAGAAATACATCAAATTTATTTATCTATTTGTTTGCATCTTTTTTGTGTGTGATGTCCCTGTAAGGATGAGATGGAATCTCTTAGATCCTGTAAGCCACTGATGGGACGGTTTTTATGGTGCCCTACTTTCATCCCCACCATAGCCGATAGTGCAATGGTCATAGAGGCACCACGCAAGATATAGCGGGGACTACAGCCATGACTTGAAATATCCATTGGTCCTCACTGGAAATCGAACCAGGTACTTTCATATCGACAGTGTGCTTTACCACATAACCATTCGTCCACTAATGGTTTCATCTTAATCCAGGAACAATACTCATTTGTAAAAAAACCGGGGTTGAGCAAACAATCTCAATGAAATAATTGTCAATTTGATTCAAAGGATAAATACAAGAGATAGAAAGAGAAATAGTGAGACAGAAAATAATTATGAACCAAGGTCTAGTTTTGTTACAACAAATAAGTATGAAACTAGATCTAGTTTTGTTACAAGAAATAAGTATGAATCTAGATATAGTTTTGTTACAACAAATAGTTATGAACCTAGGTCTTGTTTTGTTACAACAAATAGTTATGAACCTAGGACTAGTTTTGTTACAGAAAATTTTAAAAATGTGTATCTTGTTTAAAACATATTGTGATTAACAAATACATATTCAGATCTTTATAAAATAATGCTACATTCAATACATTGATATTTTTTTTTTATTTCAATTAGAACAAATGTTGTATTACACATGAATTTTAGGTTTCACTTACAGATGGAGTATTGTCAAGAGTTGTTCTGATTCTGGTGGCGCTCTGCTTTAGTGAACAGATAGATAATATAAATATAAAACACCTGATACGTCCAGTGCTGTAATTGTGAATTATTAATATCAGTTAAATAACTTTGAAACTAATGTGTATATGAGAATTTGATATAGTTATGGATAACAGAGTGAAGTAAGAAGATATAGGAAATCAAACAGATATTTTCATGAATAAATTTTGCTAATTTTTTTTATTTTAATATTTTATTTCGGTTTTTACTACCTTCAAAATGCTACAAATTTACATATCGTTTACGATGTAATTTCTCGTAATCTCCTAGAAAACATTTTAGCTGGATCACCTTAGTCCAGTATTAACGATAATAAAAAATTAAGCAGATATTTATTTCTTACATACATTAAACTAAGGAAACTATTTTTGTGATAGTCTTTGCAACTGAAAATTTACCGATTGGTAACTAACGGGCTTAAAGCGTAAAGTATATTTTAAATATACATCTTACCAATTACATCTTACTAAAAGTATTTTACAACAAATATGTCTATTTTGATACAAATGCCTTTTTACATATAATAATACAAGTGATAAAATGGACAAAATAATCAATTATATTACATATATAATGTGAGTTACTATGTAGGATAAGGATTGTGAAATGATCACATTCTTCGAGTCTTATTACTAAACACATCTAAATGATATCAATTCTTTACACTGTAGGAATGTTATAACATACATTAAAACAATAAAAGAATAAAAAAATAGCTTTAAAATTTCCTTACAATGTTTAGATTGATTAAACTTTGTTTAAACTGATGACCATAATGCCATCTAACGTCCATTAAATAAGTAACAATAGTAATGGGGATGCAACAAGACTCATTGGTCGGCTCAATAATGTTGATAAGGCTCGAAACTACTACCTTCACCATGCAAAGGCGATGATTTTAATTCCACTAAAGCATGTGTATATATGTGTTTGTGTGAGTGCGCCCATGTCTGGTGTGTGTGTGTGTGTGTGTGTTTGTGAGCGTGGTACGTGTGTGTGTGTAATGGGTTGCGCAGGTTAAATTAACCAGACTAAAAAAATCAACACAATAGATGCCAGTATAGCAAACATCATAATCTGTAAGAATTTCAGAACTTCAAATACCTGTCAATAATCGTATCAAGGAACCGGGGTAAATTACTCCAAATGGGGTAAAAAGGAATTGTTTGGGGATAAAAATGAAACTTGTGAGTAAAAAGTATATTTTTTTTAATTTGCTATGGGGTAATATCAATTTACACAAAGATATATTGGGGTATGATTAAAAAAGTTTCCCGACCGCTGCGTTAAGGGTATGATGATGAAAAAATCGGAAAATCCCATTTTTACTAACTGGATTTTCAAGTTAACGACGTTAGGTTTTTACACAGTTTTTTTTTTTTTAAATGTGTCTTTCTAAAAATAAAATCAAGTTAAAAAATAAAGTTTCCGATACAAATAGAAAAAAAATTCTCATAACTTCCTTCTAGTATATAAATAAAAAAAAAACAACTCTATATTCTTTCTAGTGAGATTAAAACAAAAGCAAGGTAAAATTTAACTTATACAGCTCGAAGTAACGATTACAATAGAATAAACTATTTTATCTAGATTAGACTAAACATCTGATACTAGCAATAATATTAAATTTTGTTGATATTGTATCCAGAGAATAAAAATATTAATTAAATCCTCCACAAAAATGTCTGACCTTAAAAGTAAAATTAATTCAGATTTTAAAGATTTCAAAGACATGTCCAGATTTTTCTAGTAAAACTGGACAATATGACGGCAATGGTAAGTAAATTTAATCTTTTTGTTATCATTTGATAAGAGCATATATTTATATCGATAATAATTATTAAAGATGTGCCATACACAACACAATACGGTAAAATACACAATACTCAACACAATAGAGGAATATAATTGGCATACACAACACTATACATGAATATAATTGCCATACACAACATAATACAGCAAGATGTGTGCCATACACTACATAATACAGACATATAATAGCCATACACAACACAATAGAGAAATATAATTGCCATACACAACACAATACAGGAATATAATTGCCATACATAACACCAGGCTTGCGGAGCCGGAGCCGAGGAACCGAGAGCCGCTGCTTTTTGCTGGAGCCGGAGCTGAAAAAATCTGGCGGCTCCACGGCTCCCAAATGTTTTTTTTTACAGCAGAATTTTTTTTTGTTAGCTTTAAAATTGCAAATTAGTTTGATTATTTGCCTCCAACAATTTGAAATGTTGTCATGTTTTACGAACGCCACAACAGTAACACGCACATCACCACAAGAAATCTTGAATGGGGAATCGTTTTGTGTTCGTTTTAAATCTTGTTTACCCTCCAAATTTTTTTTAATGGCATGTTATGTTGTTATATATAAAGTTAAACAGTTTTATTTCATAGAATAATTGTATCAATCATTTAAAAATAAATTTTTACTACGGGACAAATAGAACGCGTCATTTCGTGTTTTCTTTAACCGTGAATTTGTAATAGACTAAAAACAAAATGGTCGCTTTCTGTATTTAACAATTTTATTATAAACAGAATATCTGAAATAGAGTAGGTAAATTTATAAGGCTGTGGCTATTCGTATTCAGAGAATGTTTAATACACAAAAACAACAACTCGTGTTGGTTTCAAACATAACTGTTTTTACTTGTGCATTAAAATATTTTTTATGTCTGGATTAACTAAAAAAATAGCAAATACAGACAACTTTAAAATGTCCAAATCTGGGTTTGTGCTGGAGTGTGACACACAATATGTAAATGGTCATGCCTTCGAAGATAGTCATTTCTTTTTTAAAACATCACATTAATAAGTTTGCAATTAACTAAATAGGAATTGCTCAAATTTAGATGTCCCTATGTTCCATTCTTGATTTCCACGGCATAACTAGAATTACAAAACTGAAGACTTTGAATCATAGGTACAATCTAGTGGCGTCAATTCATATCATGAAATGAGATCTACGAGAGTTATATTCCTTTATTTACACATAGATTCCGTACTATAGATAGGTCTAGTTGAACTGAGTTTAGTTGGTAAAATTAGTTACGGCAAATAACCACCACAGGCAGCTACGCGTGGACCTAGGGAAGGGTTTTGAGATGAAGGACACTTTGGCTTGTTAATTTACCCAGTAAGCCGATCCAAGAACAGTTGGATGGAGTGTTGACATGCAGTGGCGTCACTATGGTTGGTGTCACCCTGTGCTAGTGCTCTATATAATGACACCCTGTGCTACTGCTTATGTTTTTAACTTTGACTATACTGATGTTATTCTGCTATGAAATTCATAACTGTTCATTTTGTGACTCCACTGAGGTGTCATGCACTAATATAATCTAATTTATGACGCTTTTTCGTCATATTACGAAACGTTAAAGAAGAGCTTCATTCAAAAACAAGTAGGCCTAGCAGGCCACGAATATGATTAAAACTCTGTGACGGGCCTGATAAAGCCCGCGGGCCGTGCTTTGTCCATTGCTGGTCCAGGGCAGTGGTCCCCAACATTTTTCTCACCACGGAAGGGGGGGGGCGTTGATTATTTCTGGTCCATTGAAAGTCACACAATCCCGAGAGAAATACACCACAGTAAATAAAAAGTAATTGAATGTTTCTAGGGTGGTCAAGTACTATTCGATCCACGGACAGGTACCGGTCCGCGGCCCGGGGATAGGGTCCACTGACTCTAGGAAGATGAGACGCACATTCCTAGTTGGTCTTTTCGGCTTGGAAAGTTTAATTAGCAAGAGAGATTATTTATTAAATGTGAGTGTATGTAACAAATAACAATATTCAAGTCATTCATTTTAAGATTTACCTTTAACTGAAAAAATCAAATATTGTTTAAAAGCGGAAATACCTCTCATGTCTAATGAAAAAAATGTCCAAACTATCAGAAAAAACCGTTAGTGTAGCTACACTATTTTGGGACCTTTTTTATCACTTATTGCTCGTCATGGGCTTTTATGCGCTATCACGTAACTGTCCACAGTTACCAATTTTTAACTTGCACCATGCTTCCAATCACCCACTTCAAATCTAGGGCTGCCGCAAATAAATTGTGGGCCCCCTCTGTAATCTCCTCTTCAATGCAGTATTTCTGAGTTCCTTTAGATCACAAAGTTTATTATATAACAAATGTATAGTATTCTATGGGTCCACTAAGGTGGCTGAGCCTAAGGGCATGACTGTTGACTAGTGGCGCAACCAGCAAAAAGTGTTGGGGGGGGCACACATAGTTAAAAAAAGAAAGTTTGACAGTCTTTTTTGTAACTTTATAACGTAAATTATGTATTGATGATTTGGCTCAAGCCCCCCTGCCCCCCCCCCCATGGTTGCACTACTGCTCTTGACAGTGTTTTAGTTCTCCACTTGTTAAACAAAGAGTAATAATTTATTTCAAAATTCCATCTCAATATCTAAGTCTAGAATTTTGAAAGTTTACTTAAAGACTTCTAAAAATAACTTTATAAAAAATGCCGTTTTTTTTTTTGTTATTATCCTCTTACTGAAGTGTGTCAAATTGAAGATTCAGTTGAGTAGGTTGTACCAAAGACTAACTATTGAAGGTAGTTCTAAAATTTACTTAGTGATAAAGTAACGTGTTTTTAAAGCTTAGACTAAATATTAAACAAAACAAATATCTATTTAAAAAAAATGACTTTTAATTTTATTCGACAGATGACTGAACGTAAGCGTAAAGTCAAAGTCGATTTAGAAGTGAGTGGATCAAAGAAATGTCGTCCAGATGTTTTGTGTGGAGCCAGTCATCATGACAACCATGTAAGTAAATTTAAAGATTTAGTTAGTTTACTTTTTTATACTTCTTTGTTTTGTCTAATAATTCAAACATCAATTGGTCTCTGTTGCACACGTCAGTTTGTTTCTGTTTTACACATTAGTTTATTTCTGTTTTACACATCAGCTTGTTACTGTTTTACACATCAGTTCATTTCTGTTGTACACATCAGTTTATTTCTGTTTTACACATCAGCTTGTTTCTGTTTTACACATCATTTTATTTCTGTTTTACACATCAGCTTGTTTCTGTTTTACACATCAGTTCATTTCTGTTTTACACATCAGTTTGTTTCTATTTTACACATCAGTTTGTTTCTGTTTTACACATCAGTTTATTTCTGTTTTACACATCAGTTCATTTCTGTTGTACACAGCAGTTCATTTCTGTTTTACACATCAGCTTGTTTCTGTTTTACACATCAGTTTGTCTCTGCGTGCCATACATCTGAACTTTTCTATTAATATACTACCAACCTCCCTTCCTCCACTTGTAAAAGTACATCATTTTAACCATTTCAAAATAATCGGACTAGCAAAACAAAATCAATAAGACTCCAATAACAATTACTGAAAATATCATATAACATTATGCAGCTCTTCAATGATTTTTGTTTAAACTGTGTGGACTTTTAGTCTTAATTATCCGGCCACGACGCTATCTGGCAATTTTATATTTATCCACAATAAAATGAATAATTATAGATAGCACGTAACACTGGAAACAAATTCTACTTGAATAGAATTTCAGTAATAAAAAGAATGTATGGCATATCTGGCTTAATTGTATCGGGAATGTCCGAATGACACTATGAACCATTGGTTGGATAGTCGAAAGTTTACTGTATCTTTCAAATAAATAAATAAAATAAAATAAAATAAATTTGCTATAATTAGAAATGTCATATAGTTAAAAAGGCAATAACAAAATAAATTTAAGGAATAATTTTCTAATATTAACAAAATAAACCGTTTCGCTCTTTCTCTCTTTGAACTCTATCAGTTTATGATTATCTGTGAGCGCAGACGTTATTGATAAAACACAAAAAATGGATTTTTTTTAGTAGGGAATTACAGAAACATTTATAATTTGTGATTATTTATACATTAGCTCAATACAAAGATTTCTATTGCATATTGCGTTTTATTCTTTATCATATAGACTTATATTGTCATGTCATTTTCAAGCTTATTAAAAAGCTGAAACTAATTATCATGCGATTGGCATTAGTAGATTTTTTTTTTTTTTTTTAAATTAATAAAATTTTTAAAGGATGTAGTCTTTTAATAATTTGTATCGTGAATATGAAGATAATAATTCTCTAACAATATATTTAGAAAAAAAAATCGTACTGTAAATGATATTTTTAAAATCTGGTTACAAGGTTAAAAAAAGGAATTGTATTAGGTGGGCGATTACAAATATTTTATTTACAGAGTAAATTAGAGTTTTAAAATACTTTAAAAAAAAACAAACAAACAGTAACTTAATAATTTCTATAAAAAGAGATTAATCCTTTGAAAATCGACTACTAGTATTTAAAAAAAAAGAATGTAAGCTATTGTTAGGGACAATACCAAGTAATTTATTTTCATTGATTATGTCCACCAGTTGAGTGTCAGCAGACACGATTTCCCTTTTGAAATTTGGTACGGAATAACATTTCATGTGACAAGAAGAAATATTCATTTATCTGGAATCAAAAAGTGATCTTTTTGTTTAAAAATGGTTTATGTTTTGTTGAATGACGTCATTTAATTTATTTAGTTTGACTTTTTAAAATTTGAAAACGAATGAATTATCTTTTAGATTAAACCTTTATTCCACAGAAAATGTCATTTAAAATATGTTAAGAAAAAAATGAAATAAATTTTGTGAATAATCTTTTATCTGTTTATTTTATTAATTCTAAAGGTTTCTTTCCTGCCTGAATTCGATGACAAGAATGGTGACAATTTAAAAGGTGAATTAGTTATTAGAATATATAAAAGGAGACATATCTTTTAGAATATCTATCATAGTTTATTAATTTTTTGTTGTTTGTATGAAGTTTTGAAAATTTTTTAATTAAAAAAATTAAATCTCAGTACAATTTTTGAAATATTTATTTCACAGAAGAAACTGTTGGACAAGTAGATGACTGTACAGAATGTTTAGACTATTTATATGGTGAAGTTGTTTTTTTTAAATTAACCTCATCAATGTATTTGCTCTAAATAATTTATTTTTAAAGGTAATTAGATAAAAAAAAAACATTCAAATTTGTTTTAAAATATTTAGAAATATTCCTGGTTATCGATAAAAAGTTTCCTGGTTATTATTTTAGTAAAATTGATTGAATTGTATTAAAATAATAATTGAAAATGTGGTTAGGTTAATTGTTTAGTTGTAAAAAGAATGCAAAAGACGTTTATATAAAATATAATTTTGTTTATTTTTTACTTTAGGTGATCATGAAACTCAGGTGTCAGAAGGTGGAGAAGCTGATCTACACAAACATTTTATTGGCTGTAAGAAGAATCCAGGTCATAGACAGTTTATACCTGTTGATACATTCACCTTAAACCATCTACCTAAAGGTAATCATACCAAGGATCTGTATAAACTGATCAAAGCTTCAGTTGACCTGACAGTCAGAGTTGGTGTTAAAATGACCAGTCCACACAGACCAGAGTTTTGGCCAGAAACAAAAGATTCATATCCATTTTACTACATGAGAGACAAAACAGACTTGAGAACAGGAAGTGGGATGGTGAGTGGAGTGGACAAGTTTATAGATGGATATAGTAAATTAGATCGATATAGTAAATTAGGTAAATTAAAGAAGAACTACAAAACATGTCGGTGTAAGAAATGTAAACATTCAGACACAGCCAGCAACGTGTGGTGGGAGTTTAATGTGCACACAGCCACACATGTGGTGTTTGATGACATTGAGGCCAGCCACACGTCCTTGAGATTGTTTTATGATAGAGAAGACAGTCCAGTGGTCAGTGTTGATCAGGTAAGTGTTGAATTAGCAGACATTGGGAGAGACTGGTGTAAGTTGGCATGTGTGACATGTGACAAAAATGTGGGAGATAAACTGTTCAAGGTGTGGTTTCGTCATTTTGATGTCTGGATGAAAATCTACCAAAATTTCGAAGAATCTCGAGATGAGGACAAGTTGACCTTTATAGTGTCTCATCCTCATGGATGTAGTAAACAGGTCAGTGTTGGTCACTGGGTGGACAGAATCAACGAGGATAAGGATACAAATGTATTTACCTACACAACATGTACATGTCCAGGTAGTAGTGGAGCCACAGTTCATTGTGTGGGGCATACAGGTGGTCTGTGGTTTTTGTATCAACTCGTCCACTGTGGAAGTTTAAATTCTAAACTTAATCACAGTGGGATTGGTAGTGCCTGGTGAATTGTTTGTAAACAAACAATATGGCAGTGTTGTATTTTATGTGTATGCCATTTTTTTATATTATGACATCAACATAAACATTTGTTGTTTGTTTATTATTGTCATCAATATATCTATTTATTCTAATGTTGTTTGTTTATTATTGTCATCAATATATTTATTTATTCTAATGTTGTTTGTTTATCTTCTGCACATTAATGTGTCTGACCTCAAATATTTTTACAATTTCAATAAAAATTTCAACTGAGCAATATTATTGTTTATCTTTGTTTATTTCTGTCACGTCATGTTTTTATTAATTTGTGTATTAAATCAAGTAGTAAAAAAATAAATTATTTATGACGTCACAAGAAAATAAAATTAGTTAAAAAAAAAACAGATATCGAAAATTGGTAATCAATCGACTGAATTTTAGCAGATAGTGTAGAACTGAACAAATGTGAATGTACATTGGTCAGTTTAGTAATAATAAACATTATTTAAATAATAAATGAACATACAATTAATTTGACTTGATATTTTATAAATTGTACTTTTTTTTTTGGATCTAAGTATTTTACATATATACTACACAAACAAAATAAAAGAAATATTAAATTTATGTCAAAGGGGTTTAACCATGAAATATGTTTTGTCACAGTCAAATGTTAGTTGACGTAATTTTTTTTTCAAATATGTTACTGAGAAACACCATTAAAGTTTGTTAACATAAAAAAAACCACACATATAACCTCTTAAAAAATAGTTATAAGTGAGGACTTTAAATGCTAAAACAATAATGAACAATTTGATGTACTTAAAAAAAAACCGAAATAAAAATAAAAGCTGTAAAATATTTTTTTATCAGTAAATACAGAATAATTTTAGTATCTAGCGTGTTTTGTTGTTCATACTATATATACATTTAATCAATTGCCTTTTTCTAATTTTCACACTAATTGTGCTGAAATTTCCACTGTTGAAACAATAAATTTTCAAATTCTTTTATATCTGAGTATCTTGTCCGATAAGAGCTAATTCAAATGTTAATTTTATTATGACCATATTATAACAATATGACCAACATAATAACAGTAACAAATGTTACTAGAGCCATTCCATGGTTTCCATATTTATTTCTTTTATAATTTCTGTACCAACGGCTGATAAAATATGTACCCTAGGGCGTAAGTCCAGTTCTGAATAAATCTACATATTAATCACTGAGGAGAAATAATATAGTCTAAGTCTGATGACGCAATTCGCTAGGCTCCGCCCACCGCAGTATCTATGGCGTCATTCCGCCATCTTGAGTGTAATTATTGGGAGCTTTAGTGTATACGTCATTTGGTACAAATGACGTATATTAAACCGACAGTTGGGAGCACATGCTTTGTTTTATAGTCAGTCTAGCTTTTGGCATCGATGTAGATGGATATATATTTACAGTTTGCTATTGTACTCTTCCTGAATTTACCTTTACGTCAGTTCATGTTCAAGAATTAAATGATTGTTTGATGTTACTTCACTGGAGTTAACTTCGTGATTTGTGTTGTCTGAATTATTACACCATCAACAAGTATCTTCATTATAACATACCCGTAACAATCACCTACTAAAAGTATTGAGGGGAAAGGGTTAATGTTCCCATTAATGTCATGAAATCTGTGTGCGGCACATGCTATTGGTCAGCAATACGAGCAAAATCAATTAGAAAATATTTTAAATTCTAATTTTTAAGTTTGAATAAATACATTTCCTTTATAAGATATATAGAATTATTATAATTTATTTCAACCCAATTAGTAATTTACACTGGATAAAATTTAATATGGCGTGTCTCATTAGGGGTAATTTTTATGAATAATACTTGCAGAACACTTCTTTCAATGGCATTCTGTATGAACAATCCAGCTATTTATGTATTTATACTTATGACACTTATCTGCATGTTTAGCCAGATCTGAAGACTATTTATTCTTAATTTTAGACTTAAAAGAATGGTATACTAAATTCATAAACATCTTTCTGGCTAGATTTGACTCATTAAAGACATACTTTGCAATACACATTTAGCTAGTTTTTACCCATCAAAAGTCTATTTAGCTAAATTTCGGCAGTGAAGAGCACCTACTATTTATTTGAGATAAACCTAGACTACTTTTTGATTTTACGTTTTTAGTTAAATGTTTTTGTTACTTCTATTGTACAATAATTAAAGATGCAGTAATTTAGGAAGAGTATGTTTCTCTTTGCGAGCACACAGGGCGTTGAACTGGAAGTGATAATTAAAGTTAAAATTAACATGACAAGAAGTACACGAGATGTTGATGTAGAAGTACACGACATGCTGATGTAGAAGTACACAATATGTTGGTGTTGAAGTACACGAGATGTTGGTTTGGAAGTGCACGATATTTTGGTGTAGAAGTGCATAATATGTTGGTGTAGAAGTGCAAGAGATGTTGGTGTAGCAGTTCACGAGATGTTTGTGAAGAATTTCACGAGATGTTGTTGTAGAGGTCCACGAGATGTTGGTGAAGAAAATGTTAACATTCAGACACAACTAGTAAAGTGTGGTGGGAGTTTAAAGTGAGTACTGCCTGACATTTGGTTTTTGATTGAAATTGAAGCCAGTCAAACGTCCGTCAGATTTTCTTATGATAAAGAAAAAAGTTTATTGATAATTTTTGATCAGGTAAGTCAGTTTAGATAATATATTCGATTTAGAAATATTTTCAGAGATTTAAATTCTGTTAAGTTTATATTTTATCTCGCCTACTGATACAGAAAATAAAAAAAAAATATTCTCCAAATAAAGTTGTGCAGTTTAATAAAACAAATAAAGTCAATAATGGTCACAATAAACTACACTAACTGTTCTAGAAAAAGAGATACGTAACATTTTATAAAAAGTGCTGACTTCATTAACTTATTGCATTGTCATTTTGTCAAAAAAATTCTTAATGTAACCTGTACGCATTTGTCTCGTTTCTGTGACAGTTAGAAGGTGTATCTTTGAAATGTGGCCAATACTATGATCTACTGGGCATGCGTAACAACAAGATATAAAGGCAGTGCCGATCCCAGGGATTGGGCGTCCGGGGGGCTTGGCCTCTTTGGGGGCCCCTGCATTTTGACATTCGACACCATGACATGAGATAATGTATTTAATATTTAAAGTAAAAAATTTCGGGGACCCCCTCAAGCTGGGGCCCATGGGTAACTTTGACATTTTGACACCCCCAGTCCCCACCTTAGGTACGCCTCTATATAAAGGTAATATTACGCAGTTAAATAGATTGAGAGCTTATATATAACAAAGAATGTTTTTTACATTTAGATTCCATAGTTTAAATTTTCCGTTTCAATTCAAAGTAAAATTTATTCATGATTATAAATGATTCAAACGAATAGATTATAATACTGTATACAATGATTAACTTATTGCTAAGCATAATAGTTGTATGAAATAAATTGAGTTAAAAATCGATACAGCTGTTACAAAATGATGAAATGCGGAAAAGTTAATAATGAGACGCTAACAATTATTAATCAACATTAAAACTCATTGTTATTTAAATACGTAAATATAAAAGCTATGATAAACGTGTACTAATTTATATCATGACTCTGTGCAAGTTCTTGAAAATGATAATATGCTTATATCTTTATCCTATAAGAGTATTAACCATTATTGTATTTACTTCATATCTCACGTTTTATTTTTAAACCACAAAAATAAACCACGCGTTATGTTCTTCTGTAAAACAAAATGCAAAATTTTTTTTGAAAAAGAATGACGTATTAAATCTTGCTGTTTTCTCAATTAATATTCAACATTTTTATTTCAAAAGGTTCTATATAAAAAAAAAAACAACTGAAGTAGGGCCTACATAAATAAAATTTAAAAAATTCCTATCATCTAACGTTTGAAACATTGATATTATTTTACCAGTATAAGTATCAACGAAATATTTAGCATATATAAAAAAATTCAATTCATTGAATTGTTCTCATGTTCAAATGACACAACTTTTATTTGAGATAACTACTGCATTAATCATTTCAAATGTTGGCGAAATTTGATTAATTAATAAATTACACATGATATAGAACTAGAACTGCTAAACTCAATAGATTTCATAGAACCTTTATTTAAATAGACTTAGACTAAGCCATAAATAAACATCATTAACGGGCTCTTTATTTATAATTTACTGTATGTCTGTTTCTATTTTGTCTTATTTTTGTTTATTGTTGCTATTGATGAATTTATTCATGTTGTTTAGATTCTACAAATTATTATTCTGTTGTCAATAATTTTTTTCTACTTTCAATAAAATGTTTAACGTATATCGATGTGCATTTTTTCTTGCCTCGGTTTCTTATTAGGTCAAGTATTTTGTCATGTTACACATAATTACTGTATTGAAACAATGTGAAGTATCAAAATGCAGGGGCCCCTAAAGAGGCCAAGTTCCAGGATACCAAATCCCTAGGTTCGGCAATGCCTTTATATCTTGTTGTTAGGTCATATATTTTTGTCTTGTTAAACATAATTACTGCATCTGAACAAGGTAAAGTATCGCTAGAATTAATAAATTAGTGTAATGCTGAAATAATGTGAAAATTACACTTTACTATACAGTAACAACTGCTTAACACTTGATTAAATTTCAAATATTAAATCATAGTTTAAAAAAAAAAAATCATTAATTTCTTTGGTTACAAAAATTTTAAATATTATTTTTGCAAAAAAAAAAAAAAGAAAAAAAAAAATTGATACTTCCAATCAAAGGAAAAAAAAATCTATGGCAATTTTTACTTAACTTAGTTTTGTTTTAGTGACTTCGGGTGGCCAAGGATTGTAGATACTCGACTGTCGACATGAGAGTCCTGGGTTTGATCCTCGGTGAGAACCATGGTAATGTTTCTAAAGAAATGTGTTTTAAAGTCGTCCCACAAGTCCACCCAGCTTTAAATGGGTACCTGACTTAATGTCGGGGAAGTAAAGGCGGCTGGGCGTTGTGCTAACCACAATATCCCTTCATATGCCGAGGTTATAGAAACAGATGAATTCTACACTTCATCTGCCCCGATGGCCCGTTTGGGCTAAAGGGAACATTACTCACTTTACTTGAAATAATTGGCTATGGTGAAGTGAAAGAAGGGAAACATTAAAACCGTCCCATTAGTGGTTTATAGGATCTAAGAGATTTTATCTCATTTTTACAGAGACTTCACACATACGCACATTTAAACTTTATGTGTTTGTCTGTTGACAAACAAATAGCGTTGCATTGACAAATAGTTGTTTTACATTAACTGAAGATCTATAACACACAGCCTTGTCTATTTTAATTTACGAGCAAAACATGGAGTTTTTAAATAAGTACGAAACTAGTAATGAGCTGGAATAACATCAGCTTTGGTAAAAACTGTTGATGTTTCCACTACGCCGTAGTGAAACAATCATTTCTAACTAAAGCTGACTCACGATTTATGGGTTTAAATCGAATGTTTTGTATCAAAAATTAAAAGTCGGAATATTTAAAATGACATAATTTTTTTTTTTTAAATTTGCGATATATAAAGTAATTTGTTTCCCAATTAGATGGATGATCAGATATACAGGATACTAAAGAGTTAGAATTTAAAACAAGTTTTACTTATTGCGTAGCGTAGGAAGGAGCGGGGTAAGAGTGGAAGGTGCTAAGATTTGACGCATTGTTCTGTGGCCATTGATAGGCACTCATTTTTAAAGTTAATCTTCAAATAATTGTAACTACATTTTTAGCTACAAGTCATTTAAATAAATAGTTACACCTAACTTTTAAAAAAAACTTGTTCATAAAAGTGCATTTTTTAAAGACATATTTACAGCTCATAATAAAATAAGCCTTTTTGATAAGTAAAATGAATGTACATTAGTCAGTTGTATTATGAGAGTAACAAAAATACATGTACGAAATTTGAATACGTATTGTTATAATCAGTGATTGATCTAGGAAAATCTAGTGCCGGGGATGAAAAAAAAATTCTGCAGAGCCGGGGATAAATGTCTATGGTTTCATCCCCGGCGGGGATATATTAGCTAGAGCAGAGCCGGGGATGACAGTTCTCGGGGATATCCCCGGCATCCCCGGCGGTAAATCGAGCCCTGGTTATAATACATGTGTAAACATATAGTAGCTTAATGACAATAATATTTAAGATAAATGTATTTTATGAAGTATTATCATGATATTAAAAGAAAAAATAAACACTAGCATATTGATATCCTCATCGGCCATTCTACAACTACCGATTTAATAAACAATTTAAAAAAATGCAACCAAAAACTTTATTTCAGATTCCTTCATTTAATAGATTACCATTAAACTTTGGACTCCTGCACAGGCTTGCGGAGCCGAGCCGGAGCCGGAGCTGAGGAGCCGTAGAGCCGCTACTTTTTGCAGGAGCCGGAGCCGGAGCCAAAATATCTGGCGGCTCTACGGCTCCCAAATGCCTTTTTTTTTTAGAGCAAAATGTTTTTTTTAGTTTTAAAATTCCAAATTTGTTTGATTGTTTGCCTCCTACAATTTGAAATGTTGTCATGTTTTACGAACACCACAACAGTAACAGCATATAACAGCATATATTGGGACGGAATCCGAATAAAAATCGGAGTTCATTGGTACCCGGGTCCGAATAGTCACTTCGAATTAATAAATAATATATATATATAAATACTGAAGTCTTTAAAATATTTTAAATTATGTATCATTTTACTATTTGCTAATTTGATCATTGAAATAACTTTTTATTACTTATGAAAATGGCGACTAGTGAAACCTCTGTCGAAAATAATTTGATTCTGGATGCACTGAAAGAGTTTGTTTTTAGTAAAACAGTATATTTTTCAATTTCCTATGTGGGCAAAATGTGCATAACTTTTTATCAGCGGCATGTTTGCGTGGCGCAATTAAAAAAATGTTTCTTGTGTTATATTATTTTAATAGGTAACCGGAGCCGTAAAATTTGTGGGAGCCGGAGCCGTGTCGGGAAAAAAAATGAGGGCTCCGCAATCCTGCCCCTGCTGACTATCACAATGTTTGTAAGTTGTTCGATCATATTTCCTCTTATAAGGCCTATCTTCCCTTATTTCTCTGAAGTAGTCTATAACCCTTTTTTTTCTGATAGAGCTATCAACGCTTGTTCCTCTGATACAGCTTATCACCAGGCTTGCTGAGCCGCCATATTTTTTTTCGGCTCCGGCTCCCACACATTTGACGGCTCCGGCTCCGGCTCCCTATTAAGATAGTATCACACGAGACAAAATTTTTTGTAACTGCTCCACGCTAACATCCTGATAAAACGTTATGCAAATTTTGCCGCGTTCACCCCCATAGTCAGGAACTTGAAAAATATACGCATTGTCGGTTTTACTAAAAACAAACCATTTCAGTGCATCCAGAAACGTATCATTATTTTCGATCGAGGTTTCATTAGTCGCCATTTTCATAGGTAATAAAAAGTTATTTCAATGATCAAAAATAGCGAAACTGTTTTCATTGTTGAAAATTGGTCTTTGAACAAAAAAAAATTCGATAACCGGGAGGTGCGAAGCGCCGAAAGCTTGCGAACGGAGAGGAGGAGAGTCCCCTCCCCAAGAAAATTTGTGGAGTTCTATATCTGGAATGGTGCATTTTAGTACCGATGGCTTAGCTATTAATTAGAAAAATATAATTTTAACTACGTTTCAATAATGCATGGCATGTTGCAGTTTTGTAAAAAAAAAATTAAAATAGTAAAGAGTTTTAATGATAAAAATTTATTGAAGCTGAGCATTTTCTGATTACTGTTATAAATATATTGACCATTTGTTCTGCTACACGATTATTACATAATAGATACCTGATTTATATCATTATACTGTTGGTTAAACGTACAACCCGAGAAGAACGACAAAGATGCACGAATATAGCTTAGCTATTTGTGCGATATTTCTTATAAAATATTGAAAACAAAGAACAGATCTTTCAACAACAAATTTACCAGTCGCAAATATTCAATTTAAAATAAAATTAATTCTGCTAAAAAGTAAATTTGCAAATTAAATAACATCACTCAGAAATCACGGAGTTTGTACTTTATTATTTTATTATACATATGTATAAAAGTGAAGTCAGAAGTCAATATTATTCTATTAACTTATTTAAGTTGCTAGTTGTCCTCAGAAGATATCAATATATAAAACCATTACAAAGCTGCGAACAGGCCCACCGACAGAAATTTCGGGTCCCTGAGCAGGGGTGATACGGGCCCCCGTGCTGATATTAATATTTTCAAAAGTTGATTGTCCAGCTCAGTTCGGGCCCCTAAAACAAAATTGAACAAAATGATTGATGTTTTATAGCCGTTATTATTAAAATTTTGTCAAAAAGCTCAATCATGCACGGGGTGGGGGATCAGCCCTGTACCACCCTCTGTCTACGGGCCTGGACCAGGGTACCAATAAACTCCGATTTTTATTCGGACTCCGTCCCAATAAAGTCTGATTGTTATTCGGACCCGTGGCAAATATGCACTTAGCTTAGCTATACATAAACTTTGTTATTGATTTTTTTTATATAATTGTTTGAATTGTATGATTTAATCGTTACTAAGTGTCTAGGGTTTCACTAAGCGGACTTTTTATTATTATTTTTTTGGGTTCCGTCAAATAAAGTTTAAATATAGCTAAGCTTAGTGCATATTTTCCACGGGTCCGAATAACAATCGAATTGTATTGGGACCCGGGTCCGAATAGCCACAGCCTTATAAATTTATCTGCTCTATTTCAGATATTCTGTTTACAATAAAATTGGTAAATACAGAAAGCTACCATTTTGTTTTTAGTCTATTACAAATTTTAGGAGGCAAACAATCAAACAAATTTGTAATTTTAAAGCTAAAAAAAAATCTGCTGTAAAAAAAAAAAACATTTGGGAGCCGTGGAGCCGCCAGATTTTTCGGCTCCGGCTACAGCAAAAGTAGAGCTCCCGGCTCCTCGGCTCCGGCTCCGCAAGCCTGCTTATCACCCCTTGTTCCTATGACGCATCTTATCCCCCTGGCCTTCTAAGCATCTGCGTTAGCAACTAAATTTATCGTCTGAAGCCACATCGTTTTATGTAGTCTGTCCATCACTATCAATTGTTGAGAAATATTTATAAGCAAACTTAAAGTTTTGAGAAAATTAGCAACATTGACTGTCAGGACATTCTGAATCATTGACGACACTTTTTAAATCTTTATCAAAATGTTCTTCTTTCACTTAATATTAGCAAGGAAAAACTAAGAGATAAATAATAATTGTATTTTCAAAACTAAATAATTATTTCATCTTTAACGTCCATAATTTTTTTTTTTAATTTGAGCAATGAAGATTGAGATTATTTAAAAAAATTTGATAGTCAATATTAACATAAATGAAAGTAAAAGTTGTGTTCAATCAACAAATATGAGTTACTTTATGACAAGAAAAATGAAAGAATAAATTAAATAACTAAGTAAAACTTTAGACAAAAACTAATTTTTGATAAAAATGTTGAGATATAAAACAAAAAGCGCAGTAAAAAAAATCATTTTTTTTACATTAAATTGTACATGAGATATACATATTAAGAAAAATTGATTTACCAAATATATGGCTTTAAACACAATAGCGTAAAGCGTGTTTAAATTTTATTGAAAAGGATAACAATACCAACATATGTAGTCTAAACTAAATGTGACGAACGTTGATCCACTGTATACATGTGAAAAATTAAAATAATTCCCTCTAAACAGACTTTAAAGAATATTTCACATTTTAAATTACAGCCTAGGTACCTAAAAAATTGTTAATCTACAATTAAGTGTCTTTTTTTGTCATGAACAAATCATTATTATTTTCCTTTGCTGAAATTATTGTTTCGTAAAAAACTTTTTCTCAGAAATAAATCTCAATTTAATAATATTTCACAAAAAGGGTTAGTCTCATTTTATTAAGCATGCTTAATATTTCACAATAAAAATATTTGTGTTATCAAATCTACTGAGTGTTCATATCATGTTTATATTAGTTATTTTACACATGATCATACCGTTTGTTAAGAATAACATTTACAAAAGATGCAGGTTTTCAAAGAAGGAAATAGTAGAAGAGTAATGAGGATAAATTAGTAAACAGTAATAAAAGTATAGCATCGTTATGTCAAATACAGATTTTTCAACATAATCAAGATTATTATGAACTAAATTGAAATAGTCGTTAGTTATTCCTTTGAGATATTTTTTTTTATTTTAATTTAAATAATAGATATACAAATCAAAAGATTACTTTATTTTATAAAGAAATGTATAACTAATTAAATTATATGTTTATTTGCATCTTCAGATAGAGCGTGTTGGACGACAGCAGATTTTTGAGGCAGTGATGTTCAGAAGTAAATATTTTTTTTACAAATTTAGTTGAAATAGCAAATTTATAATATATAAAGTAAAATATAAAAAAAATGCCAAGTGAAGTCCAGAAAATTTAGCTTGTACTAATGATTATAAATAAAATACATAGATCAAAGGAATAACTAACGACTATTTCAATTTAGTTCATAATAATCTTGATTATGTTGAAAAATCTGTATTTGACAACGTGCTATACTTTTATTACTGTTTATATCCTCATTACTTTCTTCTGCCTGAAAACCTGCATCTTTGTAATGTTATTCTTAACAAACGATATGATCATGTGTAAAACTAATAATATAAACGTGAGCACTCAGTAGATTTGATAACACAAATAAGCATCTTAAATGAGACCAACCTTTTTATTGAATATTATTAAATTGAGATTTTTATTTCTGAGAAAAAGTTTTACGAAATTGGCAAAAGAAAAACAATAATGATTTGTTCATGACATAATATTAGATTAGCAATTTTTTAGGCCTTTAGGCTGTAATTAAAATGTGAAATATTCTTTAAAGTCTGTTTAGAAGAAATTATTTTAATTTTTCACATGTATACAGTGGATCAACTTTCGTCATTTAGTTTAGACTACATATGTTGATATTAATATCCTTTTCAATAAAATTTAAACACGCTTTTACAGTGATTTAAAGCCATATTTGGTAAATCAAATTTTCTAATATGTATATCTCATGTACACAATGTAAGAAAATGATTTTTTACTGCGCTTTTTGATCTCAACATTTTATCAAGTGATTTTGTATAAAAAATTTTGCTAGTTATTTAATTTATTCATTTTTGATCATAGTAACCATATTTATTGATTAAAATTTAACTTTTACTTCATTTAAATGTTAAATCAATGACTATCAAATTTTTTTAAATAATTATTCAGTCTTCATTGTAAATTAAAAAAAAATATGGACGTTAAGATAATATTATTTAGTTTGAAAATACAATTATTATTTATCTCTTGGATAATTTTTTCCTTGCTGAAGAACATTAAGGCAAAAAAGTGTCGTCAATATTCAAGTGTCCTGACAAATCAATGTTTTCGACTTTAAGTTTGCTTATAAATGATATCAACAATGGACCACATAAAACGATGTGATAGAATTTAGTTGCCCAGATAACTTAACCAGAAAAATATAAATATAAGGAATGATAAGCAGGCTTGCCAGGCTGAGAAACGGAATCGCCGAAAAATCTGGCAGCTACAACCAATATTTTTTTTACAACTTAATTTTTTTAATTTAAAATACAAATTTCATTTGATTGTTTGCCTCCACAAATTTGTAATAGACTAAAAACGTGAGTAGCTTTACGTGTAAACAAATATCTGAAATAGGCGGATAAATTTATAAGGCTGTGGCTATTCGGACCCGGGTCCCAATGCAATTCGGTGTATTACGTGGAAATATGCACTAAGCATATATTTAAACTATTGACAGGACTTAAAAAAAAATAATAATAAAAAGTCACTTATTAAAACCTAGACGCGAAACCAACGATTAAATCATACAATTCAAACAATTATATAAAAAATCAATAAGCAAAAGACATGTATAGCTTAAACTAAGTGCATATTTGAGTCAAAATAGCTAATCAGACAGGACGGAGTCAATAAAATCGGGTTTTGTAACCTAGTCAAACCCATAGACAGAGGGTATTTAAAGACTGATACCCCGTGCATGATTGAGCTTTTATTAAGAATTTGTAATAACAGCTATAAAATTATCAATCATTTATTCAATTTTAGGAGCCCGAACTATTTTGAAAATATTAATATCAGCGAAAATTATGAGAACTTTGTCGGTGGAGCTGTTCTGGCTATATGGTTTGCTATATTATTATCTTCTGAGGACAATAGCAACTAAATAAGTTAATAAATTAATATTGACTTCTGACTTCACTTTTATATATGTATAATAAAATAATAAGTCCGTGATTTCTACAGTGATGTTATTTATTTGAAATTTGCAAATTTACACTTTTGGCAAATTATTTTATTTTCAAATTTGCGACTGGTAGAACATTGTTGAAGGTCTATTTCTTTGTTTTTCAATATTTTAGAAATATCGCACAAATGCTTAAATGTTCGTCTTGTCGTTCTTCTCGGGATTTAACACGATTTGAACCAACGGTATAATGATATAAATGAGTATATATATTAATCGTGTGGCACCGTATAATATATTATGTAGTAATCAGAAAATACTCCTTCAATATATTTTTATCATTAAAACTCTTTATATTTTGGTAAAAACTGCAATAATACCAGCCATTAATGAAACGTAGTTAAAATTATATTTTCTAATTAACTAAGCCATCGATTACTCGCGCACCATTCTTAGAACTCCACAAATTTGACAGAGAGACTCTCACCATCTCCGTTCATAATAAATTTATTATCGAATTTTTTTGTTCAAGACCAATTTTCAACAATGAAAACAGTTTCATATTTTTGATCATTGAAATAACTTTTTATTACCTATGAAAATGGCGACTAATGAAGCCTCGATCAGCAATAAGCGATGCGTTTCTGGATGCACTGAAATGGTTTGTTTTTTAGTAAAACCGACAATGTATACTTATTTTTTCAAGTTTCTGACTATGAAGGGGTGAACGCGGCAAAATTTGCATAACGTTTTATCAGGATGTTAGCGTGGGCAGTTACAGAATTTGTCTCGTGTGATACTATCTTAATAGGGAGCCGAAACAGAAACAAATCAAATGTGTGGAGCCAGGCCGAAAAATATGGCGGCTCAGCAAGCTATTGATAGCTCTATCGAAAAAAATTTTAAAATAAGGGAAGATAGACACCACTTAGAAGGAACTAGTCAGGCAACTTACAAACATTGTGATAGTCTTTAGGAGCAGGATTGCGGAGCCCTCACCCGGCACGGCTCCAGCTCCAAATTTTGCATAGTATGGCACAAAAAAGCATTTTTTCGCCGCCCACATAAACATGCCGCTGATAAAAGTTATGCACGATTTTGCCCGCATAAAGTGAAAAATGCTGTTTTACTAAAACAAACTCTTTTTCGGGTATTTATTTTTTTAGTCATAAGTAATAAAAATTGTTTCAATGATCAAATTAACAAAATAATAAAATGATGCATAATTTAAAATATTTTTTAAGACTTCGTATTTATATATATATATTATTTATTAATTCGAAGTGACACTATTTAGGTATATCCGGTGGATTCCGTCCCAATATATGCTGTTATATGCTGTTACTATTGTGGTGTTCGTAAACATGACAACATTTCAAATTGTAGAACAAACAATCAAACTGGAATTTAGATTTTAAAACTAAAAAACATTTTAGCAAAAAGGCATTTGAAACCGTAGAGCCGCCAGATATTTTGGCCGACTCAACTCCTACAAAAAGTAGCGGCTCTATAACTCACCGACTCCACGAAACAAAAGTTAATGGTATCTGAAGAATCTGAAATAAAATTTTTGGTTGTGTTTAAATCGACGAGTTGCAAATGACCGATGAAGAGATCCATATGCTAGTGTTTTTTCTTTAATATCATGATAATACTGTATAAAATACATTTACATCTTAGATATTATTTGGCATTAAGCTAACATATGTTTACAAATGTATCATAACCGGGGTTTCGGGCCGAGATACCGAGTTGAAATCCGAAATTTGACGGCTCTGTCTAACTAATATATCCCCGCCGAGATAAACAAATTTATTATCCCAAACTCTAAAATTTTTTCATCATTTCACTGTTGGAATTTCCGTGCATTTTTATATAAATAATGCAAACTGACCTTACATTCATTTTACTTATCAAAAAGGCTTATTTTTTATTATGAGCTGTAAATAATATGCAAAAATGCACTTTTACTGAAAAAAAAATTTTTTAAAGATGATATAATAGCAACAAATGTCTTGGAGCTAAAAATGTAGTTACAATTTGAAGATTAACTTTAAAGAAATGATTATATCAATGGCCGCAAATTTATGCGTCAAATTTAGCGCCTTCCACTCTTTACCGCTCCGCTACGCAATAGTAAAACTTGTTTTAAATTCTAACTCTTTTGAGTATCCTGTATATCTGATCATCCATCTAATTAACATATATCGCAAATTTAAAAAAAAATTATGTCATTTAAATATTCCGACTTTAGTACGATGCAAAACATTCGATTTAAACTTCATAAATTAATGGATAACTGATTGAAAGTAATTTATTTCTTAATATGAAACTATCAGCAGTTATATAAAGCGAAAACAATAACTAAAATATAGAATTAATACTTTACTTAAAAACTCAATATTTTGTTGTTTGACATTGAAACTAATATTACCATAAAATATAAGTTAAATAATTATTTCAAACTTTCCATGTGGCTCTCCCTATTTATTTATTATTTATCGAGGCGAGATAGCCCTCAAAGTTCAAAATCAATCTTTGTCTCAATCTGTAAAAATGAGGAAGCAAAATCTCTTGCAGATCTATAAGAGCCACTAATGTTTGGACGGTTTTGTCCTTTTTCTTCCTTATTAATATTTCAAGTAAAAATAGTAATGTTAAACGGGCCATCAGGCAGTGAAATTTAGAATTCATCTGTTTCTATAACCTCGGCAAAAAAATAATGAGAAAAGGAGTTTGTGTGTGGTGCTAACCTTAACCGCCTTTAGCATTAGAAGGTACCCATTTAACAGGGTGGGTTTTGTGGGACGACAAAACACATTTCTTTAGAAACATTGCCGGTTTCTGCGAAGAATCAAACCCAGGATCATGTCGACAGTCGTGGCCACCCGAAATTCATAAAACAAAACTAAGTTAAATTGCCATAGATTTTTTTCGTGATTCGGAAATTATCCATTTTTTTTTCTTTTTTTGCAAAATTAATATTTAAAAATTTTTGTAACCAAAAATTAATGATTTCAAACTATGATTTGGCGAAATTTGTCGCCAGTTGTTTTGTATAGTAAAGTGTAATTTTTCACATTGTTTCAACATTACACTAATTTGTAATTCTATATTCTACCTTGTTCAGATACGTAATTATGTTTAACAAGACAAAACTATATGACTAACAACAAGATATAAAAACGTGCCGAACCTAGGAGTCGGTGAATCGCACCGCATTTTGATACTTCACATTTGTTTCAACATGACAAATAAACCTAATAAACGAGACGAAATGCATCGATATACGTTAAACATTTTGATAATGAAAAATTATTGACAAATGTGTAGAATCTAAACATGAATAAACATGTAATAAGAAAAATAAGACAAAAATAGAAAACAGACATACAATGAAATATAAATAAAAAACCCGTTAATGGTTTATTTATGGCTTGTCTAATATTTAAGAAATAAAAGGTTTATGAAATCTATTGAAGTTTAGCAGTTCTAGTTCTATATCATGTGTAATTTATTAATTAATCAAATTTCGCCAACATTGTGATTAATGCAACCGGATTATCTTTCAAATAAAAGTTTGTGTCATTTGTTATTTAATTCATTAATTGAGTATATATGTAAATATTTCGTTTGATACTGGTAAAACCTAATGTCAATGTTTCAAACGTTAGATGACAAATTTTAAATTTTATTTATAATGAGCCTACTTTCAGTTGTTTTTTTATATAGGGCCTTTGAAATAAAAAAATGTTGAATATTAATTGAGAAAACAGCGAGATTTGTACGCCATTCTTTTTCAAAAAAAGGGCATTTACAGAGAAAGGAACATAACGCGTATTTCTATTTTTGTGGTTTTAAAAATAAGACGTGAATAGCGGTAAATACAATAATGAGGTATGCCTCTTATAGGATAAAGATATAAGCATATTATCATTTTTCAGAAACTACGCAAATCATGATAAATTAGGCACGTTTACGTATTTAAATGAAGTTTAAATGTTGATTAATAATTGTTAGCGTCTCATTAGTTAACTTTCGCATTTCATATTTTGTAACCAGCTAATTAATATTACAGCTATTATGCTTAGCAATAAGTTAATCATTGTACTTTGGTATATATTATAATCTATTCGTTTTTGAATCATTTTATAATCATGAATAAATTTTACTTTGGTTGAAACGGAAAATTTAAACTATGGTTTTAATCTAAAAACGTTCTTTTGTTATATATAAGCTCTCAACCTTGCCTGTAATAATACTCTTTATATAGAGGCGTACCTAAGGTGAGACTGAAATTAATCAAAATGTCAAAGTTACCATGAATTTAAAGTCCACAGTTTTTATTTTAAGTATTATACATTATCTCATGGTACAGGGGCTGAAAGCCCGAGCGCGGAGTCGGCTGCTGCATATCTTGTTGTTACGCATGCCCAGATGTTTCAGATACCTTCTAACTGTCGCGAGCAGAGACAAATAGTAGAGGCAAATGACAATGCAAGTCAGCACTTTTTATACTTGCGTATCTCTTTTTCTAGAACTGTTAGTGTAGTTATTGTGATGACTTTAAGCACAGTATTTGAATATTTTTTTATTTTTCTGTATCAGTAGGCGAGATAAACGAAAGCAAAATTCAAATCTCTGAAATATTTCACAAATCGAATAATATTATCACAAACGACGCGTCAAAAATTTTTTCTTTATCATAAGAAAATCTGACGGACGTTGAAATGGCTTCAATTTATCAAAGCAAATGTCAGGCAATCTCCACCACCTTTACTAGTGTCTGAATGTTAACGCAATTTCACCAGCTCTCGTGGACCTACAACAACATCTCGTGAGTTCTTCGCAAACATCACGTGAACTGCTACACCCTCTTGCACTCTACACCAACCCGCGCTCAAACACTTTACCAAGATTTACGCCCAAACCAACTCGTGTACTTCAACACCGAAGCATATTGTGTACTTCTACATCGGCATGTCATTCATATGTATCACTTCAGTTAATTAACAAAAATACTCTTCTAAATTACTTTTTCATCTTTTGGTATTGTACCCAATAAGTAACAAAAATAGAATTTAACTAAAAACGTAAAAATCAAAAAGTAGTCTAGGATTTATCTAAATAGTAGGTGCTAACTACACTTCTCGAAATTTAATTCGGCAATAGGCTTTTTGATGGAGTAAAAACTAGCTAATTGTGTATTGCAAGTATGTCTTTTAATAATCAAATCACAACCCGAAGATGTTTATGAAATTTAATTACATTCTTTGGGAATAAAATTAAGAATAAACAGGGCTGGCTAAAAATACGAGACAAAGTGTCATAAGTATAAGAAATACATAAATAGTTGTTCATACAGGATGCCATTGAAAATACTACAAAAATTATAATGAAGACGCATAATAGAATTTTATCCAGTGTAAATTACAATTGGAGTTGAAATAAATTATAATAATTCTATATATCTTATAAAGAAATGTATTTATTCAAACTTAAAATTAGAATTTAAAATGACACCTAGCACAGCTCGTATTGCTGATAACACACAGATTTCATGACATTAATGAGATTTTTAACCCTTTTCAATACTTAGTAGGTGATTTATTTACGAATATGTGCAATGAAGATACTTGTTGTGTGTGTGTACGAAGTTAGCTTTTTCCATCAAACAATCATTTAATTCTTGAACATGGACGACGTAAAATAGGGCAGGAAAATTTGAATAGCAAGCTGTAAGTATCCATCTACATCGATATAAAAACTAGACTTATTTAAAACAAAGCATAATATACAACTGTCGGTTTAGCGTCATTTGTACCAAAATGACGTATGCGAAAGCTCCCAATAGTACTCAAATGGCGGAATGACACCATATACACGATTGGGTGTAGACTATTCAGAACTGGACTTAGAGTACATCATGCAGAAGTATAAAAGAAATAAATATGGAAACCATGGAATGGCTCCCAGTAACATTTGTTACTGTTATTATGTTAATTCATATTGTCTAATATGGTCATAATTTTTTGCCCCCCCTCTTATCGAACAAGATACTCAGATATAAAAGAATTTGAAAATTTATTGTTTCAACAGTGGAAATTTCAGCACAATTAGTGTGAAAATTAGAAAAGACAATTGATAAATGTATATATAGTATGAACAACAAAACTACGCTAGATACTAAAATTATTCTTGTATTTACTGATAAAATATTTTACAGCTTCGGTTTTTTTTTAAGTAATCAAATTGTTCATTAGTATTTTAGCATTTACTTTAGAGGTTATATGTGTGGTTTTTTATGTTAACAAACTTTTAATGGTGTTTCTCAGTAACATATTTGAAAAAAAATTACGTCAACTTTAACGATTTGACTGTGACAAACATATTTCCATAGTTAAACAACGACATAGAATTTAATATTTCTTTTATTTTGTTATAAAACTAGACAAAAAGTACAGTACAAAATATCAAAGTCAAATGAAATTGGCATGTTCATTGTATTTAAACAATGTTTGTGGCCAAACTGACAATGTACATTGTTGATTCTACGCTATCTGCTAAAATTCGTCGGTGATTACCGAATTTTCGATATCTGTTTTTTTAACTAATTTTATTTTCTTGTGACGTCATGCACTGCTGATTATACAAATTAACAAGCATGACGTGACAAAGAAATAAACAAAGATAAACAATAATATTGCTCAGTTAGAGCGCTATTGAAATTGTAAAAAACTACGAGGTCAGGCACAAATTTACAGAAAGTAAACGGCAACATTAGAATAAATAAATATATTGATGACAATAATAAACAAACAACTTATTAGAATAAATAAATTATATTGATGACAATAATAAACAAACAACAAATGTTTATGTTGATGTCTGGCATACACATAACACTGCCATATTGTTTGTTTACAAATAGTCGCGAAATCCACTGTGATTAAGTTTAGAGTTACTTCAGTGGACGAGTTGACGAACCCATGCCCGCAATGGCCCCTGCAGCATATGTGTAGGTAAATACATTTGTATCATGACAGTACTGACATGTTTACTACATCCATGAGGATGAGACACTATAAAAATCTCGAGAATTTGGTAGGTATCCGAACATCCATACATGTCACACATGCCAACCAGTCTCTCCCAATGTCTGCTAATGCGATCTTTACAACAGTACATCACACGTCTACTATGACTGAGGCGATCTTTACAACAGTACATCACACGTCTACTATGACTGAGGCGATCTTACAACAGTACATCACACGTCTACTATGACTGAGGCGATTCATAACAGTACATACACGTCTACTATGACTGAGGCGATCTTTACAACAGTACATCACACGTCTACTATGACTAAGGCGATCTTTACAACAGTACATCACACGTCTGCTATGACTGAGGCGATCTTTCAACAGTACATCACACGTCTGCTATGACTAAGGCGATCTTTACAATAGTACATCACACGTCTACTATGACTGAGGCGATTACAACAGTACATCACACGTCTACTATGGCTAAGGCGATCTTACAACAGTACATCACACGTCTATCATGACTAAGGCGATCTTTACAACAGTACATCACACGTCTGCTATGACTAAGGCGATCTTACAAACAGTACATCACACGTCTACTATGACTAAGGCGATCTTACAACAGTACATCACACGTTTGCTATGACTAAGGCGATCTTTACAACAGTACATCACACGTCTACCATGACTAAGGCGATCTTTACAACAGTACATCACACGTCTACTATGACTAAGGCGATCTTTACAACAGTACATCACACGTCTGCTATGACTAAGGCGATTCATACCAGTACAGCACACGTCTACATGACTAAGGCTATCTTACAACAGTACATCACACGTCTACTATGACTAAGGCGATTCACAACAGTACGTCACACGTCTACTATGACTAAGCGATTTTACAACAGTACAGCACGTCACTATGACTAAGGCGATCTTTCAACAGTACATCACACGTCTACTATGACTAAGGCGATCTTTACAACAGTACATCACACGTCTGCTATGACTGAGGCGATCTTTACAACAGTACTTAACACGTCTGCTATGACTAAGGCGATATTTACAACAGTACATAACACGTCTACTATGACTAAGGCGACCTTTACAGCAGTAAAGTACTCGTCCTAAATGACTGCATCATGTATGGGATAATTAAAGAAAGTGTCTAAATCCATCAGACTTGGTGATAGTTATTGCAAAGCATCCGACATTGGATAAAACCAAAAGACAACATAATGAACAAGTCAATGAAGTCACTTTTTGTTTCAAAAACATCTCCAAAATCTAATATGTCAGCTATATGGCAAAAGGTCACTTTGCTTGTTTCTACAAACGTGGCACATCCAGAACCTCTCAACTGTAGGTAGACATTGTTACACAGGCGTTGGTTTATTTCTCTGCTACATTATTAATCATGCTTTGCTTTTAGAAGGTCATCACTGATAAACAAGGCGCGAGTTACTGGAATCTAGAATCATAACCAGACGATTTAATACATCCAGAATATTTCTGACAGTTGTTCTGGCCTCAGCCATTTGACGTGCTTACTTCCCTCTAGAAGCAAACCATAAATCACGTGTTCATCCACTTTGAAAATTAACATTCACTATTTTGTTTTTTAATTCGCATCAATGGTGACCTGAACATTAGCATTTCCAAGTTCAAACTGACACCATTATATTTCTGAGCTGAAAGCAGTGTAGAAAACTCGTATATTTTTTTGAAGATCCTACTTATAAAGCAGCTATCTTGTCGTCCGGGCCGGCGGTGTGTGGGGAATCCGTTCTATAAATAAACGACCTCCAGTAAATAAATAAAACAATATAATTTGATAAAGTAATCACGTGACCAGCAAGGTCACGAAAACAAAATTCAAAATGGCGCCCATTGCTTCGATTCGATATTTATTTTTTTGAAAAATCTACAGTTTTAAATAGTTTCTGTTGTTTTTTTTATTATGAAATGTATAAGTCCTAAATATTAAATAATAAAAATAATAATATTATATAATATCATTCAAATTATTTTCGTTTTTTTACAACAGATAACATTTGAACATCGTCAAAGTGAGCCAAACGTAAACAATAAGAAAAGGTCAAGGTCACTATCGATCGCCTTCATAAATACAGTTTATAATATTAAAACAAGAAATCTGTAAATTTCTATACAAATTAAGTCACTATCTACATTTGTGAAACAGAACTTGCATCCAACTATTTGTAAATATTACATTTGCTACATAAAGGTGAGAGGTATACCACATGGTATTACCTGTGACAGAGCACGAAATCGATGATCATGTTGAACGGTGTTAAGATTAGGAAATGGTGAAGTAATGAATAATGATAACTTGGGCGATGAAGTGGTTGAAATTCCCAATTCAATATTATGCACTGGCAATTTAATTACTGAAATCTATGGAACTAATTTGAAAATAAGTGCAATTAAGGACACCATGTCCCACAGTGCAATTTGTGTCCCGAAAATGATGACGTCGAGAAGCTAAATGGAGAAAATATGGACTTGCTGAAAAAGAATACGTGACCTACTTAAGTGATGATTCGATTAGGTGATGACTAATTTTCCTGTTGAACTGCTATTATTAGGAAGGTGGCATAAATCAGCAACTCAATTTACCTAATCAAATTAATTAAATTGATTGGGAAGGGGTTTCACATTACACCTAGATTTCCCGCAACACCGGGCTTAATATCTAGTGAATATATAATTGGCAAGATGTCATACGTATGCAAGAAGATACCAGATGACAAAGTGTACCAGAAAATGTATGGACAGCACTTTAATGCTGCGACAGGTCAGACATTTTCTTTTTTTACAAGTATCGTCAAGGTTTGACAGTTTAACTGGAGGTGAGGTTAGTGCTATTTGCAGGACAATGATAAAATGTTT
Source organism: Bulinus truncatus (assembly GCA_021962125.1). Taxonomy (NCBI): domain Eukaryota; kingdom Metazoa; phylum Mollusca; class Gastropoda; family Planorbidae; genus Bulinus; species Bulinus truncatus. The sequence goes on from JAGDYQ010000336.1 coordinate 78,174, forward strand.
AGCAAATAAAGCTTTTAAAGGTTTGAATCTTCGCCGACCTTTTGATTGGAAGCACTGTTAGTAATATATGTTTAATAATACGCATCCAAACATGTAGAAATCATAAATATGCCAGCTAAATAATTTGTTGTTAATATATTATCTTGACTGAACTATTAGGGCCACATTGGTAAATACTACATTATACATGTTTATTTCCCTAAATCTTATAAATCACCAATAGAGGATTTTGTAGTGACTGCCCCCTCATTCCTTTTCACCTTACTAGGTAGTTTAATGGCTATGGAGGCACCACGGGACACATAGCGATGAAATAAATTGTGTGATAATATTCAATTAAAGGCTGACTGTCCCCCATCCCCTGAGTTTAAACCCGTTTATGTTAACATATTTTCTTTCAAAAGCTTTGTCTATATGTATTGAAAATAGAAAAGTTCCGTATAGTTTTTGTTCAATGTATTTTGCCAATACAGAACATTTAATATTTTGATGTCTTGTTAATTGATTTTTTTGTAAACCTGTTTTATGTTTTTGTTTCTGACCATTTAACAACTGATCATGAAACAGAAAAATTAATCCATTATTCCGTGCCAAGACCGTACAAATTTATTCTACATTATAAACATAAAATTTGTTAAATTCTATGAATTTCCGGGTTAATGTAAAATTATTTCTTATGCTTGAGTGTCATAAACCAATTAAGGTACCCCTTCCTCCTCTGATTTTTAGTTCAACCGGTTTAAAATAATTGACTGCTTATTTATAGCACGAAACTAAATGTATGTATCTAACAAGTGGAACATTTGTTGACAGAGACTCAGAACATTTTTCTATGTATTTTTAAAATCAACAACGTCAATATGAATGGCAATATGAAATTTAATAGTATTCTAAATGACAGAACACTTCAAATGACATTTTTTTACTGTACATCAAATTCTGTTCAATTTACATTCTAAAGCGCCCGCCCCAATTTTGAAACAAAAGAGGAAATTAATAAAAAAAAGTAAATTAACCCAAAAAAATATATAAAGTTGTGTTGGTAATTACAACTAAAAGAAAGACTGCAAAAAAATAACATAATATAGTTGTAGAAAAAAAAGAAGAGACGTAATTAATTTGTTTTATAAATAGTTCTGACCTCATTAATCAATGGTAATGACAGTTTTAATTTAATCTCAAGTCATTTTATATTTCTGTGACTAGTTTCAGGTAGCCTATATCGTGGCAATGGGTGGCTCTGTCAGCCATGCATAGCAACCAGATAATTTCGCTCGGTTAGATTCATTCAGAGCTTATTTATAATTAAGAACGTTTTTTACATCTAGATTAAATAGTTTAAATTATCTGTTTCAATGTACGGTAAGGATATCATATTGTACGTATTTCAAACCATTAGATTTAATACTGTACACAATGATTAACTTATTGATTTAGTATAGTACCCTAATAGGGTTAAACAGTTGTATGAATAAACACAGTTAAACGTCCATATAGCTGTTACAAATGATGGGTTGCGTAAAATGATAGGCCGCAAAAATAATTAATATTAAAACTCATTCTTGTTTGTTACCAGAAGAGATATGATACAATTGTATCATGACTCTATGCAAGTTCATGAAAATAGTGATATGCTTTTATCTTTACCCTGTAAGATTATTGTAGGTATTCAAATGTAAAATTTAGTTTTGTAAGCTCAAACATTAAATATATGTCTTTGAAAACAACAGTCACAAATGTTTAATTGAAATGAACTTTCAAACTTCAGCAAAAACGCTCACGCCATTGTCAGAACAACATTTATTTGGGCATACACCACTAGGTAGCGACCGATAATCGGATGGGTATCTGTATCGGACCGATATTGGCACTATCTGTTAATATCGGATCGACCGATTTTTGTAGGGAGCGACCGATAGTCGAACCGATGTTGGCACTATGGGTTAACTATCGGACCTGCCGTTTTTGACTGCCGATACATTGTTTTTTTTACAACAGAGTTGCAGAAAAAAATCCGTAAATAACCCAAATTCTATAACCAGATCAGACAAGATTTAAAAAAAAAAGAAAAAAAAAAAACCCTTACACAGAAATTGTTACGTCCACAAAAATAGCATCAGCGATATGTTCTTGAAACAATAGGATTGGCATTTTTTAAATTCTACTGTATGACCTTGAATGATACAATTAGTGAACATCTCTGTGTATTTTTCGGATGAAGTTGGGGGGGGGAACAATACTTACGTGTGGGCGAAGGAAACAAAATATGACAGGAAGGGCATGGGTTGTAGCACGAGAAAAACACGTTTGGCATTGTTGTTGATAAAAAAAATATCGGTTTCGTTATCTGTATCGAAAAAGCTGGGAAAAATATCGGTATCGGACTATTCGGTAAAAAGCAGTATTGGTTTGCTCCCTATACACCACCAAGACATAAAGAACACCTAAGGATTCCAGAACTTTACAAAATAGTACATTTACCTTACATACACGGCGTACGACATACGCACTGTCAGCATTAACACTAAAATAACTCAAGTAAACAATAATTATTTCACTTTAATCACAATTTACAGACACAAAGTGCATGATATAATTCTAATACGGTTAGAGGTAACACCCAACACAACACAAATAAAACATCTGGTTCACAAATATAGCATAAAAAGACACAAACAGTACCTACAAGACACCGGAAGACATCTGGAATATATACTTCGATGCAAACAGTGAAACACTGATACCTTGTTATTTAACACTTTTCTTTCAAAGACAAAAATAACCCAATAAAATGCGTGTACAAATACCGGGCAGTAAACAACACTACTTCCATTGTAAGTCAACCGATTATTTCCCTGACAAGAGCACATAAAAACATAACAACTACAGACAGCAAGCTCTACATAAATACACCCGCTAGAATAAACAGAACCGCTACAACCAACATGTACACACCAATAACAAGATAGTAAAGAAAAACAACAACACTCTATACGAAAGTAAAGACAAACACGATATAAGCTGAAACTACGTTAGAAACCCTACAGACATAACATGTCAACACCAACAACTACCAAACAAAAGAAGCAATCTTACCCACACCTAAAACACACAATATAAACTTCAAATACGCAATTGAAAACAAGTAACTTTCTCCTAATCAGACAGACGATAACTAACACACAGAACATGACAGCCTCGAAAAAATAATGCACATAAACCACAAATGGCCCTAGCACACCCACCAAGTACAACAAAAACACCTGCCACATCTAATCCAACATCTACACAACACATTTTCTGGCTACAAAAAGCATCAGAAACAACACCAACACAATCAGTAAATATATTAAAACAACACTGAACACGAGTTACACATCAGAAACCCAACACAAGCAGTATATATCAAACAACACTCAACACGAGTTACACGAAACTACACTCACCACAAGCAGTACATATCAAACAACACTAAACACGAGTTACACATCAGAAGCAACACTAACACAAGCAGTACATATCAAACAACAACTAATACGACTTACACACAGAAACAACACTAACACAAGCAGTACATATCAAACAACACTAACACGAGTTACACATCATCAACACTCAACACAAGCATTACATATCTAAATAAAATTCAACACAAGCAGCATATCAAACACCACCAACACGAGCTATACATCAGCAACACTCAGCAAACAGTACATATTAAGCAACAGTCAACACGAGTTATACATTAGAAACACTAACACAATCAGTATGATCTGAAACACCCATACCTACACTAGTGATAACTATTGTTTATTGTAAATAGAACTGAAACCCCTTACATTCGAGGCATAAATTGTATGTAGATGACAGTAGAACATTAATTTTTTTTTAAATTGAAAAAGTTCCCCACCTTGTAATTTTTGTTTTCTCATATCGCGCAGTTTGGCGCTTGGTTCGCAATTCCACACTGAATTTTTATATGACTTTCTAGACTGTTTAAGCATATTCCAGTCATCTGTTTCCATTTGTTTATAAACGAGCCATACATTTCCATTCTCCTCATCTTCTTAAAAACAAAAAGAGGTATCCAAGAATTCAATCTGTTGAAAAGCTAACAATCCTTACATGGATGCCGACAAATTCTTGAAACTTCACTTTCTGTCTTACCAGCCAGAAACGGCGACTGGATCGAATCAAATTATGATTACTTATATTGAATTGCTCTGGAGTGGAAATTCAAGACTTTCCAATTTTATCCAATAACTAACAGAATGAAACTATCAATTCAATTGATTATAAATGATAAAAACAAAAAAGAAACCATCTGATAACACTTTCTCAGTTATTTGATGTCACCAATTAATGAGAATGGAAAGAACAGATAAAGAGCTCTACCAGAGGCAGTTAATAGTGGAGGAAAGATATAGCTGGGTCAGTATTCAAACAGGGCCTTTTGGAATCATTCCACCCAAGAAAACAGAATCTGACTATCAAAAACTCAATCTCAAGCCAGCTTTTCTCAATCACAACCCAAAAACACATACAACTGTCTCACAACCTACACAAACACAACTGTTCCAAAACCTACACAAACACACACAACAGTCTCAAACCACAAACAAACAATTGTCCAACTACACAAACACATACAACTGTCTCAAACCACACAAACACACACAACAGTCTCAAAACCTACACAAACAAACACAATTGTCTCAAAAACTACAAATAACACATACAACTGTCTCAAAACCTACACAAACACATACAACTGTCTCAAAACCTACACAAAAACATAATGGTCTCAAAATCTTCGGATTCTGAAACCTCTGCTTATTCACCCGAGTCGCTAACTATTTCTTAAACGTCATCTTCTGAATACAAACCGAAATACCAAAGAGCAAGCACTAGAACGGCGGTTTGCTAGTACTGAAAAACATTTCACACATAAAGCACATGACGTTCTTGCAACATTGTTGAACAGGGTCATGATTGTGCTGGTTCAAGTCAGGTGGTGTCTGAAACGAGTAATTCCTGAAGACGGAAAATGAAACCTAAAATTGTTCAAAAACTTCAAAGCAACAACCCTATTGTCTTCAGTTTGATGGAAAAGAGTGCAAGGGGAAGAGTATCAAGTAGGTTGCTGAAAAAAGATGACAAATCAAATCAAACTCGGTATTCTCAAATGTGAGAGTGGTTCTGTTGCGGCCATTCACACGAACTACATCAGCTAATTAATGATGCTTGAGAAAGATATTGTATGTTAATTGCAACACACCAGAAATACTGACCAAAAATGGATTGTAAAGTTTCATATAGGATACTATCTTGAGCAATGGCTTTCAGTAGCTACAATATATTGACTGTCAGCACCATGTACTCGACCTTCTTCTGAAACATGTCATGAATTTTCTTATTCAAGAGCCAACGAGCAACCAGAACTCAACTATTCCTTCATTGGCAAATTAACAAAAACTATGTCACTCTTCAAGCTGATTACCGCTTATGACAAAAGATGTTAGCACAGGCGAGAACCACGTTGGCCTTGCATCAGCAATAAATTACTGTGTTACAATGTCAGGCAAGATAACCTATGCAACATTACTGTTATAGCATTATTTCTGATACTAGAGTGGCGCAGCATTCTGCTTCTTGCCTGCAGCTTCATCTGCTACGAATGGGCAAATGTTGGTTCGACTCGCAACACTTCAATGAAGCGTCCTTTAATGAACTGTTTACCTCTACCTATCAAGATGAAAATGCAAGAAGGCAATTAAATGTTTAAAGACCCATTGGTCAGTCGAGAAGTCATTAATTGACATTCCCAGATTTAACCAAATTGCTGAACGTGCTGTGAAACTGATTAGGCGGAACTTCAAGGAAATCGAGAAAATTGAATTTTTGAATCTGAAGTTCATAGGACAAATATGTTTTGAACATTTCTTGTACATTCTGCATATATTACTAACTGTTCTTATATCTTATTTGTTAATAAAAGTTGATTAGTTATTATTATTACTCTTTTGAATTAAGGCAAAAAAACATGTCCTTGAAAAATATTTTTTCACTTTTTTTCTTCCAAAAAATGGGGTGGTGGGGGAACTTTTTCAAAAAATTAAAATGCTATTGATATTCTTAAATTGGCACATAAAAGTTCCTCGATTGCAAGGTCTGCATAGAAACTTTTTTTTGTTATCACCCTTAACCTACACTATCTTCCAGCTAAAATGAATCAACGTCAACAGAAGGCAAACTTTACATACCTTCACAAATACAAGAAAACAAGCAGAAAGAAAAAATTCTGTCCGCATCACCCTAAGAAATAAGACACACACAACTATTTCAATTGACCTAAATACTTAAACAAACAATTAAACAACACCACACATTTGGAGAAGGAATGACAAAACCAACTCTACAATTACTAAAAAAAACAAGAGATATAACTCATACACAACATGAGACACCACAGTAGCATAACTGCACACAAACAAGAGACACCACAGTATATAACACTCATACACAAACATGAGACATCACAGTATATAACTCATACACAAACAAGAGACACCACAGTATATAACTCATACACAAAATAAGAGACACCACTGTATATAACTCATACACAAACATGAGACACCAATTATATAACTCATACACAAACAAGAGACACTACAGTGTATAACACTCATACACAAACAAGAGACACCACATTATATATCTCATACATTAACAAGAGACACCACAGTATATAACACTATATACACAAACAAGAGACACTCACAGTATATAACTCATAACACAAACAAGAGACACTACCGTATGTAACATACACAAACAAGAGACACCACCGTATATAACTCATACACAAACAAGAGACACCACCACAGAATTCATACACAAACAAGAGACACCACAGTATATAAATACTCTGTACACAAACAAGAGACACCACATTATATAACTCATACACAAACAAGAGACACTACAGTATAACTCATACACAAACAAGAGACACCACAGTATATAACATTCATACACAAACAAGAGACACCACAGTATATAACACTCATACACAAACATGAGACACCACAGTATATAACACTCATACACAAACAAGAGACGCCACAGTATATAACTCATACACAAACAAGAGACACCACAGTATATACCACTCATACACAAACAAGAGACGCCACAGTATATAACTCATACACAAACAAGAGACACTACAGTGTATAACACTCATACACAAACAAGAGACACCACATTATATATCTCATACATTAACAAGAGACACCACAGTATATAACACATATACACAAACAAGAGACACCACAGTATATAACTCATACACAAACAAGAGACACCACCGTATATAACTCATACACAAACAAGAGACACCACCGTATATAATTCATACACAAACAAGAGACACCACAGTATATAACACTCATACACAAACAAGAGACACCACAGTATATAACTCATACACAAACAAGAGACACCACAGTATATAACTCATACACAAACAAGAGACACCACATTATATAACATTCATACACAAACAAGAGTACCATAGTATATAACACTCATACACAAACAAGAGACGCACAGTATATAACTCATACACAAACAAGAGACACCACAGTATATACCACTCATACACAAACAAGAGACGCCACAGTATATAACTCATACACAAACATGAGACACCACAGTATATAACACTCATACACAAACAAGAGACACCACAGTATATAACTCATACACAAACAAGAGACGCCACAGTATATAACTCATACACAAACAAGAGACACCACCGTATATAACTCATACACAAACAAGAGACACCACAGTATATAACTCATACACAAACAAGAGACAACACAGTATATATATATAACTCATACACAAACAAGAGACAACACAGTATATAATGCATACACAAACAAGAGACATCAATCTATTTGGTCGCAGTGACCCTCACTATCCTTCAGTCCTTTCAATCTATTTGGACGCAGTGACCCGATGACGTGTAACAAATGTGAAGCTGGGTGCTAACTGTTAATCTGTTGTCGACACAATCGGCCCACATTTAATCTAAGTGTTTTTAGCCTTTGAGACTAATGTCCGATAGATCACTCGTGTTCATTACTTACTACTACTTTGAGACTAATGTCCGATAGATCACTTGTGTTCATTACTTCCTACTACTTTGAGACTAATGTCCGATAGATCACTTGTGTTCATTACTTCCTACTACTTTGAGACTAATGCCCGATATATCACTTGTGTTCATTACTTCCTACTACTTTGAGACTAATGTCCGATATATCACTTGTGTTCATTACTTCCTACTACTTTGTGACCAATGTCCGATAGATAACTTGTGTTCATTACTTACTACTAGAGTGAATGTCGTTTGTTCTGTAGACTACATGCTTTACACATTAAAAACAATGATATATTTATATCAAATCAATATGACTAAATATGTTTATATTATTCAAGTTACTTCACGGCTGTGAGATTTGTTATCTTACAAAAATGTTTTTATTTAATGTGGGCCCTTCCCTCACCCCCACCCACCTATCGCCGCCTATGCTCTATACACTCTCTACCCCTCGTTCCCATCTCTCTCTCTCTCTCTCCCTCTCTCTCTGTCTATCTTTCTCTTTCCCTCTCGTTCTCCCTCTCATTATCTCTCTCCAGGGACCGAATCTGTCTGTTGTCTTTTACAAATAACAAGGAGACGTGGAGAGGGGATGGGAGGAAGTGACGTAAAGAATTGACCCTTTCTCTCTCTCCACAATTTTGTGTCGGTAGAAATGGTTTGTAAATTATATTAGAACGAAAACCTAGAGGTTTTAACATTTTGTTTGTTTAAGTATTTCGTGCAATCATAGTCAGGATTTATGAACTTTAATAATAAAACATTGGGTATAATTTGAATACAAGTTAGACAATGTGACATACAAATATACTTTTAAACATACGCTTTGGAGTTGTAAAAATGATAGGATATATTTGATTTTGTTTTTTTTTTTTGTTTTTTTTTTAATAAAAAAATTAATACAGTCATATATCACTTAAAATAAGTGCACTATGGTTTACATTTATAAATCATTAGGTATACAACAAAACTTTAAAACTTTTTCCCTTAAAATCTGAGCCCTATTGAACATCTTCATTAGGACATGTATTTTAGTATAATGGCCTGTGTAATCAATACCAATGCAGGTGAATGTAATCACTCAGTTGACCTGTGCAATCAATACCAATGCAGGTGAATGTAATCACTCAGTTGACCTGTGTATGTGTGTAATTGTGTATTTTGTTTATTTCCTAAATGTACAACGCAGATTGAGAAGTATAGAAACGATCCCTTTGTTAAAAAATACTTGTAATATCTAAAATTACCATATTCATTTTCTTATAAGTAGTTAAATTTAAAAATGTTTCCCATTCTGGTCATAAATTTTAGCCACGAAGGAAACCTCTCCCAGATGTGTGTCACATGTCACACATCTCAACACACACCAGTCTCTCTCAATGTTTACATTATCAACCCTGACCTTATCAACCCTGACCTTATCAACCCTGACCTAATCAACCCTGACCTTATCAACCCTGACCTTATCAACCCTGACCTTATCAACAATGATCCCTAGACTGTCTTCTCTATCATAAAACTATCTCAAGGATGTGTGGCTGGCCTCAATGTCACCAAACACCACATGTGTGGCTGTGACCACATTAAACCCCCACCAAATGTGGCTAGCTTTGTTCGAATGTTTACATTTCTTGCACTAACATTTTGTGTAATTCTGTCCATGTTTAACTCCATATTGACCTCTACATCCATCAGTAAACTTTTCCACAACACTCACCCACCCACTTCCTATTCTGTATTGTGTTTGGTCGCTCATGTTGTAAAATCGATATGGAACTTTTGTGTTTGGTCAAAACTCTGGTATGTCTGGCTGGTCATTTTAACATTAGCTCTGACTGTCATTTCAGCTGTAATTTTTATCAGGTTATACAGATCCTTGTCGCGGTGACCTTCAGGTAAATAGTTTAAGGTGAATGTATCAACAGGTATAAACTGTGGATGACCTGGATTCTTCTTACAGCCAATAAGATGTTTGTGTAGATCAGCTTCTCCATCACCTGACACCTGAGTTTCATGATCACCTGAAGTAAGTTTTTTAAAACATTAACAATATTTTTTATTACCATTTAACAATTTACCTAATCTCATTTTCGAATGTTATTTTTGTAATGTTCAATCAATTTGTCTAAATAACCAAAATATTAAATAGGAAACATTTTGTAGTTTATCAAGAAATATTTCTTTACCTTTTAGAATATGATTCTGATGTTGTTGATGTACTTTTTAGTAACATTTAAAAATAATTTTTGAGATCATTTACATTGATAATATACAATTTCAAAAAAATTACAATTCAAATGGTCTAAACATTATGTACAGTCGTCTCTGTGTCCAACAGTTTCATCTGTGAAATAAATATTTCAAAATTATTTTAATGACAATCAACAATAAAATTTAGAATGTTGACTGGCCCCACTACACTTTACTAGCTGTGTCTGAATGTTGACTGGCCCCACTACACTTTACTAGCTGTGTCTGAATGTTGACTGGCCCCACTACACTTTACTAGCTGTGTCTGAATGTTGATTGGCCCCACTACACTTTACTTGCTGTGTCTGAATGTTGACTGGCCCCACTACACTTTACTAGCTGTGTCTGAATGTTGACTGGCCCCACTACACTTTACTTGCTGTGTCTGAATGTTGACTGGCCCCACTACACTTTACTAGCTGTGTCTGAATGTTGATTGGCCCCACTACACTTTACTTGCTGTGTCTGAATGTTGACTGGCCCCACTACACTTTACTAGCTGTGTCTGAATGTTGACTGGCCCCACTACACTTTACTTGCTGTGTCTGAATGTTGGTGGAACGAATAGATACATCAACAGATATGTTATACACTTGGTGGAACGAATGAACACATCAACAGATATGTTATACACTTGATGGAACGAATGGACACAACAACAGATATGTTATACACTTGGTGGAACGAATAGACACATCAACAGATATGTTATACACTTGATGGAACGAATAGACACATCAACAGATATATTATACACTTGGTGGAACGAATAGACACATCAACATATATGTTATACACTTGATGGAACGAATAGACAAATCAACATATATGTTATACACTTGATGGCGCTATATCTCCTATCTGAGTCAGCGGTAAATATTTTGGCCACCCAGGTCCAGATATAAAAACTGGAAATCGAGATCAAGAGATGGCTGGGAATGAGAGTCATAACCATGTCCGTTATTGTATTAACGCTGAATGTCATTAAAATGACAACATAATTTATAAATGCTGAATGTCACTGCAAATAAACAACATAATCTATAGGTGTTGTGATGCCATTCAAACGACAATATAATATATAAGTGTCGAATGTCATTAACATAACATCATTATCTATAAGCTATAAGTGCTGGGTGTCATGTCATTAAAACAACATAATCTATAAGCGCTTGGTGTCATTTAAATGACAACATAATCTATAAGTGCTGGGTGTCATGTCATTAAAACAACATAATCTATAAGCGCTTGGTGTCATTTAAATGACAACATAATCTATAAGCGCTTGGTGTCATTCAAACGACAACATAATATATAAGTGCTGGGTGTCATGTTATTAAAACGACAACATAATATATTAGCTACCATTAAATGTAATCGTATATTATCTGTAGAAGATTGCCTCACTAGTAACATCTCACACACTGGGTTCTCTCAATAAAATGTTTCTTCAATTCATTGTGTCCTATAGTCAATGACATTGAGCCGTGACTGTATGAAAGGAAAATATAATTGTTTCTATTTACATGAAAGAAATGCAAAGAAAAATTGAACTTGTTAAAGTAGTTCTAACAGTCCTGAAATATTATTTATATAATTTTTTAATTATTTAACTTAAGAATTTGACCATCAGATTTAGCTTGGAAGACAGCCTTTAGAATTGATTTTAAAAAAAAATAATAAAATAAAGATGAAAATTTAGTTTAATATTTTCTTATTAAAACACACATTGCAACTGAGAAAAAACTATACTTTACGGTTCTATAACTTTCTCTAAATAAAAGAAAACATAAGGATCGGAAACTTTATTATTTACCTGGATTTTATTTCTAGAAAGACATACGTTAAATACACCGTAAAATCCTAACGTCGACACCTTGAAAATTGGGATTTTCCGATTTTTTCATCATCATCATCATCATACCGTTTACGGGTGTGGTCGTTGTGGGGACACATGGTCACCTCTACATACATATTTCCCCAAAGTTGTCCGTCCTATGCGGCTGTCTATAGTTTATCCACTGGTGGCCCTGTCCATTATTTTATATTATCAAACCAACATTTCCTATGACGCCCTTTTGAAACGCCCTACGTCTATAGTCCCTTTGAAACGCCCTACGTCTATAGTCCCGTTGAAACGCCCTAAGTCTATAGTCCCTTTGAAACGCCCTACGTCTATAGTCCCTTTGAAACGCCCTACGTCTATAGTCCCGTTGAAACGCCCTAAGTCTATAGTCCCTTTGAAACGCCCTATGTCTATAGTCCCTTTGAAACGCCCTACGTCTATAGTCCCTTAGAGAATAGTTTTCGGCTGGCTATCATGTCTTGACACATGTCCGAACCTTGACACCTGACGTCACTTGATTGTTGCCATAATTGTCTACTGAGGATCCGCGAGTGAGGATTTTATTTCCCAGACATACTCATTGGTCTTACGTTCTTTGTAGGAAATTCGAAGGATTTCCTCTTGCTTTTATTTTTGAATGTCTGTAGCTTGCCTGTTGTGACCGCTAGAAGTGTCCACGTCTTTCATCCATACAGGGCAATAGTTCTAGCTAGAGCTCTGTTAAGTCTGAGATTCGTTGGTAGAAGAACGTTTTCACTGGTCTAAATTCCGTCTTATTTAGCCATTGCTGACCCAATCCTGGCTCGAATTTCTGCATCTCAGTTTCCGTCTTTGAATAATATGGCTCACAGGTATTTTAAGTTCTGAACTTCTTCCAGCTTATGAGTTTTGCTATACTAGCATCTATGGTATTGATTTTTTTAGCTGGTTAATTTATCCTGCGCCACTCCTTACACACACTCATGTACCACGCTCACAAACACATACACACACACACACCAGACAATGCATGCACGCACACGAACACACACAAACACACACACACATATATATATATATATATATATTAGTTAAATTCGAATCATTGCCTTTGCATGGTGAAGGTAGTAGTTTCGAGCCTTATCAACACCATTGAACCGACCAATGAGTATAGTTGCATCCCCATAACTATTGTAACTTTTTTTATTGAAATTACATGTCATTAAGGTTATCAGTCAAAACAAAATTCAGTCAATCTAAACATGGTGCGAGTGTGGTAGGAAGACCTACCTGGAGATATAATGTGTAGTTTAAACAATACTTTATGAAGTGTAATATAGAAGTAGCATTGTGTAGTTATATAGTACATGAAGTTGTTTGTAATATGTAGGCGTTGAATTGAATGTAACCTGTCCGAGTAGTACTTGGTCAGTGTGAAGTGCCCTGTCTGAAGTGCACCTTAACAGCCCTGACATCTGGCCGTTCTGGAGGGATCTTAGACCTAGACGGCCCAGGCTTGAGAGATCACTGGACAGTATAATGTAATAACTGATGCTTTATAATATAGTATAATTATTGTATGTTAATACTATTTGGGCCATATTCCAGTTTCTATGCTGTATTAATTTAACTGGGTGGATGATGGGAATCGACATATAAATATAAACTTTTCTGTATATTAATTTAAAAGTTGTATTAAAGTTATTTGTGTGATTTTAATTAAGAGTCATTGATTTGTATATGATATATCTATATATATTAATGTGTATGTCAAACCTACGGGTACCCGGGTGAACATCTCGCCTATGTACCTCTGGACAATTTTATCACTTTTATCTGATGTATATATGTAAATATGCATTTATATACAAATTAGACATACATGTAGATTTGCTATAAACTTCTTTTAGTTAGCTTTAATTGGTTTAATGTTGTTGTTTTTTAAATGTACCTTGAAACTTTAACCCCGATAGCTACGAATCAATACATTTTGAGTTAGAGAGGCTATCACAAAAATAGTTTACTTTAGTTTAATTTATGTAATAAATGAATATTTGATTTGATTCATTTTTAAAATATCGTTAACACTGGACTAAAGTGATCAAGCTATAATGTCTTCTAAGAGATTACGAGCAACGTCAGTGTAAAAGATATGTATATCATTATTAAGTTAGTAAAATAACGAAAATAATTATTAAAATTCAAAAACTAAATGTTAGTCAAAATTTATCATTTAGCAAAATTCAAGCTAATATATATTTCAGTTTACAATGTCTTATAACTTCACAATATTTTCTATAAATTTATGAAATTATCAAATTTGCATTAGTTTCCAAGCGATTTTATTTAAAATTAGTTTAAATGATTGCTCTGCGTTCAAATAAGTAACAATAAATATTAGCCTATTTATTGTAACAAAACTAGACCTAGGTTCATAACTATTTGTTGTAACAAAACTAGAACTATGTTTATAACTATTTGTTGTAACAAAACTAGACTTAGGTTCATAACTATTTGTTGTAACAAAACTACACCTAGGTTCATAACTTTTTGTTGTAACAAAACTAGACATAGGTTCATAACTATTTGTTGTAACAAAACTAGACATAGGTTCATAACTATTTGTTGTAACAAAACTAGAACTAGGTTCATAACTATTTGTTGTAACAAAACAATACCTAGGTTCATAACTATTTGTTGTAACAAACCTAGATCTATGTTGATAACAAAATCTCACTAGACCATTAAAAATTAACCAAGTGTTGGTAAAAGATAAATTTTATTCAACGTTTTGAGTCATCTTAAGGCTGTGAGAATGTATATATTAGACATTGCTCTCTCAATTTTAATAAGGTGACTTTCTGGATTGACACACTTGATCCAAAAATCATTAATTTATTAAACGAATGTTATTAGAACTTCGCGTTTTCCTAAGACAACAGCGGCATTATTAGTATAATTCAAAGAATACATTTTAAAAGAAATCCAACTCTATACAAGAAAATGTCAGTTTAACATCTCTCTCTCTCTCTCTCTCTCTCTCTCTCTCTCTTTCTCTCTCTCTCTCTCTCTCTTTCTCTTCTATATCTAGTTTTTATTCTTTGAATCAAACTGACATTTTTTTCATAGATATTTTTGGCTCAGACCCCGGTGTTTTACAAATGTAAAATGTCCCTGTATTAAGATGAGACCACATGGGGACGACTGTCGATATGAAAGTTCGTGGTTTTATGTACTGTGAGATGCCTCAATATTCTCCATTACACTATCGGCCCTAATTTTGATAACCATAAGAACAGTCACATCAATGGTTTATAGGATCTAAGAGATATCATCTCATCTTTTGAGGGACTTCACACAGATGAGACCATAGACCATTACATGGTGAATCTAGAAGCATAGATAAATGACTATTTTAATTGAATTATATTAAACTTTGATCTATGTATTTTATTTATAATCATTAGTACAAGCTAAATTTTCTGGACTTCACTTGGCATTTTTTTTATATTTTACTTTATATATTATAAATTTGCTATTTCAACTAAATTTGTAAAAAAAATATTTACTTCTGAACATCACTGCCTCAAAAATCTGCTGTCGTCCAACACGCTCTATCTGAAGATGCAAATAAACATATAATTTAATTAGTTATACATTTCTTTATAAAATAAAGTAATCTTTTGATTTGTATATCTATTATTTAAATTAAAATAAAAAAAAATATCTCAAAGGAATAACTAACGACTATTTCAATTTAGTTCATAATAATCTTGATTATGTTGAAACATCTGTATTTGACATAACGATGCTATACTTTTATTACTGTTTACTAATTTATCCTCATTACTCTTCTACTATTTCCTTCTTTGAAAACCTACATCTTTTGTAAATGTGATTCTTAACAAACGGTATGATCATGTGTAAAATAACTAATATAAACATGATATGAACACTCAGTAGATTTGATAACACAAATATTTTTATTGTGAAATATTAAGCATGCTTAATAAAATGAGACTAACCCTTTTTGTGAAATATTATTAAATTGAGATTTATTTCTGAGAAAAAGTTTTTTACGAAACAATAATTTCAGCAAAGGAAAATAATAATGATTTGTTCATGACAAAAAAAGACACTTAATTGTAGATTAACAATTTTTTAGGTACCTAGGCTGTAATTTAAAATGTGAAATATTCTTTAAAGTCTGTTTAGAGGGAATTATTTTAATTTTTCACATGTATACAGTGGATCAACGTTCGTCACATTTAGTTTAGACTACATATGTTGGTATTGTTATCCTTTTCAATAAAATTTAAACACGCTTTACGCTATTGTGTTTAAAGCCATATATTTGGTAAATCAATTTTTCTTAATATGTATATCTCATGTACAATTTAATGTAAAAAAAATGATTTTTTTTACTGCGCTTTTTGTTTTATATCTCAACATTTTTATCAAAAATTAGTTTTTGTCTAAAGTTTTACTTAGTTATTTAATTTATTCTTTCATTTTTCTTGTCATAAAGTAACTCATATTTGTTGATTGAACACAACTTTTACTTTCATTTATGTTAATATTGACTATCAAATTTTTTAAATAATCTCAATCTTCATTGCTCAAATTAAAAAAAAAATTATGGACGTTAAAGATGAAATAATTATTTAGTTTTGAAAATACAATTATTATTTATCTCTTAGTTTTTCCTTGCTAATATTAAGTGAAAGAAGAACATTTTGATAAAGATTTAAAAAGTGTCGTCAATGATTCAGAATGTTCTGACAGTCAATGTTGCTAATTTTCTCAAAACTTTAAGTTTGCTTATAAATATTTCTCAACAATTGATAGTGGTGGACAGACTACATAAAACGATGTGGCTTCAGACGATAAATTTAGTTGCTAACGCAGATGCTTAGAAGGCCAGGGGGGATAAGATGCGTCATAGGAACAAGGGGTGATAAGCAGGCTTGCGGAGCCGGAGCCGAGGAGCCGGGAGCTCTACTTTTTGCTGTAGCCGGAGCCGAAAAAATCTGGCGGCTCCACGGCTCCCAAATGTTTTTTTTTTTTACAGCAGATTTTTTTTTAGCTTTAAAATTACAAATTTGTTTGATTGTTTGCCTCCTAAAATTTGTAATAGACTAAAAACAAAATGGTAGCTTTCTGTATTTACCAATTTTATTGTAAACAGAATATCTGAAATAGAGCAGATAAATTTATAAGGCTGTGGCTATTCGGACCCGGGTCCCAATACAATTCGATTGTTATTCGGACCCGTGGAAAATATGCACTAAGCTTAGCTATATTTAAACTTTATTTGACGGAACCCAAAAAAATAATAATAAAAAGTCCGCTTAGTGAAACCCTAGACACTTAGTAACGATTAAATCATACAATTCAAACAATTATATAAAAAAAATCAATAACAAAGTTTATGTATAGCTAAGCTAAGTGCATATTTGCCACGGGTCCGAATAACAATCAGACTTTATTGGGACGGAGTCCGAATAAAAATCGGAGTTTATTGGTACCCTGGTCCAGGCCCGTAGACAGAGGGTGGTACAGGGCTGATCCCCCACCCCGTGCATGATTGAGCTTTTTGACAAAATTTTAATAATAACGGCTATAAAACATCAATCATTTTGTTCAATTTTGTTTTAGGGGCCCGAACTGAGCTGGCCAATCAACTTTTGAAAATATTAATATCAGCACGGGGGCCCGTATCACCCCTGCTCAGGGACCCGAAATTTCTGTCGGTGGGCCTGTTCGCAGCTTTGTAATGGTTTTATATATTGATATCTTCTGAGGACAACTAGCAACTTAAATAAGTTAATAGAATAATATTGACTTCTGACTTCACTTTTATACATATGTATAATAAAATAATAAAGTACAAACTCCGTGATTTCTGAGTGATGTTATTTAATTTGCAAATTTACTTTTTAGCAGAATTAATTTTATTTTAAATTGAATATTTGCGACTGGTAAATTTGTTGTTGAAAGATCTGTTCTTTGTTTTCAATATTTTATAAGAAATATCGCACAAATAGCTAAGCTATATTCGTGCATCTTTGTCGTTCTTCTCGGGTTGTACGTTTAACCAACAGTATAATGATATAAATCAGGTATCTATTATGTAATAATCGTGTAGCAGAACAAATGGTCAATATATTTATAACAGTAATCAGAAAATGCTCAGCTTCAATAAATTTTTATCATTAAAACTCTTTACTATTTTAATTTTTTTTTTACAAAACTGCAACATGCCATGCATTATTGAAACGTAGTTAAAATTATATTTTTCTAATTAATAGCTAAGCCATCGGTACTAAAATGCACCATTCCAGATATAGAACTCCACAAATTTTCTTGGGGAGGGGACTCTCCTCCTCTCCGTTCGCAAGCTTTCGGCGCTTCGCACCTCCCGGTTATCGAATTTTTTTTTGTTCAAAGACCAATTTTCAACAATGAAAACAGTTTCGCTATTTTTGATCATTGAAATAACTTTTTATTACCTATGAAAATGGCGACTAATGAAACCTCGATCGAAAATAATGATACGTTTCTGGATGCACTGAAATGGTTTGTTTTAAGTTTGTAAACCGACAATGCGTATATTTTTCAAGTTCCTGACTATGGGGGTGAACGCGGCAAAATTTGCATAACGTTTTATCAGGATGTTAGCGTGGAGCAGTTACAAAAATTTTTGTCTCGTGTGATACTATCTTAATAGGGAGCTGGAGCCGGAGCCGTCAAATGTGTGGGAGCCGGAGCCGGAGCCGAAAAAAAAATATGGCGGCTCAGCAAGCCTGGTGATAAGCTGTATCAGAGGAACAAGCATTGATAGCTCTATCAGAAAAAAAAAAGGGTTACAGACTACCTAAGAGAAATAAGGGAAGATAGGCCTTATAAGAGGAACTATGATCGAACAACTTACAAACATTGTGATAGTCAGCAGGAGCAGGATTGCGGAGCCCTCATTTTTTTCCGGCACGGCTCCGGCTCCCACAAATTTTACGGCTTCGGTTCCCTATTAAAATAGTATAACACAAGAAACATTTTTTTAATTGCGCCACGCAAACATGCCGCTGATAAAAAGTTATGCACATTTTGCCCACATAGGAAATTGAAAAATATACTGTTTTACTAAAAACAAACTCTTTCAGTGCATCCAGAATCAAATTATTTTCGACAGAGGTTTCACTAGTCGCCATTTTCATAAGTAATAAAAAGTTATTTCAATGATCAAATTAGCAAATAGTAAAATGATACATAATTTAAAATATTTTAAAGACTTCAGTATTTATATATATTATTTATTAATTCGAAGTGACTATTCGGACCCGGGTACCAATGAACTCCGATTTTTATTCGGATTCCGTCCCAATATATGCTGTTATATGCTGTTACTGTTGTGGTGTTCGTAAAACATGACAACATTTCAAATTGTAGGAGGCAAACAATCAAACAAATTTGGAATTTTAAAACTAAAAAAAACATTTTGCTCTAAAAAAAAAAGCATTTGGGAGCCGTGGAGCCGCCAGATATTTTGGCTCCGGCTCCAGCAAAAGTAGCGGCTCCACGGCTCCTCAGCTCCGGCTCCGGCTCGGCTCCGCAAGCCTGTGCAGGAGTCCAAAGTTTAATGGTAATCTATTAAATGAAGGAATCTGAAATAAAGTTTTTGGTTGCATTTTTAAAAATTGTTTATTAAATCGGTAGTTGTAGAATGGCCGATGAGGATATCAATATGCTAGTGTTTTTTTTTCTTTTAATATCATGATAATACTGTATAAAATACATTTATCTTAGATATTATTGTCATTAAGCTACTATATGTTTACAAATGTATCATAACCAGGGTTCGATTTACCGCCGGGGATGCCGGGGATATCCCCGAGAACTGTCATCTCCGGCTCTGCTCTAGCTAATATATCCCCGCCGGGGATGAAACCATAGACATTTATCCCCGGCTCTGCAGAATTTTTTTTCATCCCCGGCACTAGCTTTTCCTAGATCAATCACTGATTATAACAATACGTATTCAAATTTCGTACATGTATTTTTGTTACTCTCATAATACAACTGACTAATGTACATTCATTTTACTTATCAAAAAGGCTTATTTTATTATGAGCTGTAAATATGTCTTTAAAAATGCACTTTTATGAAAAAGTTTTTTTTTTAAAGTTAGGTGTAACTATTTATTTAAATGTCTTGGAGCTAAAAAATGTAGTTACAATTATTTGAAGATTAACTTTAAAAAATGAGTGCCTATCAATGCCCACAGAACAATGCGTCAAATCTTAGCACCTTCCTCTTAAACCCTCGCTCCCCTTCCAACGCTACGTCAATAAGTAAAACTTGTTTTAAATGTATAACTCTCTGTGTCCTAGTATATCTGATCATCCATCTAATTGGGAAACAAATTACTTTATATATCGCAAATTTAAAAAAAAAAAATTATGTCATTTTAAATATTCCGACTTTTAATTTTTGATACAAAACATTCGATTTAAACCCATAAATCGTGAGTCAGCTTTAGTTAGAAATAGATGTTTTGTTAACAAAAAGTCATTTCACTACGGCGTAGTGGAAACATCAACAGTTTTTATCAAAGCTGATGTTATTCCAGCTCATTACTAGTTTCGTACTTATTTAAAAACTCCATGTTTTGCTCGTAAATTAAAATAGACAAGGCTGTGTGTTATAGATCTTCAGTTAATGTAAAACAACTATTTGTCAATGCAACGCTAATTGTTTGTCAACAGACAAACACATAAAGTTTAAATGTGTGAAGTCTCTGTAAGAATGAGATAAAATATCTTAGATCCTATAAACCACTTATGGGATGGTTTTAATGGTTCCCTTCTTTCATCCCCGCCATAGCCAATTATTTCAAGTAATTAAGTAAAGTTATTTTTAGCCTAAACGTATCATCGGGTAAGATGTACTGTAAAACTCATCTTTTTCTATAACCTCGGCATATGAAGGGATTGTGTGGTTAGCACAACGCCCAGCCGTCTTTAATTCCCCGACTTAAAGTCAGGTATCCATTTAAAGCTGGGTGGACAACGACTTTGAAACACATTTCCCTGGGAAAAACCCCATGGTTCTCAACGAGGATCGAACCCAGGACTCTCAGGTCGACAGTCGAATATCTACACTACTCGGCCACCTAAAGTCACTAAAACATAACTAAGTTAAGTAAAATTTCTGTTACGGGTCCTTATATTGAAGATACTTGTAGAAGGTGTAATAAATCAGACAACACAAATCACGAAGTTAACTCCAGTGAAGTAACATCAAACAATCATTTAATACTTGAACATGAACTGACATAAAGGTAGAATCAGGAGGAGTACAATAGCAAACTGTAAATATGCATCCATCTACATAGACGCCCAAGCTAGACTCTACTAGAAATGCATCCGCATCCTACGATGCACAGAGCTCGACTGATTATCAACAAACCATGTGCTCCCAACCAAATGACGTATACACTAAAGCTCCCAATATTTACACTCAAGATGGCGGAATGACGCCATGGATACTGCGGTGGGCGGAGCCTAGCGAATTGCGTCATCAAACTAAAATTTTTTTATTTCTCCACATTTTCTATAGATTTTTTCCTTTGATTGGAAGTATCAAAATTTTTTTTTTTTTTTTTTTTTTTTATTCTTTTTTGCAAAAATAATATTTCTTTTTTTACCTTAACCAAAGAAATTAATGATTTCTTTTTTTTTTAAATTATGATTTAATATTTGAAATTTAATCAAGTGTTAAGCAGTTGTAACTGTATATTAAAGTGTAATTTTCACATTATTTCAGCATTACACTATTTTAGTTCATTCTAACGATACATTAATTTGTTTCAATACAGTTATTATGTTTAAGAAGACAAAATACATGGCCTAATAAGAAACCGAGGCAAGAAAAAATGCGCATCGATTTATGTTAAACATTTTATTGAAAGTAAAAAAATAATTATAGACAACAGAATAATAATTTGTAGAATCTAAACAACATGAATAAATTCATAAATAGCAACAATAAACCAAAATAAGACAAAAGAGAAACAGATATACAGTAAATTATAAATAACGAGCATTTTATGTTTATTTATGGCTTAGTCTAAGTCTATTTAAATAAAGATTTCATTAAATCTATAGAGTTTAGCAGTTCTAGTTCTATAGGATGTGTAATTTAGTAATTAATCAAATTTAGCAAATATTTGAAATGTTTAATGCAGAAGTAATCTCAAATAAGAGTTGTGTCAATTGAACATGAGAACAATTCAATTCATTGAATTTATTTTATGTGAGCCAAATATTTCGTTGATACTTATACTGGTAAAATAATATCAATGTTTCAAACATTGGATGGTAGGAATTTTTTATATTTTATTTATGTACTTCAGTTGTTGTTTTTTTTTTATATAGAGCCTTTTGAAATAAAAATGTTGCATAATAGTAGAGAAAAAAGCAAGATTTAATACGTCATTCTTTTTAAAAAAAAATAGCATTTTGATTTAAAGAAGAAAATAACGTGTGGTTTATTTTTTGTGGTTTAAAAATAAAACTTGAGATTTGAAGTAAATACAATAATGGTTAATTCTCTTATAGGATAAAGATATAAGCATATTATCATTTTCAAGAACTTGCACAGAGTCATGATATAAATTAGTACAAGTTTATCATAGCTTTTCTATTTACGTATTTAAACAACATGGAGTTTTAATATTGATTAATAATTGTTAGCGTCTCATCATATTGTAACAGCTATATGGATTTTTAACTGAATTTTTTCATACAACCCTAATGCTTAGCAATAAGTTAATCATTGTATATAGTATTATAATCCAATTGTTTGAAACATATATAATCATGAATAAACTACCTTACATTGAAACGGAAAATTAAAACTATGGAATCTAGATGTAAAAAACATTCTTTGTTATATATAAGCTCTCAATCTATTTAACTGCGTAATATTACCTTTTTATAGAGGCGTACCTAAGGTGGGGACTGGGGGTGTCAAAATGTCAAAGTTACCCCTGGGCACCTGCTTCAGGGGGCCCCCGAATTTTTTTTACATTAAATATTAAATACATTATCTCATGTCATGGTGTCGAATGTAAAAATGCAGGGGCCCCCAAAGAGGCCAAGCCCCCGGACCCCCAATCCCGAGGTTCAGCACTGCCTTTATACCTTGTTGTTACGCATGGACGGTAGATCATAGTTTTGACCACATTTCAAAGATACGCCTTGTATCTGTCACCGAAACGAGATAAATGCGTACAGGTTACATTAAGAATTTTTTTTTTGACAAATGGCAATGCAAAAGTTAATGAAGTCAGCACTATTTATAAAATGTTATGTTTCTCTTTTTCTAGAACTGTTAGTGTCGTTTATTGAGAAAATTGTTATCTTTATTTTGTTTTATTAAACAGCACAACTTTATTTGGAGAATTTACTTTTTTATTTTCTGTATCAGTAGGCGCTATAGAATATAAATTTAACAGAATTTAAATCTCTGAAAATAATTATAACGTGAATATATTATCTAAATTGACTTACCTGATCAAAAATTATCAGTAAAACTTTTTTCTTTATATAAGAAAACCTGACGGACGTTTGACTGGCTTCAATTTCATCAAAAACCAAATGTCAGGCAGTACTCACTTTAAACTCCCACCACACTTTACTAGTTGTATCTGAATGTTGACAATTTATTCACCAACATCTCGTGTACTTCTACAGCAACATCTCGTGTACTTCTACACCAACATCTCGTGCACCTCTAAACAAACATCTCGTGTACTTCTATACTAACATCTCGTGTGCTTCTACATCAACATATTGTGTAGTTCTACATCAACATCTCGTGTACTTCTACACTAACATCTCGTGTACTTCTACACTAACATCTCGTGTACTTCTATACTAATATCTCGTGTGCTTCTACATCAACATATTGTGTACTTCTACATCAACATCTCGTGTACTTCTACACTAACATCTTGTGTACTTCTACACTAACATCTCGTGTACTTCTACATCAACATCTCGTGTACTTCTACATCAACATCTCGTGTACTTCTACACTAACATCTCGTGTACTTCTACATCAACATCTCGTGTACTTCTACACTAACATCTCGTGTACTTCTTGTCATGTTAATATTTACTTTTATTATCAATTCCCTGTTTCAAACAATGTCAGTTCCCCCACTGTCCCAGTTCCTGTTCTTAAATTCCTATTTCCTCAAATGTCGTTAAAACGAAAATGGTTCTTATATAGTTGGTCAATCAACTGTCCTGTTTAGACTTAACTTTGGGACATCAACTCTTACTGTCAGGTCAGTAAAAACTTTGATCTATTAATACAAATAGTTGGAATGATGATTTTCGGTAAATATTTTTTGTGTATATATTTGTGTGTGTGTGTACATGTGCGCGTGTGTGTGTACAAGTGCGCGTGTGTGTGTACATTGCGCGCGTGTGTGTGTGCATTACAGTGTTTCAAAGGATAATGGTGAAAACAAATTTCGCATACCCCCCAGAAATGTGAGGTTTAGAGTAAGTAATATGTAAGTCGAATTATAGGAAAAAATATTGAGTCTAAGTGACTGCTCATTACCATCAAACTTTTCATTTTTTTGAAAAAAAAACCACATTTTTGACAAAAGTAGTCTTTGAACCGCGAATTTTCTTTTGTTTAGTTGATTGTTTGGTTCAGATACATAACATGTCATATCTAATCATATCTAGTCATACCTAGTCATATCTCGTCATAAAGCAGTCAAATCTCATCCCTAACAATCAGTCTTGTAGCTCTACTTCACGGGCTGTGTCACATGTTTGCGGTGATATTCAACTATCTGAAACACCAGTTGACGTTGTGTTTCATCGCATGTCAGTATACTGTTGAAGTTTGTTGCCTGCTTGGCAGCCGCTCAGCATAGTCTTCAACAAATCTTAGCCCTTCGATCTTCTCTCAGGCACTCGCATAGGCCGGACATTGGCACCAAGTAGATGGACTATCTTGAAGACAAGAAGGATCAATTCTTAAGTCTGTGAACAAGTTGAATGAATTTTCAGTCACAAAATGTGATTAACTCTTCCACCGAAATGACACAACTGAATTGGGATCAACCTTCCTCGCATCTTATTGAAACTTCGGCTTCTGTAATACCATAACCATGGCCTCCTTTTCGCCATCTGAAACACTGACAGAAAAGAAAGACAGGCCGATCAAGTCTTCAGACACATACCACAAGTGCCCTCTCATTTTCTTCAGCGCAATATCTGATATTTGTTTGTACATACGTGTGTGTGTACATGTGTGCGTGTGAGTGTACATGCGCGTGTGTACATGTGAGCGTGAGTGTGTGTACATGCGCGTTTATTTGGGTGTGTACATGCGCGTTTATTTGGGTGTGTACATGCAGGCGCGTGTATGTGTACATGCGCATGTGTGATTGCGTGTACGTACATGTGCACATTCGTAAGTGTTAACATGTGCGAGTGTGTGTGTGTACATGCGCTCGTGTTTGTGTGTACATACGCGTGTGTGTTCTGCATGCGGGTGTGTGTGTACATGACCTGATCATGGTGCGCATGTGTGTGTACATGCGTGTGTGTGCAAGTGCGTGTGAGTGTGTGTGTACAATCGCGTTTATTTGGGTGTGTACATGTGCGCGTGTGTGTACATGAATGTGTGTACATACGCGTTTTTTTGAGTGTGTACATTCGCGCATGTGTATGTACATGTGCGCTCATGTGTGTGTACATGTGTGCCCGAACGTTAGTGTGTGTGAATGCAGAATACTCAACAGTTTCAGTAACGGCAAAGTGTGTGAGTTTTTAGTACAACAACCAGCCGCCTATAATTCCCTAATGTGAGTTACCCATTGAGTGCTAGATTGATTTACGTCACTTTACATCTAATTTGTAAGTGAAGAAAATGAATTTTGTGGTAAGCACAACGCCCAGCCGCCATTACTCCATCAACTTAAAGTATCCTGACCCATTTAAAGTTGGGGGCTTTTACCAGGACATGAAAGAATGTCACGTTTTTCACTGAGCTTCGAACCCGGAACCCATTTGGTTGACAGTTGAACGACCACCAATAAGTACATACCATCTATATAATTTGTATAAATGTCTTAAATGTGCAGTCACAGTTCTAACTTTTTATTAATTTTTAAGTGATTATTTTACAATCTGTCACATTTTTAGTAATTGTATTATTTATTTATTAGACAATTTTAGTTCATAAATACTCAATGAGTCTTATTTCCTATAGAATTGGTTTCACAATAAGTAGATATTATAGAACGTTTAAATTGTTTTCAGGGAATTTCTTACGTTTTTGTGGACCGTATGCAGGGTTCAGCTGCGGGCCCACCATATACAGGTTTCAGTTGTGGGCCTACCATATGCAGGGTTCAGTTGCGGGCCCACCTTATGCAGGGTTCAGTTGCGGGCCCACCTTATGCAAAGTTCAGTTGCGGGTCCGCCTTATGCAGGGTTCAGTTGCGGGCCCACCTTATGCAGGGTTCAGTTGCGGGCCCATCTTATGCAGGGTTCAATTGCGGGCCCTTTTCAAAGGTACATTTACTGTTTTAAGTCTATAAGCAAAACATCGTCAATTCTGCCACTCGCAAACTTATTCTTGTGCTACTTAATTAGATACACAAAAATGAGTGTTAAATCAGTTTAGCTCGGGACTGGTTGACAACAATGCATGGCAGGCTTGTAAGAATCTGTAAATCACCCGGAGCACTTCATTTAAAATTAGATAATACAGCTCTTGAAAAACTAGTGGCTTAATATTGTTTCAAAGATTATTATTTCGGTGCCACTTCCAGTTCAATGCCCTGTGTACTCGCAAAAGCCAACCTACTCTTCCTAAATTACTGCATCTTAATTATTGTACAATAGACGTAACAAATAAGTTTAACTAAAAACGTAAAATCAAAAAGTAGTCTAGGTTTAACTCAAATAAATAATAAGTGCTCTTTACTGCTAATTTAACTGCCGAAATTTAGCTAAATAGACTTTTGATGGGTAAAAACCAGCCAAAGTTGTATTGCAAAGTAGGTCTTCAATGTGTCAAAACTAGCCGGAAAGATGTTTATACATTTAGTATACCATTCTTTTAAGTCTAAAATTAATAATAAATAGTCTTCAGATATGGCTAAACATGCAGATAAGTGTCATAAGTATAAATACATACATAGCTTGATTGTACAAGCAGAAGTTCATTGAAAGAAGTGTTCTGAAAGTATTATTCTTACAAATTACTTTAAAGAGACACGCCATATGCAAATTTTCCAGAGTAAATGAACTATTGCGTTGAAATAAATTATAATAATTCTATATATTTTATATAATGATAAAAATGATTCAAGACATGAAAAATTAGAATTTAAAATATTTTCTAATTGATTTTGCTCGTTTTGCTGACCAATAACTTGTGCCTCACACAGATTTCACAACATTAATGGGAACATTAACCATTTCCCTCAATACCTTTAGTAGGTGATTAATATGTAGATTTATTCAGAACTGGACTTACGCCCTAGGGTACATATTTTATCAGCCGTAAGTACAGAAATTATAAAAGAAATAAACCTGGAAACCATAGAATGTCTCTAGTGACATCTATTACTGTTATTATGTTGGTCATTTTGTTATAATATGGTCATAAAAAATTAACCATTGAATTAGCTCTTATAGCACACGATACTTAGATATAAAAGAATGTGAAAATTTATTGTTCCAACAGTGGAAACAACAACACAATTAGTGTGGAAATTAGAAAAAAGCAATCGACTAGATTTATATCTAGTATAAACAACAAAACACGTTAAATCAACAGATACTAAAATTATTCTGTATTTGCTGATTAAAAAAAAAAATATTTTACAGCTTTTTTTTATTTCGGTACTTTTTTAAGTGCTTCAAAATTGTTCATTATTTTTTTATCATTTCAAGTCCTCACTTATAACTATTTTTTATGAGAATAGATTTGTGGGTTTTTTATGTTACCAAACTTTGTTGGTGTTTCTCAGTAACAGATTTGAAAAAAAAAATTACTTCAAAGGAGACAACTAAAATTTGACTGTGACAGGAAAATATTTCATGGTTATCTCCCTTTGATATAAAGTAATTATTTCTTTTATTTTGTTTGTGTGGTATTCATGTAATATTCAGGTCTAAAAAAATTTGTATTTCATAAAATATCAAGTAAAAATGAATTATATGTTATTTTTTTTTTTTAAATGTTGTGTATTATTACTAAACTGACCAATGTACATTCACATTTGTTCAGTTCTACACTATCTGCTTAAATTCGGTCGATTGTTTACCAATTTTCGATATTTGTTTATTTTTTTAAACTAATTTTATTTTCTAGTGACGTCAAAAATTATTTATTTTTTACTAATTGATTTAATAAACAAAAACATGACGTGACAGAAATCTATAAATTGTACATCATGTGTTCCGGTTTCCGTTTGCCATCGCGACTTCCGTCTGTCATCGCTACTTTTGTCTGTCATCGCGACTTCCGTCTGTCATCGCGACTTCCGTCTGTCATCCAAGATGGCGGCATAGACAATTCAAAGACGGCAGAAACACTTACTGTTTTCTTCTTAACATGCATAATCCGGCTACCAACTGGCCAGCCGAGTAAGAATAGTCTCTTACACGGCTGCCAGAATTGACATTGGACCAGCCATATGTTTAGTGCCGAGGTGACATAACACCGTACACTAACATACGGCAGGTAAGATCGTGAATGCCAAATGGGAATTACAATGTAATACGGTTTTCGACCGCCTCAATCATTACCAAAGGGCAAGAAGCGATCGTAGAAGTAACACAAAATCATGCCAAAATATTCTGTGATACTTCTCACAACAAATTAAAGACAATAACTTTGTTCCATAGGCCTATGTATATCTCACAGTATCGTAATAAATCTATGGTGTTCAACTTGTTATTAAATGAGAAGCGATCATAAAAGAAATATTTACAGAAATCGTTTAATTAATATTCTGTGTTATGTTCCACAATCTCAATTTTAAACACAAATTATGGATACCTAAATATAATGTAATATTTATATTGTTTAAGTTGTTTTTATTTCTAAAATATGTCTATTTCTAATGTACAATTATTTCCCTTTATTACTAACCTAAAATATGTCACTTATTTTTTTTCATTTTTTGATTATTACGTCACATGAATGAATTGAATAAGGGTTAAGTTTGAGCAGCGCCGTACACAACGTTTACAATGCAAACTAACCCATTTATGATGGGGCTTCACACAGAGGGTGTATGGAGGGGGCCCAGTTTCAGTAGGGCCCCCAAAATATTTTTTAAACTAAATATTAAATACATTATCTCATGTCAAAATGTAGTGGCTCCCGAAGATGCCTAAAATCCCTTGGTTCGGCATTGGCTTCACAGAACTATAATGTTGAAAGCTTTGATATGTCTTTCTTTTTTAAGAGGACTAATGTTTTCTGCGTCTGCGGCCTCAACTGTAGGGAGCGACCGATAATCGGATCGGTATCGGTATCGGACTGCCGATACATTGTTTTTTTTTTTCACAACAGAGTTGCAGAAAAAAAAAATCAGTAAATAACCCAATTCTATAACCAGATCAGGCAAGATATAAAAAAAAAAAGGAAAAAAAAAACCCGTACACAGAAATTGTCACGTCTACATCAGAGATATGACCTTGAAACAATAGCATTGGCATTTCTTAATTCTAATGTATGACCTTGAATGATACAATTAGTGAACATCTGTGCGTATTTTTTGTTGGGATGGGAAGTGGGGGGGGGGAAACAAGACTTACGCGTGGGCGAAGTGTCACGAAATATGACAGGGAAGGGGTAAGCATAGGTTGACATACGTCATTAGCTCTAGCACGAGTAAAACACGTGTTTGGCATTGTTGTTGATTAAAAAAAATATCGGTATCTGGGGGGGGGGGTGGAAATAATACACGCGTGGGCGAAGTGTTACTGTGAACATGGGTTAAAATACGTCATACATCACGAGAATAACACGTGTTTGGCATTGTTGTTGCTTAAGGGGCTGTCCATTAATTACGTCAACAAAATAGGGGAGAGGGGGGAAGGTCAGGAAAAGTTGACGTCAACAATGTTACTTTTTTAAATTTAATATAACTACTTAATAAATAGGAAAATTAAGCAGCGCTTGTAGTTCTGTGTTACGCACTCGCTTAACATTCAGTATTTTAATTAAACTAACTATATTCATACTAATTTTGCCACATAAACATTTTGGAAGCCACCTTTTTAGTGGGGGGGGGGTAATCAAATGTTGACGTAATTTTATAGGGGGGTCTCTGGAAGTTTGACAAGTTGTTGACAAGGGAGAGGTGGGGGAGGTAAAAATCGCCAAAAATTTGTTGACATAAAGAATGGACAGCCCCTAAAAAGAAAATATCGGTATCGGTAAAAATGCTGGGGGAAAATATCGGTATCGGACTATCGGTAAAAAGGCATATCGGTCGTTCCCTACTCAACTGCATTGATGAAATAATATGTTTTTAATTGAAGGTAAGCTAAAAGCTACACAACGATTATTTCTTCTCGGGAACAAGCTTGAGAAGCGTCAAAAACTTATCTCATGTCAAAATGCAGGGGCAGCCCCTAAAGAGGTCAAGCCCACCGCCCCCTAAATCCCTAGGTTCTGCACTGCCGGGTCGGCAATTTTTCTTAGTTAATTGTACTATGCTACACTGTGTATAACAGTAAATAAACCACCTGATAAACATGTAGCGTTTTGCTTAACACAAGCACTCACTCATGTCTCTCTTTTTTTTAATACGCCATGTTGAACATCATAAAACATTAAATGAATAACTGTTTGGAAAGGAGTCCATTAAAATATTATGAATGAATATGATTTTAAGAGTTGTTGTTTATGTTTACCCATAGTGAGGATTATTTTCTTTGGGAGGAACTATTTAACATATGAAATTTATTTGATGTATTATTAGGTGTCCCTATTCTGAAATGTATTTTGGCTACAATAATCTGTTCATGTCCTTAGGGCCACTGCAAGTATATAGACTGATTGTTAACGAGCTAATATATATATCACCATTTTCAACTCCAACTGTGTGCCTACTCGCCGGTCCGGGTACCGGGCCTTTGATAACTAGTAAACAAAGATAAAAAATAATATAGTCGAAGTGAATGTTTTATTGAAAGTATAAAATATTTGAGTCCAGACACAGAAGATAAGCAACATTAGAAATAATAAATATATTGATGGCAATAATAAACAAACAACATTAGAATAAATAAATATATTGATGACAATAATAAACAAACAAAATTGAATAAAGAAATATATTGATGGCAATAATAAAGAAACAACATTATAATAAATAAATATATTGATGGCAATAATAAACAAACAACTTTAGAATAAATAAATATATTGATGCCAATAATAAACAAACAACAAATGTTTATGTTGATGTCATAATATAATAGAATGACATACAAATAAAGTACAACACCGCCATATTGTTTGTTTACAAACAACTCACCAGACATCACCAGTTCCGCTGTAATTAAGTTTAGAATTTAAACTTCCACTGTGGACAAGTTTATACCCCCACACACCACCTTCATACCCCACACAATGAACTTTGGCCCCACTACTACCTGGACATGTACATGTTGTGTAGGTAAATTTATTGTAATAATCATCACCCACCTCGTATTTGTCCACCCAGTGACCAACACTGACCTGTTTACTACATCCATGAGGATGTGACACTATAAAGTTCAACTTGTCCACATCTCGAGATTCTCTGTATTTGTTCCAGACTTTCCACCAGACATCAACATAATGTTCACACAACACGTCCAGTTTATCTACCAGATTTTTGTCACATGTCACACATTTCAACCTACACATGTCATACTCAATGTTTACATCATCAATACTGACCTGATCAACACTGACCACTGGACTGTCTTCTCTATCATAAAACAATTTTAAGGACGTGTGGCTGGCCTCAGTGTCATCAAACACCACATGTGTGGCTGTGTCAACATTAAACTCCCACCACACGTGGCTGGCTGTGTCTGAATGTTTACATTTTGTACACCAACATGTTGTGTAGTTCTTCCAATGTTTATATCCATATTGACTATCTCCATCTGTAAACTTGTACACTCCACACACCATCCCACTTCCTGTTCTCAAGTTTGTTTTGCCTCTCATGTTGTAAAATGGATATGAAACTTTTGTGTCTGGCCAAAACTCTGGTCTGTGTGGACTGGTCATTGTAACACCAACTCTGACTGTCATGTCAGCTGTAGCTTTAATCAGTTGATACAAATCATTGTCACTATGACCTTCAGGTAGATGGTCTAAGGTGAATGTATCAACAGGTATAAACTGTCTATGACCTGGATTCTTCTTACAGCCAATAAGATGTTTGTGTAGATCAGCTTCTCCACCTTCTGACACCTGAGTTTCATGATCACCTGAAGTAAAATTTAAACAAAATTATATTTGTATAAAAATCTTTTACATTCTTGTTACAACTAAACAGTTAACCTAATCACATTTTCAATTATTATTTTAATACAATTCAATCAATGTAACTAAAATAATAACCAGGAAACGTTTTATCGATAACCAGGAATATTTCTAAATCTTTTAAAACAAATTTGTATGTTTTTTTTATATCTAATTACCTTTAAAAATAAATTATTTAGAGCAAATACATTGATGAGGTAAAATTAAAAAACAACTTTACCATAAAAATGGTCTAAACATTCTGTACAGTCATCTTTGTGTCCAACAGTTTCATCTGTGAAATAAATATTTCAAAAATTTTTATGAGATGTAATTTTTTTTAATAAAAAAATTTTCAAAACTTCATACAATCAACAAAAAATTAATAAACTATGATAGATATTCTAAAAGATATGTTTCCTTTTATATATTCTAATAACTAATTCACCTTTTAAATTGTCACCGCTCTTGTCATCGAATTCAGGCAGGAAAGAAAACTTTAGAATTAATAAAATAAACAGATAAAAGATTATTTACAAAAATCATTTCATTTTTTCTTAACATATTAAGTGACATTTTGCGTGGAATAAAGGCTTAATCTAAAAGATAATTCATTCATTTTCAATTTTGAAAAAGTCAAACTAAAGAAATTAAATGATGTTATACAACAAAACATAATCCATTTTTAAATAAAAGATCACTCTTTGATTCCAGCGATAAATGAAACTTTCTTCATGCCACCTGAAATGTTATTCCGTACCAAAAATCAAAAGGGAAATCATGTCTGCTGACACTCAACTGGTGGACATAATCAATGAAAATAAATTACTTGGTATTGTCCCTAACAATAGCTTACATTCTTTATTTTTCAAAATACTAGTATACTAGTATTCGATTTTCAATGGATTAATCTCTTTTTTATAGAAATTATTAAGTTACTGTTTGTTTGTTTTTAAAGTATTTTAAAATTCTAATTCACTGTGTAAATAAAATATTTGTAATCGCCCACCTAAGACAATTTCTTTTTTTATCCTTCTGACCAGATTTTTTTTAAAATCATTTACAGTACGATTTTTTTTTCTAGAACATATTGTTAGAGAATTATTATCTTCATATTCATAATACAAATTTTTAAAATACTACATTTTTTTAAAAATTCACTTAATTATAAATAAACCAATTTCTACTAATGACCATCGTTATCTTTACATAATAATTAGTTTCAGCTTTTTTATTAGCTTGAAAATAACATGACAATATAGGTCTATGTGATAAAGAATAAAGCGCAGTAAAGTATAATAATAATACAATATAAATCTTTGTATTGGGCTAATGTATAAATAATCATAAATTATAAATGTTTCTGGAATTCCCTACTAAAAAAAAAATCCATTTTTCGTTTTATCAATATCGTCTCCGCTCACAGATAATCATAAACTGATAGAGTTCAAAGAGAGAAAGAGCGAAACGGTTTATTTTGATAATATTGGAAAATTATTCCTTAAATTAATTTTGTTATTGCCTTTTTAGCTATACATTTCTAATTATAGCAATTTTATTTTATTTTATTTTATTTATTTATTCCAAAGATATAGTAAACTTTCGACTATCCGACCTAATGTTGCATAGTGCGATTCGGACATTCCCGATACAATTAAGCCAGATATGCCATAAATCATTTTTATTACTGAAATTCTATTCAAGTAGATTATTTTTTCAGTGTTACTTGCTATCTATAATTATAGTTATTCATTTTATTGTGGATAAATATAAAAATAGCGTGGTCGGATAATTAAAAACTAAAAGTCCACACAGTTTAAACAAAAATCATTTATTTATATGATATTTTCAGTAATTGTTATTGCAGTCTTATTGATTTTGCTAGTCAGATTATTTTGAAATGGTTAAAATGATGTACTTTTACAAGTGGAGGAAGGGAGGGTGGTTGTATATTAATAGAAAAGATCAGATGTATGGCACACAGAGACAAACTGATGTGTAAAACAGAAACAAGCTGATGTGTAAAATAGAAACAAACTGATGTGTAAAACAGAAACAAACTGATGTGTAAAACAGAAACAAACTGATGTGTAAAACAGAAACAAACTGATGTGTAAAACAGAAACAAACTGATGTGTAAAATAGAAATAAACTGATGTGTCCAACAGAGACCAACTGATGTTTGAATTATTAGACAGAACAAAGAAGTATAAAAAAAAGGAAACTAACAAAATCTTTAAATGTACTTACATGGTTGTCATGGAGACTGGTTCCACACAAAACATCTGGACGACATTTCTTTGATCCACTCACTTCTAAATCGACTTTGACTTTACGCTTACGTTCAGTCATCTGTCGAATAAAATTAAAAGTCATTTTTAATAGACATTTGTTTTGTTTAATATTTTGTATAAGCTTTAAAAACACGTTACTTTATCACTAAATAAATTTTAGTGCTACCTTCAATAGTTAGCCTTTGATACAACATACTCAACTGAAGCTTCAATTTGACACACTTCAGTAAGAGGATAACAAAAAAAAAACGGCAATTTTTATAAAGTTATTTTTAGAAGTCTTTAAATAAACTTTCAAAATTCCAGACTTAGATATTGAGATGGAATTTTCCGATAAATTATTACTCTTTGTTTAACAAGTGGAGTGCAACTAAAACACTGTCAAGAGCAGTGGCGCAACCGGGGGGAGGAGGGGAGGCTTGAGCCAAATCATCAATACATAATTTACGTTATAAAGTTACAAAAAGACTGTCAAACTGTCTCTTTTAACTATGTGAGCCTCCCCCCTCCCAGCACTTTTTGCTGGTTGCGCCACTGCATTTTTGTCTGGCCCCCTCTGCTAATTGGTTCTACTTAGTAAAATGTATTACCTGCCCCCCCCTGCTATTGCCTGGCCCCTGCTGTAAAATGCCTAGCCCCTGCTGTAGAATTTTCAAGCTACGGGACTGCGCCACTGGTCAAGAGTCTTGCCCTTAGGCTCAGCCACCTTAGTGGCCCCATAGAATACTATACACTTGTTATATAATAAACTGTCAATCAGTGTTTTTGTGATCTAAAGGGCCTCAGAAATACTGCATTGAAGAGGACATTACAGAGGGGGCCCACAATTTATTTGCGGCAGCCCTAGATTTGAAGTGGGTGATTGGAAGCATGCTGCGAGTTAAAAATGGACAGTTACGTGATAGCACATAAAAGCCCATGACGAGCAATGAGTGATAAGTAGGGTCCCAAAATAGTGAAGCAACATTAACGGTTTTTTCCGATAGTTTGGACATTTTTTTTTTATTAGACATAATAGGAATTTCCGCTTTTAAACTATATTTGATTATTTCAATTAAATGTTAAACTTATAATGAATGACTTGAATATTGTTATATGTTACAGACAGAGGCGTAGCTAGAGGGGGGGAAGGCATCTTGCGCCCGGGGCATTTTACCTTTTTAATACCTTTTTAGCGCCCCCCCAATTCGAAAACAATATAATATTATATGTAAAATATACCATTTGGAGCCCTTGAACCTCGGCGCCCGGGGACATATGTACCCCCCCCCCCCTCGCTACGCCACAGGTTACAGACAATCACATTTAATAAATAACCTTTCATACTAATTAAACTTTCCAAGCCCAAATGGCCCACTACAAATGTGCGTCTCATCGCCATAGTGTTAGTGGCCCCCTATCCCCGGGCCGCGGACCGGTACCGTGGATCGAATAGTACTGGACCACCCAAGAAATATTCAATTACTTTTTATTTACTGTGGTGTATTTCTCTCGGGATTGTGTGACTATCAATGGACAAGAAA
Source organism: Bulinus truncatus (assembly GCA_021962125.1). Classification (NCBI taxonomy): domain Eukaryota; kingdom Metazoa; phylum Mollusca; class Gastropoda; family Planorbidae; genus Bulinus; species Bulinus truncatus. The sequence continues at coordinate 114,828 of JAGDYQ010000336.1, forward strand.
TAATCAACGCCCCCCCATCCCTTCCGTGGTGAGAAAAATGTTGGGGACCACTGCCCTGGACCAGCAATGGACAAAGCACGGCCGCGGGCTTCATCAGGCCCGTCACGGAGATTTGATCCGATCCGCGGCCTGCTACTTGTTTTTGTATGAAGCTCTTCTTTAACGTTTCGTATTATGACGTAAGCCTCATAACTTAGATTATATTAGTGCATCTGTGCATGACAACAGTGGAGTCACTAGAGGGGGGGGGGTTGGCAGGCCTGTGGCGTTCGGGGGAGCCAGATGGGCCGGGCCCCCCCTTGCGTTTTGTCTGCCCCCCCCCTGCTTATTTGTTCTATTTAGTAAAATGTATTACCTGCCCCCCTCCCTGCTATTGCCTGGCCCGTGCTGTAGAATTTTCACGCTACGGGGCTGGGTGCGGGCCGCACCAGGTGACACCAAAATGAACAGTTATGAATTTCATAGCAGAAAATATCTGTATAGTCATAGTTAAAAACATAAGCAGTAGCACAGGATATCATTATATAGAGCAGTAGCACAGGATATCATTATATAGAGCAGTAGCACAGGTTGTCATTATATAGAGCAGTAGCACAGGGTGTCATTATATAGAGCAGTAGCACAGGGTGTCATTATATAGAGCAGTAACACAGGTTGTTATTATATAGAGCACTATAGCACCGGGTGGCACCAACCATAGTGACGCCACTGCATGTCGACACTCCATCCAACTGTTCTTTGATCGGCTTGCTGGTTAAATTAACAAACTCAAAGTGTCCCTCAACTCAAAACCTTTGCCAACCCCTGCCCAATGCCAACACGTACCTGCCTGTGGTGGTTATTTGCCGTAACTAATTTTACCAACTAAACTCAGTTCAACTAGACCTATCTATAGTACGGAATCTATGTGTAAACAAAGGAATATAACTCTCGTAGATCTCATTTCATGATATGAGTGGACGCCACTAGATTGTACCTATGATTCAAAGTCTTCAGTTTTGTAATTCTAGTTATGTCGTGGAAATCAAGAATGGAAAATACGGACATCTAAATTTGAGCAATTCCTATTTAGTTAACTGCAAACATTTTAATGTTATGTTTTAAAAAAGAAATGACTATCTTCGAAGACATGACCATTTACATATTATGTGTCACACTCTAGCATAAACCCAGATTTGGACATTTTAAAGTTGTCTGTATTTGTTATTTTTTTAGTTAATGTTACAAGAAGCCAGACACAAAAAAAAAATATTTTAATGCACAAGTAAAAACAGTTATGTTTGAAACCTACACGAGTTGTTGTTCTTGTGTATTAAACATTCTTTGATGTTGATTTTTTCATGTGTTATACAAAACTCTATATTTGAAACAAATTTGTATGTAAATTAAAGTTGTTCATACTTTTGATCATTGATTATATCATGCAGTCAATGTATTGCCATTCATTGTAAAGACAAAAACAAATTATGTAACTGAATATTGTTATTTTATTGTGAGAGATGTATAGATAAATGGGGATGTGATATGTTTGTCTTTTAATGGTTTATTTTACATCCTTACCATAACCAAGTATACAATGATTTTGAAAACACCAAGAAAGACTTAAGTAGTTGAATGGACATAGCCAAGTGAACAGTGGCTTGTAAACAAAAATTAAGTTGTATGTAGCTGAATAGACATAGCATAGTGGGAGACATCTTTAGGTGAATGGAATTGCTGAATTCAAAACCCATAATCTACAGCTATCAGATTTACGTTATCTAATAAAAATTCAGTTCTATCTACCACTGGAGAGAAGACAGATTCATGTTAAAATTGTCTCCATGTCTCCCCGTGGTGTCTCAATGGTCACTGCACCTTCAGCTAAGGTGGGGATGAGAAGAACACCATAAAAACTATGCAATTAGTGGTTTATAGGATCTAAATCATTTCTTATTAATATCATATTTATTTATCTTATGCATCCAAACAGTGTCAGCTTTTCATAGCTATTTTCTTGCCTAAAGCTGTTCACTATATCTTGATATTTTTGTAACTTTTCTTAAAAAGATTTCTTAATAATATTTGTTTCTTAATTTTTTTTTTCTTTTTCAAAACCTAACACAGAGTTCATTTGAAAACAGTTTATTTTTATTAATACTAAACACTGTAATTTTTTATAACTATTATTTACACAGCATGACATTATTTGAAATGCTTAAATAAAAACCTGTCACAGGAACCATAGCAGTGGGATTTCCTGATAATTTAAGAACAAAACCTTTTTAATCCTTTAACTTAATATCTTAAATCCAAGCAAATAGGCCAGGCGTAGACATATCACCACAATATATAACCTGTTTAAATCATACAAAATATTGTGTAAAAAATACAAAAATATTTGTAATTGTACATTTTTTAATTTACAATGAATATTTACATTTTCTCATGACACAAACAATTATTCTGACTCATGACACAAACAATTATTCTAATTATTCTGAATCATGACAATTATTCTGACTCATGACACAAACAATTATTCTGACTCATGACACAAACAGTTATTCTGACTCATGACACAAACAATTATTCTGACTCATGACTCAAACAATTATTCTGACTCATGACCGATGTGGTGCTGGAGTAGGAGCAGGAACACTCATTAAGGGAGAATCTATTTTTTCAGGACTAGGTAATGGACTAGGTTCAAAGTTGGTAATTTTCTCTTGTAAAATTTCAACAGCTGACTTGACAGAATCAGACATCTAACGTGGAAAACAGAGAAAGAAATAATCGATATTAAAGTTATATCATTAATTAGTTTTTGCCATTCAAATCAGAAATTTTAACAAACCTTTAATTGAAAATAAAATCATTAACACATTTTAAGCTTATTGAGAAACACAATTTTAAATATTGTTTAGAGCCAATGAGCTAAATTATAATAAACCAGTCAGATCTGATTTTTTAATGTAATAAAGAGTTTTATTTTATAATTCACAGTTGCCTGTGTATGTATATATATGAGTGCAGGAAAAATTAATTATTTACAGCAAAAAAAAATAATTGACCTGTTATTTATTAGACATGAAGCTTCAGCGTTACATTTTCTCAATTACAACTCAATATCATTCATTGGTCACTAGGTTATTCATTGCAAATTGTTTTGGACCATTGATTTGGACCATACAACCAGAGGCACCAAGAGACAACAAGGGCCCCAGGGCAGGACATCATTGCGGGTCCCTATATTAACAATGAGTCGTGAAAAAATTGACATGGTCGGGGCGGCCAGGCCCCCTGGAAATGACCCTCCTCTCGGCGTGCCTGCACACAACATTAAATTGCTTTTTTAGTAAGAGGGGTAAAGTTGATAGTCATAGTTCTTCCCATTAGCCCAGAAAGATATGAGCATATTTTTAAATAAATGATCTGAAGCATGATCAATAGCAAAGTCTTCAACAAGGGAAATAGCGTGCTAAAGGAGTACCGCCTCTTCATGTTACCTAATATCTAAAATCAGTATCTCTAATATATGGTAATGTAAACACTACATTACAAGCCAAACAAATTAGTAGTACTTTTTATCGTATTACTCAAAATAAATTTTCACAGTAATGTGTACACAAATAGTTCAGTAAAACGTTAAAATAAATACAATACAATCGAACTGCTCTTGGCCCACCAATCAGGCCAAATGTTCAAAAGTCTTCTGTAATTTATTTTTGTGTGTACATAAGTAATATTATGATAATAAAGTGCAATAACTGGCACCATGGGCTGCAAATGAATTTCTACTCACATCTTTATCTGATGTGATTTCCGCTATCAATATGTCCAGTCTAGCTCTAGGAAGTTTGTTGTGAATGTACATCAAGAGTCTCAGCAAGTGTCTGACTACATTCTCACTGGATGATGCTGGCTGTACATAAGAAAAAATGAATGAAATTAATAGTATGTGATATCTTTATTGTACTTTTAGAAAAAATAGTGTTAGGGTTACCATTTTACCATGAAATATAATTACAATTTAAATACATTGATAACAAAATAAACATAACAATCAAACTTTGAGATGACAAATAGAAATTTCTTTTCTAGTTATGGGATAAGTGTAAATATTTCAAAGCAGTTGAATTTATTTTATAAACTCAAAAAAATCTAAAAATTGTATACAGCAAGAGATCAAATAAATTTTTAAGAAATTGTGTATTCACTGCTAATATACAAGTTACAGACAATTAAAAGACACATAAAACTATTCTGTTCATGTGAATATATAGCATGTGCTTGTTGATTTTTTTATTCTGGACTTTGTCCAATTGACCAACTTTAAGTTAATGTTTTTTTTTTAAACTATAGCTTAAGTTACATGGTTAGGACTAGAATATATCTTGAATATATTTATTCTGACAACACAGAAATATTGTCTACTCACAGTAAAAAAAAATCATCTAATACAGCGACACACAAATCTTCATGTTGAAAGTCATCTTTCATGTGAATGAGATATGATGTCAGACAATGCAGGAATGTATCCTTGTAAGCTCTATCATTCTCACAGTGAATCAAAGTTGGTAGAATCTGAATGACAGCCAGACGCTCTTTCATCCTCGCACACTAATAAAGAACATAATTTTTTTAATGCAATTTGAATGGGGCAAGAGCTCAATCATTAAATAAAATATAACAGATTTTTGTCAACATAACTAAATTTACTAAAAAAAAACACAATTATATAACTCATGTTGCCTTTATTCAATGTATCGACTGATTAATTAACTCGTTCAACGTTTACCTGTGAACAATAATACATTGCTACCATGCTAGCCAGTGAGTTTTGACTGATCCATTAAGCATACATTTACCTGTGAACAATAATACATTGCTACCATGCTAGCCAGTGAGTTTTGACTGATCCATTAAGCATACATTTACCTGTAAACAATAATACATTGCTACCATACTAGCAAGTGAGTTTTGACTGATCCATTAAGCATACATTTACCTGTAAACAATAATACATTGCTACCATACTAGCCAGTGAGTTTTGACGGATCCATTAAGCATACATTTACCTGTAAACAATAATACATTGCTACCATACTAGCCAGTGAGTTTGACTGATCCATTAAGCATACATTTACCTGTAAACAATAATACATTGCTACCATACTAGCCAGTGAGTTTGACTGATCCATTAAGCATACATTTACCTGTAAACAATAATACATTGCTACCATACCAGCAAGTGAGTTTTGACTGATCTATTAAGCATACATTTACCTGTAAACAATAATACATTGCTACCATGCTAGCAGTGAGTTTTGACTGATCCAGTAAGCATACATTTTCCTGCAAACAATAATACATTGCTACCATGCTAGCCAGTGAGTTTTGACTGATCCAGTAAGCATACATATACGGAGGCAATGGTGGAGGTGTGATCTTTTCTCCTGGCATTTTGCTTGTGGAATGTCGTATCTGATCTTCTGCCATAAGGGTCACAATATAAGCAAGAAACTTGGTGAAGAATGTAAGGTCCTATAGAACGATTTAAGAATTGTTATTTAATTATTACTAGAAGCGCATTTTTGTTGTAATCAGTAATTAATAATAATACAGTAGAATTAATTTCTTTACTGATATGGATATAAAAAAAATACAAGAAATGTTTGTTTCTAAGAAAAAATAAGAGAATTTTATGCATCAAAATTGTTGTTTAAAATAGTTAAAATCTGTTTTATATAATAAAAAGTATAGACACGTTATTTTTTTTTTCAAAATAATGATACAATTTTTAACCACAATTAAAACATTTATTTAAAAAAAATATTTATTGTAAAAGTCTTTCTTTTTTTGTGTGGTGACCAAAAGCAACAAAATCAAAATGTTAATGTAATGCCATTACAAGTTTTTTTTTAACATTAAAAACTAGTTATCAAATGTCAACAACAGTCAAAGCTGACATTAAGTTTAATGACCAGACCAGTTTGAGTTTTTTGAAGTTGCCACTGTCAATCATCTCCCAAGCATTTAATCCTAGTGCAGTCATTCTGCAAAGCAACTGTAAGTCTGGATTGTCCTGTCACATTAAACAGGCTTGTCCATGGGACATATTTCTCTGTCCCATCATATCCCATCCCATGGTAATTTATGTCTGTCCCGTCCCATGGGATTCCCTTGAAATCGCCAACGACACCAATCATCAACTACAACAATGGCTGACAGTCTGATTACTGGCGTAACGGTTGTGCTTCTGCTACACGCAAGCGGTAAACAGATTATGCATAAATGCGTATTGCTTCAACTACACATGGCAAATTTATATTTAATCTCCGCCCTTCTCTTAAAATCAGGCCGTAATGTTGGTGTTAATAGCTTGCGCTCCATCTAGTTGTTTATACCATATCTTTGGGCCTGACGCACAAAAATGCAAATGAACCAACTTATATGATAATAGGTTTTTTTGTATTTACGTATTTATTGTCTGCTATCCGGTGTCCCACCACAAGATAAAGAACAGATTATGCTATACATATTTAAATGAAAAAAAAAGGAATACAAGCTTTAAAAATTAACAAATTTGGGTTAGCTTAGGTGCACATCAAGTCGTTATGACGTGACTACTCTGTCCCATGCCGTATCCCATGGGACATGGAAAATACAAATGTGTGCTGTCCAATCCTTGCCCATCCCATTGGGGCGTTTCCCATGGAGTTCTCAAGGGAATCCCATTCCCATGGATAAGCCTGAGATTAAGTGTAAAAAATTATAGACGTTAGAGACAAAATAATTATAACTCCATTATAGTATGAGTCTCACTTAAGTTCGAATTCAGTGTATATGCATGTTAGAGCAGTGACAGGTCATAGGCTACAACTGTAATCCCATATCATTTCTCTTTGTTTATATTTTGTGTTTTTATAAACTGTGTTATTTTTATATAATAACATTTAACACAAATGTTTTATTAATGGATCATATTGTAACAAGTCAATGAAAAATATAATTATGCGGTTGATTATTGAGGCGAATATCAAGACATAACTGATATCTATTCCTGTCTTTGTAATGATCTTGTTAGTAGAAAACTTTAATGAAACTCATGACATCACTAAATCTTGGGATCCTGCCACTTCACCAACTGGAACACTCTGACCACACATTCCTAACAATAGCTAAGTCATTTTATTATAGGTTTGTACAAAAGGGCTTGTGACCCTGACATGTGCTTGTAGCTCCCCCTGACAGTGACACTGAACTATTTTAGTAACGTATCTTTCAAGTTAATTAATAACCCACTAGACAAAAACATGTTACTGAACAATGTTTTCTTAAATATGAAATTCCAATGAAATGATAAAAAACTGCTAAACCCCCAACAAGAAAAATAATAGTGGAAAAAATTGAGAAATGGAGAAAATAATTAAAAACTGTACAATTGTTTTAAAGCATTTTATAGTACATAACTGGAAACTGGTATGAAGTATTGAGTAGTTTTAAAAATAGTTGCTAATGAAAATGCTCATATTTCCCTAAAATATTTGATGAACGATGAACATTTTGATAAGGATTACAAAAAGTATTAAATGATTCAGAATGTGGTCACAGACAATACTGCGAATTATGTTATCCCTCACCTATTATCGCTGGCATTTGTTACTAGCGTGGATGTTGTGAAGGTCAGGGATATTAAGTTGTATCAGAGGAACAATGTGGATAAGTTTTATCAGAGGAACAAGGGAGATAAGTTGCATCAGAGCAACAAGAGGGGATAATTTTTATCAGAAGAACACGCAGTGATAAGTTGTATGAGAGGAACAAGGGGTGATAAGTTGTATGAGAGGAACAAGGGGTGATAAGTTGTGTGAGAGGAACAAGGGATGATAAGTTGAATAAGAGGAACACGGGGTAATAAGTTGTATCAGAGGAACAAGGGGGAATAAGTCGTATCAGAGGAACAAGGGGATAGGTTGTATCAGAGGAACAAGGGTGGATAAGCTGTAGTAAGCAGGAGTCCAAAGACAAATGGTAATTGATTCAATGACGGAATCTGAAGTTGGTTGCATTTTTGATGGTTAATGAAGCCGGTAGTTGCAGAATGGTTGATCAGGCTATCAATATGCTATCTTATATCAAGTTAAGAAACTGGACTATAAATTAACCCATATAAAGAATTTACAATTAAAACAGTTTACTATTTTTATTTGAGAAAGTTTTTCTGACATAAGTAGTATAAAATTACAAATAATTTGTAGAGTATAAGTGAGCTGGATTAAAAATTAAACTTACTATAGTAATTATTATACAAAATTAACATTTCTATTGGGCTGATAATTCGAAAAAGTTTATTTGGAAATTGTGTGTTAATCGTAACTGTGATTGTTATAAGAAAATGGTTATTACACAGTGACATGGAATATTGGGGGGGTATATCTAAAGTGTGACACACAATGACAGGGGTTGTTGGGGGGGATCTAAAGTGTGATACACTATGAGCATCTGCAGATTAGCGTTAGTGGCACCTGAGGCGGACCCTATAATTTCTTTACCCTCACTTACCCAGTTGCGTCTCTAGCGTGGTGCTGGGTTGAAACTTTATTTTTGTTTCTACGGATCTTTCCCCAAATTTTATTTACTCGCATCCAGTTTATTATCTTAGCTTTGCTCATGTGCGCACTTAATGTTCATCGAGCGAACGCAAAATCAACGTCGCTGAGCATGAGAGAAAACATTTCAGTAGAACCCGCGACTGTTTCGTTTAGTGGTTGGCCAATAACGTTGGGCGTCTCAAGTCTTGAAGTGGTTGCGCAGCTTTTGAATATGACTCAGTGTTAATAGAACCCTTAATAATAATTAGATTGAAGAGGACGAACTGGGAGGGGAACGCCGTTCCTTTACATTTCTTCAGAATCAGAACGCGTTCCAGTACTTTTTCATGTCCCGACAACTACCACTTTTTATTGCTCCCATTATGCGTTCCCTTACTTCTTATTTTACCAATACATCACTGAAAGACATCCCTATCTCATCTATCACCGGCAACTCAAAATTAGTTTATAAATGTCAAAATGTGGCTCATATAGCAACATACAGCGATACGATGTGTTTTGTGCGACTCCCAATGAGACAAAATAATTAGGATACGTACAGTAGGGTGGAGCAAAAACTGACAAATTTTGGAGTTAAGGTCTTAGACAAACCAAAATCAGTGATCCATATGAAAGTAAAATCGTAGACAAAAACATATTTATTTTCTGTATAACCGTTTTCTAACAACTGTGTCTTTAAAAAAAAAACACAATTAAATGTTTTCTGAAAATATAACGCTGCTGAACAGAGTGAATTCAGGCCCGTAGCCAGGATTATTGGACTGGGGGAGAGCGAAGAAACTTTCGGGGGCGGGGGGGGGCGAAGAATTTTTTTTCGGGGGGGGGGAGCGAAGAAATGATCCTGGGGGCAGGGACGGATCTAGACGATTTTGACGGGGGGGGGGGCAAAACTTTTTGATAAATTAATGACCTAAACTTGCGATAACGGGGGGCATGGTCCCCAGGCCCCTCGCCTTAAATACGCCCCTGGTGGGGTAGAAGAAATGTTCGGGGGGAGGGGGGCAAAAATGGAGGTGCGAAGCGCCGAAAGCTTGCAAACGGAGAGGAGGGGTTTGGGGAGGGGATCTCAGTGAGTCCCCTACCCAAGAAATTGTGTGCAGTTCCATATCTGGAATGGTGCATTTTAGTACCGATTGTTAACTATTAATAAGAAATATATAATTTTAACTACGTTTCAATAATGCATGGCATGTTGCAGTTTTATTAAAAAATAATTTAAATAGTAAATACTGCTACACAATTGTTATATAATAGATTCATGATTTATATTATTATACTGTTGGTTTAACATATAACCCGGGAAGAACGAAAAAGATGCACGAATATAGCTTAGCTATGTATGTGATATTTCTTATAAAATATTGAAAACAAAGAACAGACCTATCAAAAACAAATAGACCAGTCGCAATTATTCAATTTAAAATAAAATTAATTATGCTAAAAAGTAAATTTGCAAATTAAATAACATCACTCAGAAATCACGGAGTTTGTACTTTATTATTTTATTGTAGGCCCTACATATGTATAAAAATGAAGTCAGAAGTCAATGTTATTTTATAAACTTATTTAAGTTGCTAGGTGTCCTCAGAAGATATCAATATATAAAACTATTACAAGGTTGCGAACAGGCCCATCGACAGAAATTTTGGGCCCCTGGGCAGGGGAGACACGGGCCCACGTGTTGATATTAATATTTTAAAAAGTTGATTGGCCTGCTCAGTCCGGGCCCCTAAAACTCGCCGGGCCCCTGGGCCCGTAGCGTGCGGGGGGGGCTAGGTAGCCGCCGCCCCGTGCGCTTTGCCTGGCTTCCCTGCTTATTTGTTCTACTTAGTAAAATGTATTACCTGCCCCCCCTGCTATTGCCTGGCCCCTGCTTTAAAATGCCTGGCCCGTCCTGTAGAATTTTCACGCTACGGGCCCCCCCCCCACTCGTCGACACTGGCTGCGAATTTATATTATTATACGTTTCAAATTTGTAAACGTCGTGGTTTAGCACTGAATTTACCTAAAAATGCTTCAGCATTCAGATTGTCTGTTAAATCTTTTTTTCAAATGCAAGCAGGAAAAGATTGCTTAGACGCTTTTGTAACATTGATCTGCGATATGGGGTGAGCATTCGTGTGAGGGTTGAGAAACTGTTCTCAAACACGGCTGTTAAAGCCCCAAGTGCCAATGCTGCCCAAAATACCCAGAAGTGAACTTCAATAAGATTCAATCTTTTATGCCCAAAAGTTAAATAAGCGATATATGTAAGTAAAATATCCTGAATGATTGCCAAAATATAAACTTTTAAGTTTTTATTATTATTGATTTATTGAACAAAATGATTGATGTTTTATAGCCTTTATTATTAACGTTTTGTCAAAAAGCTCAAATCATGCACGGGGGGCTCAGGTCATGAACGGGAGAGGGGGCTTATCCCCCTAGCCTCCCACTGGCTACGGGCCTGTGAACTATTAACAATTTTAATGGTTCTTAAAATCAAACACAACATATTCAACAACAACAATCTCTAGTAAAATAAAAAAAAAAACAAAGTTATTTGCAACAGTACGGCAGTTCAATTGTGAAATTAGTGCAGAAAGTCTACCTTTGTTTCTATTGTTGACACGTCCGATCTTGATTTCTCCCTTTGAATAATAGCACCATGGCGTCTATCATGTCCGTATACTTTGCCACAAACAGCTGTGGCATCCTTGATGTTTCTTTCAACATCTTGCGAATGGCATGGAAAGTGAGGTAGAATCATCTGGCTCTAACTGGCAATATCTTCGGCAGTGATGTCCTGCAGCAGTGGATGTGAATCAAACTCGACCAGTTCCCAGTTAACCATGCTAATTAATGCATGACTCAGCTGAAAAGTTTATTTTAATTCTGTTCATAACAAAACAACGAATCTTACACGTGTCACTTGAGTGAGTACTTTGAGCCAGCAACACTTTTTTGTATGCTAATTTTATAATGTTTTCTCTTTGTCGCCAACAGCCGCCAACAAGAAATTTTCTGGATGACAAAAGTAGCTGTTGTTTTGAAGCAATGGAGCCACGACAGCCTGATCATTTGTGTCAAATTTTGGTACAGTGAAGTCATGAAGAAGAAGTTATTGGCTCCCTTTTGGCAGCTTGGAAGAGATTTGATACAAAACCATGATGGATCATAAACAATTCAATATGAATTTCACAATTCATTGAAGGTTGGCAGAATGACTTTATTCGGAGGCATACAACCTGAGTATTCGGTTAGCTTTAGTTAAACATCTGGCATGACTGATTGTCCCAGGTTGGGCAGTCTCTAAGCATGAGATGTTACTCTGACCAGTGCTGCATTAAGCAGACACATTTTCAGTATATACTGTTGATCTGTACTTAGATATTTCATCACCTCGTCTTCAACCTGAAACTGGAGAAAATTCGATGATTGATTTCTGCTGGGGATCAATTTCCAGCATGCTTGCTATCTATCCTTCTGAAGTCTTTGGACCAGTGGTCTTCCCATCTACTACTTCTATTAGCTTCCTTAAAGGCAATTTGTTGGCATGCAGTAGACAAACCAACCACTGAAGTGGCCTTCGTAGCTGAAGTTCAAGTTGTCAGATTAAACCATTATGTTTACCAGTATTTATTGTTGTTCCATCACAAACAACTGCTTGTAAAGTTAGTTCCGACTTGCTGCTTGTAGCCACTGACATAATTTATCTGGAAATTATCCTTGGACTTTCCTGATGCTGGAACAACATGTTCAACATAGCTGCGACGGGTAGACCCAGTATGCTTAAGAGTGACATCAATCTTGCCATCAAAACCGAGACAAACAATTCCTTCACTTTCTTCTTTGTGATCCTGAACTGACTTCTTCCTTCAAACATCTCTTTGACGGCGCAGCTTGCTGGGGTTCAAAGCATTTTCAGGTGTCAACAGTCCAAGATCTTTCAAGACGGCATTTACAATCAAAACAGTATCACGATTGCTGACATTGGCACTATCAACAGCTTTGCAAAACTCTGGATACAGCCATCTTTTTTTTATAGTTTTTTAAATTGATAATAACAAGTGAACATTCATCTTTTATATTTTTTCATTAATTTTACCGTCAATGGAATTTTTTTACATGGGCCTTGAAGCGGCACATATTAATACCTACAAATATTTATAGTAAAAAGAAAATAAAAATTCAAAAAGCTTACATATAAATAGTAATGTAAACAGTAATCATTTAGATGTACAATTATACCAAACATAAATATGATAACTTTTCTAGAAGCATATCGTTAATATTAGTTGGTGCGTAGGGGTTAATATTCATAAAATGTACTATAAGAACTGTATTTTTAAAAGTTGCGACCCATAGACATGAAAACAACCACATGAACATGAATTGTTAAATTGATCACTAGATAATAATGCATCTATTTATAATTGTCTGACAGAGAAAACAGCAGTTTGCCCCACCCTAATGTACAGGGTATTTTACTATTTAAATAACAATATAGAGGCTCTCACTTACCACATACATGGTTACCTCTGGTATTTTAGTACATTTGAAATGCTATTTTTAACCTATGGATAACTTAAGCGTCAGATAGCTTCAATGTGTTTGAATAACTATTAGATATTATTCACTGTTTGGGAATTCTCAAATATTTTAAATTAAAAAGTCCCTTGCTATGTATAGAAATTTGAAATTCTTTATATTATGCAGTGTGGGAAAATTTCATTTTAATCATACGGTCTTCATATCAATCAGGAAAAAAGGAGAGGATAAATAGTCAAATATATTCAGACTAGCTAAGGTAAGTTGCAAAACTCTTTAATAAATAGAAATTAATTATGATTAAAATACTTTTGTGGCATTAATAACTACTGATAATTGAATTCAAAAAAGTAAATGAATTAAGTTGACGAAAATGTACAGGTTAACAATATCACATCTCGATCTTTAATTAATGATATCGATATTAGACAGGCAACAATTTTATTCATAAAATTTAATATGTGGTTAATGTTTGTTTGTATTATGTTGTTGTTAATGTTTTCTTCAATTATATTTACATAATGTCATAACTGAACACACACTGCCATTTTTTATTAAAAACTACTATAGTAATTTAATAAAATGTTAACAATAAAACATATAGTTTTATAAACTTTATTCAATACTGTGAATTGGTTTGTTTCAAAAGATGCCTATTTGACTGACTAATCAATAATCTTGAATTGTCTCTAATGTTGTTTCTATTTGGTTTTAGAAACTTATTTGATAATATAAAAAATTCTAAAATTTAAATATTAACAATTACTGCAGCTTTTAAAAAGTAAGCTAAACCTTCTTAAAAAAAAAGTTTAATAATGTTGTTTAAATAGTTCGTATTAATGTTTTTATCAACCAGGCCACATTTAACCGTTCTGCAATTAACAGAATGTTGACTGTTTCAAGTTTTAATTAATAATACACTTTAACAAATTTTTCACCTTTTGAGAAATAGCAATTATCAAAGTAATTTTAATATAAAACTAGCTTGTATTTGCAGTAGATTCTATTCGAAGCAAAATTAGAATACTTTAGAGTTTATAAACGGCTTAATGTCTTCGCTGAAGACACCTGGAAAAACGTATTGTCATTTCTTATTACTTTAAAAATTGAGTATGATAACTAGTATCTAACTAGTATCATAATTTAAATTTTTTTAAGATCATAAGATTTTTATCTCTTGAGTTATAGTTTTTTTTTAGTTGTGTTGAAGGTTGAAGAATTTAATTTCCAGTGTTTTCAAATTTCGTTCAATTTTTAATTTTTATAATTGGTTGATTTTCTATTGCTTATTGGTGTTAAAAAGTTACAATATTAGTATATCAAATTACTTTTCATTTTTTTTCTACATAGTCAATTTTTACAATATTTTTTTAATTAGATTGGGCTAGTTCTGTCTTTTCCAAATCTTTAAATATTTAGACAATTTTTGTCATTCCTCAGTTTAAGTCAAAATGATAAAAAAATATACATATGATAAAAACTAAATTTGTAAAGATTAATACAAGTTGACATAACAACTGATATTGATGTATTCTGTTTTTAAGCAGAGTTCCAAAGTCTCTTGGTATACAGTGTAACTGACACAACTAAAGGAACACTTTGACGTAAATTATATTATGTAAACAAATATGTGTAATTGGTGTATTACAAATCATAATATCTAACTATGATATTTTGATTTATTAAAAAATTTTGATATGTTTTCTGTTGAATTGTATACATCGTCATGTGATCCAGAAAAACTCAGATGTCAGAAAATTTGAATTACTGAAATAATAGAAGATTAATGTAATGGTAAGTGTTTCTATTACAGGAATTGTGTGTTATTTTGTACATTGTTGCAAGGAGTTTTTAATTACATATTTAATTAAACTTTATATTGAGGTCTCATTATTTAAGTTAACTAGCCTGAGTTGGAATATTTAAATTTGTAAACTAAAATATTATTTTTATGAATTATTGATGTGTTTTTTTTTCAGATATAAAGTTGTATGACAGCTGAAGTCTAAAGTCAAATGGTGGACAGTGAAACTCACACAATGGACAAACAACTTTATGGTAAGATCAACAACAATGTATTAATATTGTTTTCATTGTGGTCATATAGCAAACATAATATGTGCACTTTATATATTTGATATTTTAATATTTAACATGTTAAAATATTTTATTTTCAAAATAGTAAGTTGGTTTATCTGTTCCAGGTGATCATGAAACTCAGGTGTCAGAAGGTGGAGAAGCTGATCTACACAAACATCTTATTGGCTGTAAGAAGAATCCAGGTCATAGACAGTTTATACCTGTTGATACATTCACATTAAACCATCTGCCTGAAGGTCATCGTGACAATGATCTGTATGAACTGATTAAAGTTATAGCTGACCTAACAGTCAGAGTTGGTGTTAAAATGACCAGTCCACACAGACCAGAGTTTTGGCCAGACACAAAAGTTTCATATCCATTTTACAACATGAGAGACAAAACAAACTTAAGAATAGGAAGTGGGATGGTGAGTAGAGTGAACAAGTTTACAGATGGATATGATGAAGATGGAGATAAACATTGGAAGAACTACACAACATGTTGGTGTACAAAATGTAAACATTTAGACACAGACAGACACGTGTGGTGGGAGTTTTATGTGGTCACAGCCACACATGTGGTGTTTGATGACAATGAGGCCAGTCACACGTCCTTGAAATTATTTTATGATAGAGAAGACAGTCTAGTGGTCAGTGTTGATCAGGTCATTGTTGATTATGTAAACATTGAGAGAGACAGGTGTTGGTTGAAATGTGTGACATGTGACAAAAATCTGGGAGATAAACTGGACATGTTGTGTAGACATTATGGGAATATCTGGAGGAAAGTCTGGGACAAATACGAAGAATCTCGAGATGTGGACAAGTTGAACTTTATAGTGTCACATCCTCATGGGTGTAGTAAACAGGTCAGTGTTGGTCACTGGGTAGACAGATACAAGGTAGGTAGATTCAATAAATTTACCTACACAACATGTACATGTCCAGGTAGTAGTGGAGCATCAGTTCATTGTGTGGGGTATAGTGTTGGTGTTAGGTGGTTGCATCAATTTGTCCACAGTGGAAGTTTAGATTCTAAACTTAATTACAGCGGGGCTGGTAGTGCCTGGTGAGTTGTTTGTAAACAAACAATATGGCGTGTCTATTTATATTTTGTATGTCATTATATTATTTTATGACATCACCATAAACAATTGTTGTTTGTTTATTATTGTCATCATTATATTTATTTATTCTAATGTTGTTTATCTTCTGTACATTAATGTGTCTGAACTCAAATATTTTATACTTTCAATAAAACAATAATTTGACCAATATTATTGTTTATCTTTGTTTATTTCTGTCACGTCATGTTTCTGTTGATTTGTTTATTTATTCAATTACTAAATATTTACAGTAAATAATTAAATAATTCTGACGTAATAAATACAAGAAATAAAACTATTCAATAAACAAATAAATATCGAAAATAGGTAAACGATCGACTGAATTATGGTACATAGTGTACAAAATGAACAAATGTTAATGCACATTTGTTAGTTAAGTAATAATAAACAATATTTAAATAATAAATCAACATACAACGCGTTAGACATTATATACAATGTATGTGAATTTTGCCTGTCGTTAAAAAAAAATACTAGACAAAAAAACTAGGCAATATTTTAAATGAAAGGGAAACAATCAGTAAAATATTTACTTGCCATAGTTAGGTTACAGTTGTATTTTGTTACTTAAAATTTTTTTTTTATAGAACCATAAAAGTCTGATAAAATAAAAAAAAAAAAATAATAAAATTAACAGTAATCGTATCTTTTTTAAGAAATACCTAACAGCAGTGAGTATTATAAAGGCAGAACTAGAATTTTGATAAAAAGCAACTTGTAATTATTTTAATTCGTAGATATGAGTTGAAAACATACAACAAAGTTTGTGATCGGTAAATACAGAATTAATTTCAATAGCTGATGATTTTAAAGGTTTTAGCTGTTGACACTAGATATAGAAATAGTTAAGTTCCGTAGCATATTTTTCTTTTTTCACTGTTAGGGCAATAATCGTTTAAATACAGTACACATTGAGTATATTGTCCCTTTAAGAGCTAATTTATTTGTTGATTTTATTTTGATAAAGTTTTGATATAAACATCAAAATAATAGTAATAATTGTCACTTGAGTCATTCTATGGATACAATATTTATTTCTATTACAACTTCTGTACCAGTGGTTAATAAATTATATTCTAAATGGCGTCCAGTATTGAATTTACCTATAAAGTAATCACATGCCAAAGATATTTAAGGTAGAGGATTAATATTTAGTCTTTTTTTCCAAGTCTGTGTGCGGCACAAGATATTGGTCAGCTCTGTGCTGAACTTTCTCGGCTTGCGTGTGAAAATAACGACTGTCAGATTCAATTCAGCAGTTTATGATACTAAAATCAAATAAAATATTTATAATCAATTTTAATGTAGCTTTTTATGACTTATAAATAATGAAGTACTTTTTTAAAAACACTTCATTGACAATGGTGTGTCTCTTTAATAAAGTTTTTTTTTTACACACATAGATGAGTTTTGTTTTCATCGACCGCGTTTATAACCGATCCATTTACGTCACCAGCATATGTAAAGTTCAATAAGCCCTAAATGGCCATGGGAACAGATGAAGTGTAGGATATATCTGTTTTTATAACTTCTGCATATGAAAGGGTTGTGTGGTTAGCACAACGCCCAGCCGCCTTTACATCCCCAGCTAAAGTCAGGTACACATTTAAATTTAGCTGGACTGGCTGGAATTTCACCAGGGAAAATTACCTAGGTCTCACCAAGGATCAGACCCAATACTTTCAGGTCAACAGTCGAGTATCTACATCATTTGGCCATCCGTCTCAAATATGGTGTGAAACTTATCTGTTAGTTATTTCCAGTCACCTACATTTGATGTGACACTTATCTGTCTGTTAGTTATGTCCAGTCACCTACATAAGGTTTGACCCTTTTCTGCTTGCTGTTAGTTATTTCCATTCATGTACATTTGTCTTCCTATTTGCCTTCAGATAGAAGTTATTAGCAGTAGTATTTAATAGTTAACAGTTTAATACACGAACTATGTAATACTTTGACTGCATAAATTATTGAGTATATAATTTATTTACATTGACTAAATATTAAATTTACTGTTAAATATATTGGCTTTGTAATATAGTGTTTTTATGATACATTGGTGAATATATATATATATATATATATATATATATATATATATATATATATATATATATATATATATATAGTACAGAAATTTATTATTTGTTTTACACTTTTGAAGTGCTGTAAAGAGATATTTAAAATATTTCGATTAGTAATAGTAACACATTTGCTCAATGACACCATAAGCTTATCATATTAATAATATTATCTTGACTGGCTTTCAAAACCAACTGTAAAGGTGGTAACTTAAATCTAATGGAATGTATAATAGGGGAAACTTTCACAAATGTAATTGAAAAAAAAACAACTTTTTTTAACATAATCTTCTTTCTACAAATTTTATTACTGTCAACCAATTTAACATTAAATGTAAAAGCAACAGAAAAGAATGTCAAGTCAGAGTTTGGCTAGTACAAACTTCCTGTCTAGGAAATATAGACCAAATCATACTTAAAAACTAAAAGACTTATTGTAGAATACTATGGTTGTTTCAAACTTTTTAAATTGACAGTATGTTTATTTTAGTTTACGTAATCTACATGTAAAAGAACATTTAGAAAAATATCTAATATTTACTTAATGTGTTAACGTCCCAATTAAAATAAACAGACTTTGTAAGCCAATTACACCATGTTACATGTATTTTAAACCACGATTAGTTACATCATGTTACATGTATTTCAAACCACCATTAGCTACACAATGCTACATGTATTTCAAACCACCATTAGCTACATAATGCTACATGTATTTCAAACCACCATTAGTTACATCATGTTACATGTATTTCAAACCACCATTAGCTACACAATGCTACATGTATTTCAAACCACCATTAGCTACATAATGCTACATGTATTTTAAATCACCATTAGCTACACCATGCTATATGTAAGTCAAACTACCCTTTATTACACCATGTTACATGTATTTTAAACTACCATTGATTACATCATTTTACATGTATTTCAAGCTATTATTAGTTACACCATGTTACATGCATATCAATCTACAATTAGTTACAATGTGTGATATGTATTTCAAGCTATCTATAGTTACACATGTTACATGCATTTCCAACTACCATTAGTTACATTATGTGACATCTATTTCAAACTTCTACTATAAAACAATTAACAACTTTAAACGGGTTTTAACATTTGTAGACTGATATTAAATTATTTCATTGAACCTCTTTAAGTATTTCCTCCTTGAGATGAACTTACCTTCACAGTAAAAGACGGATTAGTGTTTAGTCTGCGCTATTAAACACATACATGTCATTTTTGTGTTGAATCCCTAAAGTGAGCTGATGTTTTACTACAAACTGATAATTTGCCAAATTGTGTCATTTTCTTAAATCACTGTAGATAGTGGATTATTGCACTAACTTAGCGGTCTGAGGGTAATCAAATATATAAAATATAAACATGGTGGTATCTTGAAGATTGTTTAGTAATTAAACCATCTCGCTGTGGTATAAGACCATCTCACTGTGGTATAAGACCATCTCATTGTAGTATAAGACCAAGTTAGTGTGATATTGGTATTTAGATCATCGTACTGTGATATGAACCATTTCACTGTGGTATCAGACTATATCGTAACTTGTTACTCTATTTATTGTTATTGATTTATGAATAAAACAGTTCGTTCTAATTCATTTTCGTGGCTCTAATTCAGGATGTAGTTAACCCTCTAAATCTGCCCCACGAGTATTTTGAAACATTTTTGTTGTCAAATTTTAATCTCTTGGTTGTAACTTGGTATTAAGTAATGACATGATTTTGATCAAACATTAACACCAAATAACGTTTTCTCAAAGCATAAATTAATAAAATAATAAAAAAAAATTAATTTTCAATTCGTAATACCGATTTAATTATGACTAGTTTAGTAAGTCGACTACAACATATTTTAATTTTTGGCACGCTGTCTACTGGACAAGAATTTCATAACATCCATGTATTTTTAAGAGCTTTATTATTATGATTAATATTTAAGTGTACTAAATTTAAATTTATATTTAAATGTTCACAATCTATTATCATTATATTGAAAATTAAGAAACCATTTATACCAGGAATTTGTTCAAAGTGTCGTTGTTGTGTGTTGTTTGTTGTTGTTTATTGTTGTTTGTTGTTGTTTGTTGTTGTTTTTTTGTTGTTTTTTTGTTGTTTGTTGGTTTTGTTTGTTTTTTTGTGATGTTTTTTTGTTGTTTGTTGTTGTTTCTTTTTTGGTGATGTTTGTTGTTATTTGTTGTTGTTTGTTGGTGTGTGTTGTTGTTTTTTGTTGTTTGTCGTTGTTGTTTGTTTTTTTGGTGATGTTTGTTGTTGTTTGTTGTTTTGTATTGTTGTTTTTTTGTTTGTTGTTGTTATTTGTTTTATCTGTTTGTTATTGTTTTTTGTTGTTTGTTGTTGTTGTGTTTTTTTGTTGTTGTTGTTGTTTGTTCTTGTTTTTAAGGTAAAAAATAAACCTAGTTTAGAATCTGCAATTATTTTCTTTAAAAAAATCTCAATTTACATAAATTTAATGAATAGCTTTGTTGAGGTGACACTCTGTTCCCTTCCCTCAGTTTCTCACTCATCCGTAAATCGTTCGTCTTCATTTCCTCTCATCGGTTCCGTCTTGCCAGAATCTGACTCATCCGTAAATCGTTCGTCTTCATTTCCTCTCATCGGTTCCGTCTTGTCAGAATCTGACTCATCCGTAAATCGTTCGTCTTCATTTCCTCTCATCGGTTCCGTCTTGTCAGAATCTGACTCATCCGTAAATCGTTCGTCTTCATTTCCTCTCATCGGTTCCGTCTTGTCAGAATCTGACTCATCCGTAAATCGTTCGTCTTCATTTCCTCTCATCGGTTCCGTCTTGTCAGAATCTGACTCATCCGTAAATCGTTCGTCTTCATTTCCTCTCATCGGTTCCGTCTTGCCAGAATCTGACTCATCCGTAAATCGTTCGTCTTCATTTCCTCTCATCGGTTCCGTCTTGTCAGAATCTGACTCATCCGTAAATCGTTCGTCTTCATTTCCTCTCATCGGTTCCGTCTTGTCAGAATCTGACTCATCCGTAAATCGTGCGTCTTCATTTCCTGTCATCGGCTCCGTCTTGTCAGAATCTGACTCATCCGTCAATTGTGTTTCATCAACATGCCTGTACATCTCAATGTTGTGTAAGACTGTCGGAATAATTTGTTTTCATTAATGTTTTATTCTACTAAATAAATGTGTAATATATATTTTATCTTCAGACATAAGTTAAAAAACATGTTAGTTGTATTACAACTAATTTGAAAAAAAGATCATGTGCCTATGTCAAAAAGAGTTCACGGCTGTTCGACCATTATTGGTGTTGTTTTTATAGACTTTATATTAATTACTATTTTAAAACATTAAAACGCTAAGACGCATCATAATTACAAAATGTTTCTTTTGTAACAATATTTACTAAGAAATGTTAGAAGAAATGGAGAAACTGTTTATCTACCTAGGATGTATCAAGTGGTATGGACGTTTTGTTAAACTCCTGAACACAGTCCATTTGAATTTAAATTTACAAAATTTTAATTTAATTATAATACCCCCAACCTATCCAATAAAGAAATCACACTCTATTGTGCAATTTTATAGGAAAATCCACATGCAACATACGATTTAAATACTTAGTTAAATGTTTTTTTTATTTGATGCATGTTCAATGTATGTTTATTTTTTTATAATTTTATCATCACAGGCTCATTTTACAAAGCACTAATGTTTTTGCAATATTCTCAACATATGAGAAACATTTAACTCAATACATTTTTGATTAAATTCTCTAGACGAGATCGTGTTTACCGAAAGGAAGACCTTGTTGTACAACTCTAGTAAATTATTTCACCATAACATAATAATAACTTAAATAAGGTTATATTGTAATAAGATGTTAACAGTAATTATTTCAACAAGCGAATAATAAATGCAGCTTACCTAATTCGAACAACAGCAAAATTAGTAATAATAAGGAACTTTTTAAAGTGTTAATTAACAAACAAGGCCTATAAAAAATAAGTTCCAGATACTAGTCTTTATAGATATCAATATTCTTTGTTTCAACAGAGATTACCTGCATCCTCGTGTGTGATAAGGATAATTTAACGTGGCGGAAATTTCCCATCTTTACGTCATAAAAGAATTCCCGCCACGTAAAATAAGGTCATCGAGAGAGAAATAAATGTGCGATAACAAAATATGATAAAGCAGAAAAGACAGAAAAAGTTCTTCTTAGCTTAACAGCATTATTTCTTTTTTAGAGGCCAGTGGCATAATCCTTTATTTCAGGTGGACACATTTCTTTTCTTGACTCTTTCATCCTGGACAAACTTCCCATTGATGTAAAATGAGTTTAAATTATCATTTTGTTTTATAATTAAAGAATACATTTTAACTTAAAAGTGTGTTTGTGTGCTTTTATTCTTATATACTTATAAACAGTGTATGTATAATTTATGTTTTTATATGCCGTCTTTGCCAAAAACATCTACATTGTAGAGATTTAGCTACTAATCCATTCATCTTTTAATGTAAATTAGAGGGAAAATTTCCTTAGGAATTCAATTATTTCCAGAATTAATATTTAAATTCTATGAGTAAGGCAGGATGTAAGAAATTTTGAAAAATCTAATTTGTGAGGATCAGCGATGGATCAATCAATATTATATACTTTAAAAATTAAGTGATTTAAAGTGGTTTTATAAAAGTATTCTGATGTTTCATTTTACTTAAACTAAGCTGGCGATTCCGTCTCTGTAGTAGCAAAGTAGTTGATATACTCAAGTACAACAAATGCCGCTCCAGGCTTAAAGCCAACAGATATAACACATTGAGTTTTTATTGGGATCCATCGACGAATCAATTCATTTTATATAATTTTTAATGGAGAAAAAATTATTCACAGATTGAACGATTATTAAATTGAAACGATTTTTATATCAATTATGTTATTATTCTGAGGAATTATTGCAGACCTGGCAAGACAATGATGAGCTAATCGTTGATATAAATAGAATGAATATTTTTTCAACATATGAGCTGACAATAAGTAGGAACGAAGAAAAGGCTTGAACTATGCCGACATTTGAGTGAAAAGTTTAGTGTTTTTGTAAAAGTTTCTGTTAAATGGTGTTTGTGAAAGTTTTTGGTAAATGGTGTTTGTGAAAGTGTCTGGTAAATGGTGTTTGTGAAAGTGTCTGGCAAATGGTGTTTGTGAAAGTGTCTGGTAAATGAGCATGTTTTAAAACAATTAGCTAATAGTTCTTCTTAGTCTGTATTGGTGTTTATTTATAAGCTCATTTACATGGTAAACAAAATTAATGGGGGTCTTTGTTATTTAAGCTATATTTATTTTGAATGCATATTGTGAGTATAATGTCCTTGACTAATTTCTAGTTCTATTTCATAAAAATAATCATATTAAAAAGAACAACAAATAATTGTGTCCATATCCATTAATACTTAATTTTAATATATATGTTTATTATGTGTTTTCAATATGTATCATTAAAAATAATCCTATACAAATCGATTCTAAGTTGAGATGAATAAAGAAAATCGGTACCACGTGATGTAGATAGTAAGTGAAATACTTAGGATCAGTTTATTGTTTATCTATTATGGTCACAGCTGTAGACTTGGTCAACCCAACTGTACTTGTTTGTCACTTATTTTCAGTTTTTATTATCAAGTAATGATTTCAACGTATTTATCAACTCACTATTGCATGACACATATTAGAGATTTTATTTACTTGGAAATATTGTATAAAATTATAAAATTGTATGCGACAGACAAACAGATAGATAGAAAAACTGGCAAGTTGAGAGATAGACAAACAGATAAATAGATGGACAGACAGACAAGCATACACTTAGATAGATGGGTGGGTGGGTGGAAGGACGGACGGACTGATGGACAGACATACAGACAAATAGACAGACAGATAGACAGAGGGACTAATAGATAGATACGTATTATGGCTTTCATTATGTATGTATAATCTTCAATTAAAATCATGTGTCCAATATGCCATGTTTACCAGCCAAATACCATGTTTTCCAGCCAAATGCTATGTTTATTCTTTTTTATCTTAACTTTCAACCTAAAAAGAAAAATTAACATTGAATTGGTCTCATTTTTTTTATTTTTACCTGTGTGTGCGAAGAATAAGGATGAGATGAAATCCCTCAGATCCTATAAACCACTAATTAGACGGTTTATGTCGTGCCCTTCTTTCATCCCCACAATAGCCGATACTTTGGTCATCACCGAAGATAGAACCAGTGATAGAAGCGCTTGACCAATCGACCATCTGTACCCATCTCTGACAGTAGCATCTGCTAGTTGGGCAATCAATTTCTACCATTTATTTTCACTACCGTCACACTGCTTTCATTTATTGTCACTACCGTCACACTGCTTCCATTTATTGTCACTACCGTCACACTGCTTCCATTTATAGTCACTACCGTCACACTGCCTCCATTTATTACACTACCGTCACACTGCTTCCATTTATTACACTACCGTCACACTGCTTCCATTTATTGTCACTACCGTCACACTGCTTCCATTTAT
Organism: Bulinus truncatus; assembly: GCA_021962125.1. Lineage (NCBI taxonomy): Eukaryota > Metazoa > Mollusca > Gastropoda > Planorbidae > Bulinus > Bulinus truncatus. The sequence goes on from JAGDYQ010000336.1 coordinate 139,820, forward strand.
TGTCACTACCGTCACACTGCTTCCATTTATTGTCACTACCGTCATACTGCTTTCATTTATTGTCACTACCGTCACACTGCTTCCATTTATAGTCACTACCGTCACACTGCTTCCATTTATAGTCACTACCGTCACACTGCTTCCATTTATTGTCACTACCGTCACACTGCTTCCATTTATTGTCACTACCGTCACACTGCTTCCATTTATTGTCACTACCGTCACACTGCTTCCATTTATTGTCACTACCGTCACACTGCTTCCATTTATAGTCACTACCGTCACACTGCTTCCATTTATTGTCACTACCGTCACACTGCTTCCATTTATAGTCACTACCGTCACACTGCTTCCATTTATTGTCACTACCGTCACACTGCTTCCATTTATTGACACTACCGTCACACTGCTTCCATTTATTGACACTACCATCACACTGCTTCCATTTATTGTCACTACCATCACACTGCTTCCATTTATTGACACTACCATCACACTGCTTCCATTTATTGTCACTACCGTCACACTGCTTTCATTTATTTTCAAAGATAAATTTAAAAATAGGTTATCTAAGTCAGCTGAGTAAAACAAAATAAATTATTCACTTTGAAATTATATTTTTCAGTTTGTTTTCTTATTACAAGGACCTCATATATAACATAGAGATGACTCAATCACTTCTTATATTTACGTTGTATGGCTCTATGGAGATTTATCAATTACCTCTTTTATATACGATAATAGGCTACATCAAGAAGATTAAAAAACTCTTGTATATTTATCAGAATACTTTGTTAAATATTGGCCCATTATTAATTCCACTTTCGAAAAAACTTGGTCTACATAATTAGCATCAATACGGACCAATCATACACAAAAAAAAACAACTAAATGGAAGTTGCATATATGACTAATTTGAACATTCTCAAAAGGTGCTTACAGACAGGTTTTAGTCGGAGCTTACAGACATGTTTTTGTCGGAGCTTACAGACATGTTTTAGTCGGAGCTTACAGACATGTTTTAGTCAGATTTGAACAAATTCCAAAGAAGGACTTGAGATTGGGAGTAATTTAAACTCCGAATTAGTGGCTAGATTAAATGTACCACAACGTGTCAGTATTACAAGTGGCTAGATTGAATGTACTACACCAAGTCAGTATTACATGTGGCTAGATTGAATGTATCACAACGTGTCAGTATTACATGTGGCTAAATTGATCTCACCACATCAAGTCTGTATTACAGTCAGAAGTTGACATTAGTCAAACATTGTGTTTGTATATCATGTCGCTAGATTGAAATTAATCGGCTGTATTTGGATCAGTTCGACTAGATTCACTTTAGCTGTGGGCACGTTGTGTTAAAGATAAGAGAAATGGGAAACACCTCGGGGGAAGGCGTCTAATACAAACAAATGATGACATATATGATTATTTTCATTCATTTGCTTCCGAAGAGATACGCAGTAAAATTTTCTTGTTTTTACGATAATCGTCAACATGTTGCCAACAAACGCTGAAATACAGTTTGACAGTGTAAACTTGGTGCCAAAAGATGTGGATTTGATAAAGTTGACGTACAATGACTGGAGATCACACATTGGTCCGATGGGGTGGGGGGGGGGAGGACAGGGTTATGAATCACTGCTGTTGGATTACATCCATAACACGTACATAGAGCGTTTGGAATATACAAACTTGAATTATGGTCTTATTATCAAGAGAGTAAAATGCTGCACCACCCTAATTGCTCCTTCACTAGTACCTTTGTCTGAAGTCCACAGAAACACACAAGGACCATGGATTGAGAACCTCTGTGGAAACACCGCCCAGCCCCCTACTCACACATCTCTAGTAAGGTAACTAGATACACAACCACAGGCAAGTATCTTACAGTAACTACACGAACATTGATTTCATTAAGTAAGTATCTTACAGTAACTACACGTACATTGATTCCATTAAGTAAGTATCTTACAGTAACTACACGTAGATTGATCCCATAAAGTAAGTATCTTACAGTAACTACACGTACATTGATTTCATTAAGTAAGTATCTTACAGTAACTACACGTAGATTGATTTCATTAAGTAAGTATCTTACAGTAACTACACGTACATTGATTTCATTAAGTAAGTATCTTACAGTAACTACAAGTACATTGATTCCATTAAGTACGTATCTTACAGTAACTACACGTAGATTGATCCCATAAAGTAAGTATCTTACAGTAACTACACGTACATTGATTTCATTAAGTAAGTATCTTACAGTAACTACAAGTACATTGATTCCATTAAGTAAGTATCTTACAGTAACTACAAGTACATTGATTCCATTAAGTAAGTATCTTACAGTAACTACACGTAGATTGATTTCATTAAGTAAGTATCTTACAGTAACTACACGTACATTGATTTCATTAAGTAAGTATCTTACAGTAACTACAAGTACATTGATTCCATTAAGTAAGTATCTTACAGTAACTACAAGTACATTGATTCCATTAAGTAAGTACCTTACAGTAACTACAAGTGCATGGATTCCATTAAGTAAATATCTTACAGTAACTACAAGTACATTGATTCCATTAAGTAAGTATCTTACATTAACTACACGTACATTGATTTAATTAAGTAAGTATCTTACAGTAACTACACGTACATTGATTTCATTAAGTAATTATCTTACAGTAACTATAAGTATATTGATTCCATTAAGTATCTTACAGTAACTACACGTACACTGATGTCATTAAGCTCTTTTTGTCTTATTATAATTCATAATTCATCTGTAGTTGTGAATAACAGTTAAATGTCGTCCCTTTACAATAAAAAAAATAAATTTTGATATGTTTAAAACAAATCTAAATGTAATATGATTATTACAATTTTTGTAGATAAAGATCTCTCACAATGGTAGTAGACTGAGTCAATAAGAGTTTATATGCATTAAAGAGACGCTTGTATGTTAGCCCATAGAAACTGTATTTATGTAGTACAGAAAAGCAGCAAACATGACTTTATTTTTTTTTTTGCAAAATTTGCATTTTTGAAGTTCCTCACTCTCATCCACAACTTGGTCGTCCCAGAGTTCATGTGACGAATCTTCACTAACGATGTCCTCTACTGATTCATCGCACATTTAAAGGTATTCGTCGGGGACAGAATTTTTTAATTTGTCCCATTTCTGCGCAAAGTCAGTTAGCTCTTCTCTGAGATTAGTCGCTGTGGCGCTTTCATCAAATTTAACGAGAATTCTGCTAAGGCGCTGCATCGCTTATGTAGCGAAACCTTGTTGTTTAATATCCTCAAAATTCTGTGGATCAAGACAGGCAATATCTGCGTATAACGAAGCGTGACCTTTGAATCGCTTTTCAATAGTTTTTACAATTTTGTCCATGATGCAGTTTTGAACTTCAATGCGATATCTCTCCGCTGCATTATTTCCTACTACCTCGTGCGTTCTTCTCTCATCAGACATTGCTTTTGGTTAGTGTAAACGTTTCTCTATAAAATTTTCCTCAGTGGTAATGTTAACATTTTCTTCTTCCAACTTGTTATTAGCCCAGGACACAAATCGTTTGGCAATGTCGAGAACACCATTGAAATCTCTTGAAATATTTTCTAACAACTCAACAGTGCATCCATTCTGGTGGTTTGTAAATAATTACAAAGCGATCATGGGTGCTGGAATATTCTTAAGTATAGCTTTGCAGTGACAACCGTTTCAAACTTGATAAACTTATCTAGTAAAGTTTGTGATCCCCTGATTTTTTTTCATTGAATGCGTCCGATCGCTCTAGTTTTTGGAACATATACATCAATTCAATGATCAATGATGAGTTTGGATCATCAACATTTCCAAATATTTTTAACGCACTTTCTATTGCCCACCAAAGCGTTTCACCAATAATATTTGTAAATGGTAGATCAGTTTCACTCGCACTTGGTTGTATTGGGTGAAATTTAAAAATCTTCCCGGTGTCCCGGCGGCCCAGTCCACCCCTGTTAACAATATATAAATTAGCACGCTGTGAATATATATTTTTAGCTGTTCATATTACATTTTTTTTTTATTTTAAAGATGATATTGTTTATTGTAAAAAAAAAGATTTACCTCCTGTGGTTTTGACAAAAGAATAATTACTTCGATTCAGAGAACAATTTTACGAAACTATTTGATAATAAAGAAAAAATAAATACCGTCAAAAAAATAGTTTACAAACTAAAGCAACAAGAACTATTTTGGGATACCGTTGAATTAATTGAAAAGTAATATGATGGTAAGTTAGTTTTTACTAAGCGGATGGGTTAATTGTCTATATTAGTTGGTGCACTGTGAATTTTGATTTACCTCCCGTGTTGTTTTTTTTTTTAAAGAAAAGCGAAGTAAAGAAAAAATTACCAAACCGATCGTTTAAATATTATTTTTCAATATAACTGTTAAGAAGTATATATCTAATAAATAAATAAATATATATATATATATATATATATATATATATATATATATATATATATATATATATCAACACGCCGAGTAATTTTCTGTGATTTTCTGTGTAAATTTTAAGGCAATAGGTGAAGAACTTTCGGAGATATGAATATTAGCGTGAATTCTATTTACATTTTTGTTTATATAGATTGTTTGGTTAGCACAACGCCCAGCAACCTTTTCTCACCCATTTTAAAATAAGGAACCCATTTAAAGCTGAATGAACTTGTGGACTTTTAACAGGACCAGAAAAAATTATTCCAATCTACTCACTATGATTGGAACCAGGCCCCCTCTGGTAACAGTTTAGTGCTCTAAATCGCATTTCACCCGATCACCAACTTTCCTGGCTAGACACACACAAAATATAAAAAAAATGTATTAAATTATATATATATTGTCAATAAAAAAACACAATACAATACTTTCATGCACAAAACATCATTGCAAGTAGCTTTTATTTTGACACAATGTTAAACTCCCAAATGAATATGTTTCGTTTACAACAATCAAGAGTTTCAAGAAGGTCGCCATTTTGCTTAGTGTCTAATAACCAATCACGCAAGTGAAACATTAGAAAGGTAAGACGATTTAGTCATTTCACATTATAAATTAGTAAATGTATTCGCAAACTGCATGAGAGGGGCCCTATCTATATGATATCGCCTAAGATGATGGTTATTTAGGGTAATGAATAGCCTTGTCAAAAATTACCAAAAGACCACATAATTTATTAATATTTGATCCGTGTGATATGGTCGTGTGGCGGTGTGCTTAAAAAACACGGTTCTTGTTTCATATTAAACATTAGACATATTGAGCTATACTATTGACTTTAAATAATAAATATCTTCCTATTTTCTTTCTTTATTTGTTTTAATGTATTTTAATTTACATATTTATGAAAAACTTATTTAAAAAATTATTTGAGGTTTTAAAACTGTTAGTTATTTTCTTTCAAATTGTTAATTTTATTTTTATTATTTTCCCCTTGCTCTAATAAGTAATATTTATTGGTTCTCTCCCCTCTTTTTCTAAAAACATGAAAATTTTTCATCGTATTTTAATAATACTTCCATCCGTGTTTACATAAATAAGAGAGAGAAAAAAATACAGTTACATAATTTCGCAAACATGTTTTTAACTGTATTTCTTTATCTTTCTTATTTCTCTCAGTTATAACAGCGGTCTGAGAAGTAGTCTATTAGAGTCCTTGAGATCAAACTCGCTGTGTCCCTCAACATCCTGAGACTGTCATACATGCCAATGGTAAGTGAGCTACCTGACTGGTCCACCCTGTGATTCGCCAGCCAGCCAGGGGCACTTAAAAGCACAAGATCCGCGGTTTACTATTCATCTCTTCATTATTGGTAAAGGAAATCGACATTGGGACTTAACCTTCCAAACTTCCATATGGACAACGCACAGTGCGAAACTTAACGATCAGTGCCTGCTCCATCCTCCTGAGCCCCACCACTGGTCAGTTATGGACGGCTGCTCTCTCTGACGGCGGACATTTCTGCCCGTCACCCCATTGTCCCAACTCGAGAACCACCGAGTTCGCCTAAAGAGCCTGATCTTTGCACACGCTGCCTTAAAAAGCTTTTTTTCCGCATCCTCAGGTTGCGCTTGGGCATGTATCGACTTTGCAAGAAAGTCAGCCGCACTGAAGGGTCACTACTACACTGTGTCGTGAAATAAGATCCTGGATAGCATATCCAGCACATTTTTGTTTTTACGATCATTTTGTAATCAACTGTTGATGTAGAGAATCAATTATATGACCTTGTTATGAAATACATTAGAGTGTACCTGATAAGTACCGCCCGCTTAGGAGATATTGATATATTTATTTTAATTAAAAATGATTCTTCTACCGTGTTAAATTCTAGAAATATCGAGCTTCATTATTGACATTAAACAATTAGTATTTTCACATTTGTTTGTTATAAGTGTTTTTACTTATTTTAATTTACATAATTATTATAAACGTATTTTAAAATAACATTATTTTATAGTTTTACAAGTTTGTTTTTTTCTTTAAAAATTGTTTTTTTCTTTTTTAGTACTTTCATTTTTCACTTGCTTTATCTAACAAGTTATATTTGTTGATTCTCTCCTCTATTTTTCTTAAATATATAAACATTTTTCTTCGTATTTCAATAACACTTCCCTCAATGTTAATTTCTATGTTAATGTCTGCGGGCCGGATATAAAAAGGTCGCGATTCTAAACGGGTGGAACGCGTACCTTACCACCAAAAAATCACGACATAAGAAAGGTAAGAAGATTTTAGTTATTTCACAATATAAATAATTATATTGATTTGTTAACACAGTGTGAGGGGTATCCACAGACACAATTCCGAACCCCGAAAAGTTATATATGTTTAATTAAAGGGTAATTTATACCCTTGCCAAAAATATATCTACAATTTAATCTGACAAACACATTTATATGTTAGAGATATTGATATATATTTAAATTAAAACATCATTCTTCTTGAATATTAAACTTTAGACATATTGAGCTATATTATTGATTTTAAACAATTAGTATCTTCATATTTTCTTTTTTTATTCTTTTAACATATTTTCATTTACACATTTATAAAAAAAAAACTTATTTTAAAAAAAAATATATTTGACGTTTTACTACCTTAAGAATTATCAAACTATTTAAAAAAAAAAGTATTAAAGTATTTTTAATTAATTTTCTTATCTCCTCACTTTCGTTCATATTTTAAATATCTCATAATTTCAAATGTTTCAGAATTACTGAGACATATGTATATGGGTAATCCTCGTCGGGTGTACGATATCTACGATGTGTTCAGTTCAGTTAGTGGAGAATAACTCAAATATTAATTGTCATGTTGTTTAAGTTCTCTCCAGGCTATCTGGTCTATTCCTGGTCTACAAGAGACATTCCATTACGGGAAAGATCATTGGGGTTCTCTAGTCCGGAAAAAACAAATCTTCAGGGTACTGTGGTCAATGATGATTATCCTAGACCGTAGTATTCACAACTGGCGGTGGTGACGGAAGTAGTCGGCACACAATACCCTTCCACTCTGTCCCACTCAAGCACACCTGCGCAGCCTGCCATGTCGGGTGTGGGTTCAGGCTCTTTACACCCTCCCTCTGTCCAAGTGGCAGAAAAAAAACCCTTGTCTTGCCATTCTGGCCGATCGGCAGTACACACACCCTGCTGGTCTGTCCATTTTGGGCGAGTCTTTAAACCCTCTTTATTGCGATCCCGGCAGATAATAGTGGGGACATAGGCCTACACCCCGCCGCTATGTGGGCATGGCAGACATGCATCAGGGCTTCCAAAAATGCTCAGATGGTAAGCACACTACACCCTATCATGCTGGCAAAGGTGTCGTAAAATTAAAAGTTAAAAAAAAAACAACCAAACACATAAGTATCTCATCATATGTATGTACGTAACTAGATAGACCAAACATGAAGTTGGTGAAAACCAAGCTAACATTATACACAAATACTTTAAAGAGACGCGCCATTGTCAGTTTGTCAAGTGAAAATGATGCATATTACAATGTAATTAAATTATATTTAAAAAAGCGCTACATGTTTCATACATGAAAAAAAAGGCTTTATTAAAAATGTACTTTGGTTTTTATATGTGGATTTAGTTCCACGAAAAGTTGATTTGAATCTTACAGTCACTACTTTCATCCACCAGCATAGAATGTTCAGTCCAGAGTTGACTAATATTTTGAGCCGCAGAGACAGTTTTTTTTTGTTAAATGAGAAAACATTAATCTACCTTCAATAACACTGACAGGTGATACATTTGATCTTATATTAACACATACTGGATTTAGCATATTGAGAACATCCCTTTAACAGCCACTGGAACCAAAAATGTAAAAAAAAAATATAATGTATCCATAGAATATCTCTTGTTGAATGTATTACAATTATCACGATGTTTTTATTGTCAAAACTGATCACTAACTTTATCTTTTATGTTTCCAACTCTCAGGTACTTATTTAAGTAATTACACGTTGTTTATTTCTCATTTTACATTCTTCCTTAGATGTGCTTACTTCTGATAGACTTTATATATATATATATGGTTACTGGTTGTTTTGTTTTTTTTTTTCAATTTTTACCAAATTTTTTTGTATCAATCAGATAAACATTTTTTTAAGTCACAGAAGACAACTGAAACCTGACATTGAAAAGCAAATATTTTAGTGATAATTTCCCTTTGATTTCACATATTTTTTTGTGTGCGTAGTTAATGATTTTTTTATGTCAGACAAAATGTCGATATATAAATGTTTATTGAACAAAATTTATTCACTTGGGGCTATTTGGTAATAAAGTTACACATTTTTTTTTCTATTTTCTGTAAACACAAACAAATTTATTTAATAAACACATTAACAAAAACATGCTATGACAGAAATAAACAAAGATAAACAATAATAGGCTATTAGCAAATTACAAGTTTTTATACAAATACTTTGAGTCCAGACACATTAATGCACAGTAGATAAACAACATTAGAATAGATAAATATATTGATGACAATAATAAACAAACAACATTAGAATAAATAAATATATTGAATGACATAATAAACAAACAACATTAGAATAAATAAAAAATATATTTAGACAATAATAAATAAATAAATAAATATATTAATGACAATAATAAATAAAAAACATTAGAATAAATAAATAAATATATTGATATTTGACAATAAAAACAAACAATATTAGAATAAATAAATATATTGATGACAATAATAAACAAACAACATTAGAATACATAAATATATTTATGACAATAATAAATAAACTACATTAGAATAAATACATATATTGATGACAATAATAAACAAACAACATTAGAATAAATAAAATATAATGACAATAATAAACAAACAACAAATGTTTATGTTGATATAATAATATAATAGAATGGCATACATATAAAATACCAACCTTATATATTGTTTACAAACAACTCACAAAAACCCCGTACAATTTTCCATCACTCACCCAGTTAAATTAATACAACATAGAAAGTGGCATATGGCCCAAATAGTATTAACATTTAATAAGTAGACTATATAATAAAATATCAACTATTACATTATGCTTTCCAGTGATCTCTCAAGCCTGGGCCGTCTAGGTCTAAGATCCCTCCAGAACGGCTAGGTGTCAGGGCTGTCAAGGTGCACTTCAGGCAGGGCACTTCACGCTGACCAAGTACTATTCAGACAGGTTACATTCAATTCAACGCCTACATGTTACAAACAACATCATGCACGATATAACTACACAATGTTACTTCTATATTACACTACATAACGTATTGATCTAAACTATACAACATACCTCCAGGTCGATCATCCTACCACACACACACACACACACACACACACACACCAACATCATATATGTGAATAAATTGGTTACATGGCAAAAGGCGAATGCAAATTAAACACACACACATCAAACATTATGTATGTGAATAAGCCTGTTACATGGCATGGGCATGCAAAAATAAACTTACTAAATGTATGCGTTGAACTTCACTTGCAGCTGTTCACTAACAGAGCGCCACAAGTTTAGTTCTATAACATGCGCACCAAAATGTGCACACATCCTTTCAAACATACACGCCGACATGAACTCCGTTCACCTATTCTATGCTATCTTGACAATAATAAATTATGATTAAAACAATCCCTTCATTTATCACTTCAAATAAGGGTTGTCCTATCTGTGGTCCGCAACGTGCTTCAATGTAGCCCACGAGACGGGCCGTAAATGTTCACATTTCATTAGATCGTACTTGAAAAAAATAAATAAAAGTTAAACTTATAAACAAACAACGAACTGTCAGTGTAGGAAATACATTTAAAATGTAAACTAAAGCTGCAAATATAATCTTTTGTCTCACCAGTCTATAGATAATCAGTTTGTCTCACCAGTCTATAGATAATCAGTTTGTCTCACCAGTCTATATATAATCAGTTTGTCTCACCAGTCTATAGATAATCAGTTTGTCTCACCAGTCTATATATAATCAGTTTGTCTCACCAGTCTATAGATAATCAGTTTGTCTCACCAGTCTATAGATAATCAGTTTGTCTCACCAGTCTATAGATAATCAGTTTGTTACACCAGTCTATAGATAATCAGTTTGTCTCACCAGTCTATAGATAATCAGTTTGTCTCACCAGTCTATAGATAATCACTTTGTTACACCAGTCTATATATAATCAGTTTGTCTCACCAGTCTATAGATAATCAGTTTGTCTCACCAGTCTATAGATAATCAGTTTGTCTCACCAGTCTATAGATAATCAGTTTGTCTCACCAGTCTATAGATAATCAGTTTGTCTCACCAGTCTATATATAATCAGTTTGTCTCACCAGTCTATAGATAACACAGCTCAAGAATGTTTGAATGTCTGTAACAGGTCATCGAGTTTTTCATTTCCAATGCCACTGCTTTTCTATACCTTTCTTTTCCAGAATCTACACCTTTGAATTATGATGATGTAAGCTCTAGTAAACAAGTAAACACTGGTAGCAGGACAACTCATTGGCAAATTAATTTCTGAATTTAAGCGATCAAGATAATCCCATTTAGATTTTTTTATTTTGACATTACAACCGCAGAGATTAAGCCACTGAAACATACACAATTAGTTACAATCACCGAAATGGGATCAAATTACTTAGCTGCATTAAATTGGTATATTTATTTTTCTTTCAAACATGTATATTTCAGATTTAGGAATACATTCTTTCATTATTTTTGCATTATCTTCGTGATGAACAAGCATATGTCTTTTATTTTTTTTGTGTTATAAATAGAAAACAATTAATTCAAGTCCTGTTCTGAGACACAGGAGACGTTAGCGCATTTCGTAAACATTTTCGTCTTTGAATGTTTATAAATTCAAATGTGTGTAATTCTATATCTGCAAAAAATTTCATTATACACGTTTCCTTTATATTTGAAAAAAAACTATTTTCATTTAAATCTGAACTACAAAGTGGGTTTGTGGTTGTGGACTATGAAAAACATCGAATAGTCATCGTTCAAAATCAGTCGGATATTTTCAATTAAACTTCAGAACACATTTCATATATTTTGATGAGTTTCTTATGGGCTTCTTGGTGACAGAAAGCGCAATTTGCACCAAAGACGGTTATTGAACGTACAAGGTATATATTATATATACACCTTGTACGTTCAATAACCCATTCATTTGGTGCAAATTACTGCAGCACGTAGTTTCACCAAGCTTTATTAAGAAACTCATCAAATGAAATAGTAAGCTTGTGTTCTGAGTTTAATTGAAAGTATCAGAGCTATTCAACAATTGACGGAGTTTTCGGACGATTAAATGACTACAATTTCGAATGTTTTTCAATTATGAGTCCTATTTCAGTAACCACAAACCACTTGTAGTTAGATTTAAGAGAAAATAATTTTTTTCAAATATAAAGAAACGTCTTTATAATATTTTTTTACAGATATATGAATTACACATTTGAATTTATAAACATTTCCAAAATTTACAAATATTTACACGAAAATGCGCTAACACGTCCTGTGTCCAGAATGGAACAGGCTTAATTGATTGTTTTCTCTTTTATAGCTGCTTTCTAAAGACATCACGTGTTCATCACGAAGATGCTGCAAAAATAATACGAATGTATTCTGTTACATCTGTGGAGAATACATGATTGAAAAGCAAAGAATAAATATAACCGAATTTGTACAGCAGGCATATTTGGCTTATTTCAGTGTGAAGCTGGGAGACCAAGACAAGTGAGAAGAAAAGTCTATGTTTCGGTGTACCAATCGTATGGCGAGATCCGAAAGACCATTTTGGTGATTGCTATTTTTATATTGTGAATGTCAAAGGCTTCAATCGACACAAGAAATCTAAGTGGGATTATCATGATCTTTAATCTGCAAGGAGACCAATTCCACATAGCAGTGAAGTTCCTATACCAGTGTTTACTGGATTATTAGAGCTTTCATCATCAGAATCCGACAAGGGGCAAGATTTGGAGTTTTTGGCAGGTGAAAACAGAGAAAGCGATTATGAAGGAAGTTCTTCAACACCTCAAACATTCAGCCAAGAAGAACTCGATGACCTGATACGAGACCTAAATCTGTCCAAGCAAGCATCTGAGCTTTTAGCGGCCAGGCTCAATGACAGAAATAATCTCAAACAAGAAGTTAAAATAACATCTTATAGGAAAAGAGAAGCGTTTCTTCTTCCATATTCCAGCAAAAGGAAGATCTTGTTTACTGTAATGACATCCCTGGAATTCTGCTCCAAATGGGACTACAAGACTACCATTCCGAAGACTGACGTCTTTTTATAGACAGTTCCTTCAGAAGATTAAAATTTGTTGTTACACAATGGTAACCGTTATGCATCCCTTCTCATTGCTCACTCAACAACACTTAAAGAAGAGTATGAGAATATCAAAACAGTATTGCAGAAAATCCGTTATCAGTGGTCAATTTGTGTTGATCTAAAAATGGTAAACTTCTTGCTTGGGCAGCAGTCAGGATACACAAAATGCCCATGCTTCAAGTGCCTTTGGGATAGCAGGGCAAGGCAAGATCATTGGCCAAGAGAAACTATTGCAAGGAAAACTATGACTGTAGGTAAAGAAAATATCGTCCACAAGCCTTAGGTTGACAAAAATAAGATCATTCTCCCACCGTTTTATATTAAATTAGGTTTAATGAAACAATTTGTTAAGGCTTTGAACAAATCTGGCAATAGTTTCAAGTATATTTGTAGATCATTCCCCGAATTGAACATGGAGAAGCTGAGGTATTAAGTAATATGTTTTTGTCAGTTTTATTGAATTCTAATATTTTCAATTTAATTCATGTATGTCCAGATCCAAATCTCTTTAACAAATAAACATGGGGGCACATAATTCTAAAGGTAAAATACATTTTTATTATGTAAGATAAACTATGATAACAAATGTTAATAAATAATTCTTGTGTGTTTGTTAGTTTGACATTAAGTAATGTACATCAATACTGCTGTTTAATATGTCAATATTTATTTACACCAGTTAATGAACATTGTTAACTAACAACCTAATATATTATTGTCTCTTCAGCTAAGTTATCTGGTCAGAGTGAATTAGACAAAATGGTAGATCAAATTTATGGTAATATGCATTTTTTTTTTTAGATTCTCTTAAAAAATCAATTTAACAATAAAGTTAAATTGTATATATTTAATTATAACATAAATAATCAAAAATAAAACAAAATATTTTATATTTTTGTTTGTTCAAAAAAGTTGTAAATTATTTATACAAAGACAAGATTTTTTTATTAGGTGATCATGAAACTCAGGTGTCAGAAGGTGGAGAAGCTGATCTATACCAACATTTTATTGGCTGTAAGAAGAATCCAGGTCATACACAGTTTGTACCTGTTGATACATTCACCTTAAACAATCTGCCTAAAAGTCATCGTAACAAGGATCTGTATGAACTCATGAAAGCTACAGCTGACCTGACAGTAAGACTTGATGTTAAAATGACCAGTCCACACAGACCAAAGTTTTGGCCAGACACAAAAGTTTCATATCCATTTTACAACATGAGAGACAAAACAAACTTGAGAACAGGAAGTGGGATGGTGAATGGCAGTTTAAACAAGTTTACAGATGGAGTTAGTCAATATGTAGATAAACATTGGAAGAACTACACAACATGTTGGTGTACAAAATGTCAACATTCAGACACAGCCAACCACGTGTGGTGGGAGTTTAATGTTGTCACAGCCACACATATGGTGTTTGATGACATTGAGGCCAGCCACACATCCTTGAGATTATTTTATGATAGAGAAGATATTCCAGTGGTCAGCGTTGATCAGGTCAGTGTTGTTGATGTAAACATTGAGAGAGACTGGTGCTTGTTGAAATGTGTAGCATGTGACCAAAATCTGGCTGATAAACTGTACACATTGAGTGAACATTATATTGATTTCTGGTGGAAAGTTTACAACAAATACAGAAAATCTCGAGATGTGAACAAGTTGAACTTTATAGTGTCACATCCTCATGGATGTAGTAAACAGGTCAGTGTTTGTCACTGGGTGGACAAATACATGGTGGGTGATAGATACAATAAATTTACCTATACAACATGTACATGTCCAGGTAGTAGTGGAGCCAGAGTTCATTGTGTGGGGTATACAAGTGGTGTTGGTGTTGGGTGGCATCAACTAGTCCACACTGGAAGTTTAAATCCCAAACTTAATTACAGAGGGACTAGTCTTGTTTTGTGAGTTGTTTGTAAACAACATGGTAAGGTTGTATTTTATATGTATGCCATTCTATTATATTATTATATCAACATAAACATTTGTTGTTTGTTTATTATTGTCATCAATATATTTTATTTATTCTAATGTTGTTTGTTTATTATTGTCATCAATATATGTATTTATTCTAATGTAGTTTATTTATTATTGTCATAAATATATTTATGTATTCTAATGTTGTTTGTTTATTATTGTCATCAATATATTTATTTATTCTAATATTGTTTGTTTATTATTGTCATCAATATATTTATTTATTTTAATGTTTTTTATTTATTATTGTCATAAATATATTTATTTATTTATTCTAATGTTGTTTGTTTATTATGTCATCAATATATTTATTTATTCTAATGTTGTTTGTTTATTATTGTCATCAATATATTTATTTATTTTAATGTTTTTTATTTATTATTGTCATAAATATATTTATTTATTTATTCTAATGTTGTTTGTTTATTATGTCATCAATATATTTATTTATTCTAATGTTGTTTGTTTATTATTGTCATCAATATATTTATCTATTCTAATGTTGTTTATCTACTGTACATTAATGTGTCTGGACTCAAAGTATTTGTATAAAAACTTGTAATTTGCTAATAGCCTATTATTGTTTATCTTTGTTTATTTCTGTCATAGCATGTTTTTGTTAATGTGTTTATTAAATAAATTTGTTTGTGTTTACAGAAAATAGAAAAAAAATGTGTAACTTTATTACCAAATAGCCCCAAGTGAATAAATTTTGTTCAATAAACATTTATATATCGACATTTTGTCTGACATAAAAAAATCATTAACTACGCACACAAAAAAAATATGTGAAATCAAAGGGAAATTATCACTAAAATATTTGCTTTTCAATGTCAGGTTTCAGTTGTCTTCTGTGACTTAAAAAAATGTTTATCTGATTGATACAAAAAAATTTGGTAAAAATTGAAAAAAAAAAAACAAAACAACCAGTAACCATATATATATATATAAAGTCTATCAGAAGTAAGCACATCTAAGGAAGAATGTAAAATGAGAAATAAACAACGTGTAATTACTTAAATAAGTACCTGAGAGTTGGAAACATAAAAGATAAAGTTAGTGATCAGTTTTGACAATAAAAACATCGTGATAATTGTAATACATTCAACAAGAGATATTCTATGGATACATTATATTTTTTTTTTACATTTTTGGTTCCAGTGGCTGTTAAAGGGATGTTCTCAATATGCTAAATCCAGTATGTGTTAATATAAGATCAAATGTATCACCTGCCAGTGTTATTGAAGGTAGATTAATGTTTTCTCATTTAACAAAAAAAAAACTGTCTCTGCGGCTCAAAATATTAGTCAACTCTGGACTGAACATTCTATGCTGGTGGATGAAAGTAGTGACTGTAAGATTCAAATCAACTTTTCGTGGAACTAAATCCACATATAAAAACCAAAGTACATTTTTAATAAAGCCTTTTTTTTTCATGTATGAAACATGTAGCGCTTTTTTAAATATAATTTAATTACATTGTAATATGCATCATTTTCACTTGACAAACTGACAATGGCGCGTCTCTTTAAAGTATTGTGTGTATAATGTTAGCTTGGTTTTCACCAACTTCATGTTTGGTCTATCTAGTTACGTACATACATATGATGAGATACTTATGTGTTTGGTTGTTTTTTTTTTAACTTTTAATTTTACGACACCTTTGCCAGCATGATAGGGTGTAGTGTGCTTACCATCTGAGCATTTTTGGAAGCCCTGATGCATGTCTGCCATGCCCACATAGCGGCGGGGTGTAGGCCTATGTCCCCACTATTATCTGCCGGGATCGCAGTAAAGAGGGTTTAAAGACTCGCCCAAAATGGACAGACCAGCAGGGTGTGTGTACTGCCGATCGGCCAGAATGGCAAGACAAGGGTTTTTTTTTCTGCCACTTGGACAGAGGGGAGGGTGTAAAGAGCCTGAACCCACACCCGACATGGCAGGCTGCGCAGGTGTGCTTGAGTGGGACAGAGTGGAAGGGTATTGTGTGCCGACTACTTCCGTCACCACCGCCAGTTGTGAATACTACGGTCTAGGATAATCATCATTGACCACAGTACCACGAAGGTTTGTTTTTTCCGGACTAGAGAACCCCAATGATCTTTTCCCCGTAGACCATGGAATGTCTCTTAGACCAGGATAGCCTGGAGAGAACTTAAACAACATGACAATTAATATTTGAGTTATTCTCCACTAACTGAACTGAACACATCGTAGATATCGTACACCCGACGAGGATTACCCATATACATATGTCTCAGTAATTCTGAAACATTTGAAATTATGAGATATTTAAAATATGAACGAAAGTGAGGAGATAAGAAAATTAATTAAAAATACTTTAATACTTTTTTTTTTAAATAGTTTGATAATTCTTAAGGTAGTAAAACGTCAAATATATTTTTTTTTTAAAATAAGTTTTTTTTTTATAAATGTGTAAATGAAAATATGTTAAAAGAATAAAAAAAGAAAATATGAAGATACTAATTGTTTAAAATCAATAATATAGCTCAATATGTCTAAAGTTTAATATTCAAGAAGAATGATGTTTTAATTTAAATATATATCAATATCTCTAACATATAAATGTGTTTGTCAAGATTAAATTGTAGATATATTTTTGGCAAGGGTATAAATTACCCTTTAATTAAACATATATAACTTTTCGGGGTTCGGAATTGTGTCTGTGGATACCCCTCACACTGTGTTAACAAATCAATATAATTATTTATATTGTGAAATAACTAAAATCTTCTTACCTTTCTTATGTCGTGATTTTTTGGTGGTAAGGTACGCGTTCCACCCGTTTAGAATCGCGACCTTTTTATATCCGGCCCGCAGACATTAACATAGAAATTAACATTGAGGGAAGTGTTATTGAAATACGAAGAAAAATGTTTATATATTTAAGAAAAATAGAGGAGAGAATCAACAAATATAACTTGTTAGATAAAGCAAGTGAAAAATGAAAAAGCTAAAAAAAAAACATTTAAAAAAAAACAACTTGTAAACTCTAAAAATTATGTTATTTTAAAATACGTTTATAATAATTATGTAAATTAAAATAAGTAAAAACACTTATAACAAACAAATGTGAAAATACTAATTGTTTAATGTCAATAATGAAGCTCGATATTTCTAGAATTTAACACGGTAGAAGAATCATTTTTAATTAAAATAAATATATCAATATCTCCTAAGCGGGCGGTACTTATCAGGTACACTCTAATGTATTTCATAACAAGGTCATATAATTGATTCTCTACATCAACAGTTGATTACAAAATGATTAAAAACAAAATGTGCTGGATATGCTATCCAGGATCTTATTTCACGACACAGTGTAGTAGTGACCCTTCAGTGCGGCTGACTTTCTTGCAAAGTCGATACATGCCCAAGCGCAACCTGAGGATGCGGAAAAAAAGCTTTTTGAGGCAGCGTGTGCAAAGATCAGGCTCTTTAGGCGAACTCGGTGGTTCTCGAGTTGGGACAATGGGGTGACGGGCAGAAATGTCCGCCGTCAGAGAGAGCAGCCGTCCATAACTGACCAGTGGTGGGGCTCAGGAGGATGGAGCAGGCACTGATCGTTAAGTTTCGCACTGTGCGTTGTCCATATGGAAGTTTGGAAGGTTAAGTCCCAATGTCGATTTCCTTTACCGACAATGAAGAGATGAATAGTAAACCGCGGATCTTGTGCTTTTGAGTGCCCCTGGCTGGCTGGCGAATCACAGGGTGGACCAGTCAGGTAGCTCACTTACCATTGGCATGTATGACAGTCTCAGGATGTTGAGGGACACAGCGAGTTTGATCTCAAGGACTCTAATAGACTACTTCTCAGACCGCTGTTATAACTGAGAGAAATAAGAAAGATAAAGAAATACAGTTAAAAACTTTTTTGCGATATTATGTAACTGTATTTTTTTCTCTCTCTTATTTATGTAAACACGGATGGAAGTATTATTAAAATACGATGAAAAATGTTCATGTTTTTAGAAAAAGAGGGGAGAAAACCAATAAATATTACTTATTAGAGCAAGGGGAAAATAATAAAAATAAAATTAACAATTTGAAAGAAAATAACTAACAGTTTTAAAACCTCAAATATTTTTTTAAATAAGTTTTTCATAAATATGTAAATTAAAATACATTAAAACAAATAAAGAAAGAAAATAGGAAGATATTTATTATTTAAAGTCAATAGTATAGCTCAATATGTCTAATGTTTAATATGAAACGAGAACCGTGTTTTTTACGTATATGTATAACACGATATCACACGGATCAAATATTAATAAATTATGTGGTGTTTTGGTAATTTTTGACAAGGGTATTCATTACCCTAAATAACCATCATCTTAGGCGATATCATATAGATAGGGCCCCTCTCATGCAGTTTGCGAATACATTTACTAATTTATAATGTGAAATGACTAAATCGTCTTACCTTTCTAATGTTTCACTTGCGTGATTGGTTATTAGACACTAAGCAAAATGGCGACCTTCTTGAAACTCTTGATTGTTGTAAACGAAACATATTCATTTGGGAGTTTATCATTGTGTCAAAATCAAAGCTACTTGCAATGATGTTTTGTGCATGAAAGTATTGTATTGTGTTTTTTTATTGACAATATATATATAATTTAATACATTTTGTTATATTTTGTGTGTGTCTAGCCAGGAAAGTGGGGGATCGGGTGAAATGCGATGTAGAGCACTAAACTGTTACCAGAGGGGGCCTGGTTCCAATCATAGTGAGTAGATTGGAATAATTTTTTCTGGTCCTGTTAAAAGTCCACAAGTTCATTCAGCTTTAAATGGGTTCCTTATTTTAAAATGGGTGAGAAAAGGTTGCTGGGCGTTGTGCTAACCACACAATCTATATAAACAAAAATGTAAATAGGATTCACGCTAATATTCATATCTCCGAAAGTTCTTCACCTATTGCCTTAAAATTTACACAGAAAATCACAGAAAATTACTCGGCGTGTTGATATATATATATATATATATATATATATATATATATATATATATATATATTTATTTATTTATTAGATATATACTTCTTAACAGTTATATTGAAAAATAATATTTAAACGATCGGTTTGGTAATTTTTTTCTTTACTTCGCTTTTCTTTAAAAAAAAAACAACACGGGAGGTAAATCAAAATTCACAGTGCACTAACTAATATAGTCAATTAACCCATCCGCTTAGTAAAAACTAACTTACCATCATATTACTTTTCAATTAATTCAACGGTATCCCAAAATAGTTCTTGTTGCTTTAGTTTGTAAACTTTTTTTTTGACGGTATTTATTTTTTCTTTATTATCAAATAGTTTCGTAAAATTGTTCTCTGAATCGAAGTAATTATTCTTTTGTCAAAACCACAGGAGGTAAATCTTTTTTTACAATAAACAATATCATCTTTAAAATAAAAAAAAAATGTAATATGAACAGCTAAAAATATATATTCACAGCGTGCTAATTTATATATTGTTAACAGGGGTGGACTGGGCCGCCGGGACACCGGGAAGATTTTTAAATTTCACCCAATACAACCAAGTGCGAGTGAAACTGATCTACCATTTACAAATATTATTGGTGAAACGCTTTGGTGGGCAATAGAAAGTGCGTTAAAAATATTTGGAAATGTTGATGATCCAAACTCATCATTGATCATTGAATTGATGTATATGTTCCAAAAACTAGAGCGATCGGACGCATTCAATGAAAAAAAATCAGGGGATCACAAACTTTACTAGATAAGTTTATCAAGTTTGAAACGGTTGTCACTGCAAAGCTATACTTAAGAATATTCCAGCACCCATGATCGCTTTGTAATTATTTACAAACCACCAGAATGGATGCACTGTTGAGTTGTTAGAAAATATTTCAAGAGATTTCAATGGTGTTCTCGACATTGCCAAACGATTTGTGTCCTGGGCTAATAACAAGTTGGAAGAAGAAAATGTTAACATTACCACTGAGGAAAATTTTATAGAGAAACGTTTACACTAACCAAAAGCAATGTCTGATGAGAGAAGAACGCACGAGGTAGTAGGAAATAATGCAGCGGAGAGATATCGCATTGAAGTTCAAAACTGCATCATGGACAAAATTGTAAAAACTATTGAAAAGCGATTCAAAGGTCACGCTTCGTTATACGCAGATATTGCCTGTCTTGATCCACAGAATTTTGAGGATATTAAACAACAAGGTTTCGCTACATAAGCGATGCAGCGCCTTAGCAGAATTCTCGTTAAATTTGATGAAAGCGCCACAGCGACTAATCTCAGAGAAGAGCTAACTGACTTTGCGCAGAAATGGGACAAATTAAAAAATTCTGTCCCCGACGAATACCTTTAAATGTGCGATGAATCAGTAGAGGACATCGTTAGTGAAGATTCGTCACATGAACTCTGGGACGACCAAGTTGTGGATGAGAGTGAGGAACTTCAAAAATGCAAATTTTGCAAAAAAAAAAATAAAGTCCTGTTTGCTGCTTTTCTGTACTACATAAATACAGTTTCTATGGGCTAACATACAAGCGTCTCTTTAATGCATATAAACTCTTATTGACTCAGTCTACTACCATTGTGAGAGATCTTTATCTACAAAAATTGTAATAATCATATTACATTTAGATTTGTTTTAAACATATCAAAATTTATTTTTTTTATTGTAAAGGGACGACATTTAACTGTTATTCACAACTACAGATGAATTATGAATTATAATAAGACAAAAAGAGCTTAATGACATCAGTGTACGTGTAGTTACTGTAAGATACTTAATGGAATCAATATACTTATAGTTACTGTAAGATAATTACTTAATGAAATCAATGTACGTGTAGTTACTGTAAGATACTTACTTAATTAAATCAATGTACGTGTAGTTAATGTAAGATACTTACTTAATGGAATCAATGTACTTGTAGTTACTGTAAGATATTTACTTAATGGAATTCATGCACTTGTAGTTACTGTAAGGTACTTACTTAATGGAATCAATGTACTTGTAGTTACTGTAAGATACTTACTTAATGGAATCAATGTACTTGTAGTTACTGTAAGATACTTACTTAATGAAATCAATGTACGTGTAGTTACTGTAAGATACTTACTTAATGAAATCAATCTACGTGTAGTTACTGTAAGATACTTACTTAATGGAATCAATGTACTTGTAGTTACTGTAAGATACTTACTTAATGGAATCAATGTACTTGTAGTTACTGTAAGATACTTACTTAATGAAATCAATGTACTTGTAGTTACTGTAAGATACAGTCTTAGTGAAATCAATGTACTTGTAGTTACTGTAAGATGCTTAATGGAATCAATGTACTTGTAGTTACTGTAAGATACTTACTTATTGGAATCAATGTACGTGTAGTTACTGTAAGATACTTACTTAATGGAATCAATGTACTTGTAGTTGCTGTAAGATACTTACTTAATGGAATCAATGTACTTGTAGATACTGTAAGATACTTACTTAATGAAATCAATGTACGTGTAGTTACTGTAAGATACTTACTTTATGGGATCAATCTACGTGTAGTTACTGTAAGATACTTACTTAATGGAATCAATGTACTTGTAGTTACTGTAAGATACTTGCCTGTGGCTGTGTATCTAGTTACCTTGTTAGAGATGTGCGAGTAGGGGGCGGCACGGTGATTCCACAGAGGTTCTCAATCCATGGACCTTGTGTGTTTCTGTGGACTTCAGACAAAGGTACTAGTGAAGGAGCAATTAGGGTGGTGCAGCATTTTACTCTCTTGATAATAAGACCATAATTTAAGTTTGTATATTCCAAACGCCCTATGTACGTGTTATGGATGTAACCCCACAGCAGTGATTCATAATCATGTCCTCCCCCCCACCCCATCGGACCAATGTGTGATCTCCAGTCATTGTACGTCAACTTTATCAAATCCACATCTTTTGGCACCAAGTTTACACTGTCAAACTGTATTTCAGCGTTTGTTGGCAACATGTTGACGATTATCGTAAAAACAAGAAAATTTTACTGCGTATCTCTTCGGAAGCAAATGAATGAAAATAATCATATATGTCATCATTTGTTTGTATTAGACGCCTTCCCCGAGGTGTTTCCCATTCTCTTATCTTTAACACAACGTGCCCACAGCTAAAGTGAATCTAGTCGAACTGATCCAAATACAGCCGATTAATTTCAATCTAGCGACATGATATACAAACACAATGTTTGACTAATGTCAACTTCTGACTGTAATACAGACTTGATGTGGTGAGATCAATTTAGCCACATGTAATACTGACACGTTGTGATACATTCAATCTAGCCACATGTAATATTGACTTGATGTAGTACATTCAATCTAGCCACTTGTAATACTGACACGTTGTGGTACATTTAATCTAGCCACTAATTCGGAGTTTAAATTACTCCCAATCTCAAGTCCTTCTTTGGAATTTGTTCAAATCTGACTAAAACATGTCTGTAAGCTCCGACTAAAACATGTCTGTAAGCTCCGACAAAAACATGTCTGTAAGCTCCGACTAAAAGCTCCTTTTGATAATGTTCAAATTAGTCATATATGCAACTTCCATTTAGTTTTTTTTGTGTGTATGATTGGTCCGTATTGATGCTAATTATGTAGACAACGTTTAAAAATCGTTTTTTTCGAAAGTGGAATTAATAATGGGCCAATATTTAACAAAGTATTCTGATAAATATACAAGAGTTTTTTAATCTTCTTGATGTAGCCTATTATCGTATATAAAAGAGGTAATTGATAAATCTCCATAGAGCCATACAACGTAAATATAAGAAGTGATTGAGTCATCTCTATGTTATATATGAGGTCCTTGTAATAAGAAAACAAACTGAAAAATATAATTTCAAAGTGAATAATTTATTTTGTTTTACTCAGCTGACTTAGATAACCTATTTTTAAATTTATCTTTGAAAATAAATGAAAGCAGTGTGACGGTAGTGACAATAAATGGAAGCAGTGTAATGGTAGTGACAATAAATGGAAGCACTGTGACGGTAGTGACAATAAATGGAAGCAGTGTGACGGTAGTGACAATAAATGGAAGCAGTGTGACGGTAGTGACAATAAATGGAAGCAGTGTGACGGTAGTGACAATAAATGGAAGCAGTGTGACGGTAGTGACTATAAATGGAAGCAGTGTGACGTAATAAATGCAGTAGTGACAATAAATGGAAGCAGTGTGACGGTAGTGACTATAAATGGAAGCAGTGTGACGGTAGTGACAATAAATGAAAGCAGTGTGACGGTAGTGACAATAAATGGAAGCAGTGTGACGGTAGTGACAATAAATGGAAGCAGTGTGACGGTAGTGACAATAAATGGAAGCAGTGTGACGGTAGTGACTATAAATGGAAGCAGTGTGACGGTAGTGACAATAAATGGAAGCAGTGTGACGGTAGTGACAATAAATGGAAGCAGTATGACGGTAGTGACAATAAATGGAAGCAGTGTGACGGTAGTGACAATAAATGGAAGCAGTGTGACGGTAGTGACAATAAATGGAAGCAGTGTGACGGTAGTGTAATAAATGGAAGCAGTGTGACGGTAGTGTAATAAATGGAGGCAGTGTGACGGTAGTGACTATAAATGGAAGCAGTGTGACGGTAGTGACAATAAATGGAAGCAGTGTGACGGTAGTGACAATAAATGGAAGCAGTGTGACGGTAGTGAAAATAAATGGTAGAAATTGATTGCCCAACTAGCAGATGCTACTGTCAGAGATGGGGACAGATGGTCGATTGGTGAAGCGCTTCTATCACTGGTTCTATCTTCGGTGATGACCAAAGTATCGGCTATTGTGGGGATGAAAGAAGGGCACGACATAAACCGTCTAATTAGTGGTTTATAGGATCTAAGGGATTTCATCTCATCCTTATAGGGACTTCGCACACACAGGTAAAAATAAAAAAAAAATGAGACAAATTCAATGTTAATTTTTGTTTTTAGGTTGAAAGTTAAGATAAAAAAAAATAAACATAGTATTTGGCTGGAAAACATGGCATTTGGCTGGTAAATATGGCATATTGGACACATGATTTTAATTGAAGATTATACATACATAATGAAAGCCATAATACGTATCTATCTATTAGTCCCTCTGTCTATCTGTCTGTCTATTTGTCTGTATGTCTGTCCATCAGTCCGTCCGTCCTTCCACCCACCCACCCATCTATCTAAGTGTATGCTTGTCTGTCTGTCCATCTATTTATCTGTTTGTCTATCTCTCAACTTGCCAGTTTTTCTATCTATCTCTTTGTCTGTCGCATACAATTTTATAATTTTATACAATATTTCCAAGTAAATAAAATCTCTAATATGTGTCATGCAATAGTGAGTTGATAAATACGTTGAAATCATTACTTGATAATAAAAACTGAAAATAAGTGACAAACAAGTACAGTTGGGTTGACCAAATCTACAGCTGTGACCATAATAGATAAACAATAAACTGATCCTAAGTATTTCACTTACTATCTACATCACGTGGTACCGATTTTCTTTATTCATCTCAACTTAGAATCGATTTGTATAGGATTATTTTTAATGATACATATTGAAAACACATAATAAACATATATATTAAAATTAAGTATTAATGGATATGGACACAATTATTTGTTGTTCTCTTTAATATGATTATTTTTATGAAATAGAACTAGAAATTAGTCAAGGACATTATACTCACAATATGCATTCAAAATAAATATAGCTTAAATAACAAAGACCCCCATTAATTTTGTTTACCATGTAAATGAGCTTATAAATAAACACCAATACAGACTAAGAAGAACTATTAGCTAATTGTTTTAAAACATGCTCATTTACCAGACACTTTCACAAACACCATTTGCCAGACACTTTCACAAACACCATTTACCAGACACTTTCACAAACACCATTTACCAGACACTTTCACAAACACCATTTACCAAAAACTTTCTACAAACACCATTTAACAGAAACTTTTACAAAAACACTAAACTTTTCACTCAAATGTCGGCATAGTTCAAGCCTTTTCTTCGTTCCTACTTATTGTCAGCTCATATGTTGAAAAAATATTCATTCTATTTATATCAACGATTAGCTCATCATTGTCTTGCCAGGTCTGCAATGATTCCTCAGAAGAATAACATAATTGATATAAAAATCGTTTCAATTTAATAATCGTTCACACTGTGAATAATTTTTACTCCATTAAAAATTATATAAAATGAATTGATTCGTCTATGGATCCCAATAAAAACTCAATGTGTTATATCTGTTGGCTTTAAGCCTGGAGCGGCATTTGTTGTACTTGAGTATATCAACTACTTTGCTACTACAGAGACGGAATCGCCAGCTTAGTTTAAGTAAAATGAAACATCAGAATACTTTTATAAAACCACTTTAAATCACTTAATTTTTAAAATATATAATATTGATTGATCCATCGCTGATCCTTACAAATTACATTTTTCAAAATTTCTTACATCCTGCCTTACTCATAGAATTTAAATATTAATTCTGGAAATAATTGAATTCCTTAGGAAATTCAGAAGCAATTGTATCAATAGGAATTGGGTGTCATACTGTAAAGAATCTAAAGCTTTGTTTAGCACAGTATGCTTAGTATATGACAACACTGACTGGTGCTACGCACATGTATTGAATCTTGTTCTAAGTGATACCACTCAAACCTCGACCTCTTCAAATAGCATACATCAACTGTTTAACGCATGTGCGGTGTTCTTTAGAGAATCGTATAAAAGAAAGGATGTTTGGGTCAATCACCAACAGAAACCAAAGATTAAATATTATTGGTGAAACGCTTTGGTGGGCAAAAGAAAGTGCGTTAAAAATATTTGGAAATTTTGATGATCCAAACTCATCATTGATTATTGGATTGATTTATGTTACAAAAATTAAAGCAATCGGACGCATTCGATGCAAAAATCAGGGGTTCACAAACTTTACTAGATTAGTTTATCAAGTTTGAAATGGTTGTCACTGTAAAGCTATACTTAAGAATATTCCAGCATCCATGATCGATTTGTAACTATTTACAAACCACCAGAATGGATGCACTGTTAAGTTGTTAGAAAATATTTCAAGAGATTTGGATGGTGTTCTCGACATTGCCAAACGATTTGTGTCCTGGGCTAATAAAAAGTTGGAAGAAGAAAATGTTAAAATTACCATTATAGATAAACGTTTACACTAACCAAAAACAATGTCTGATGAGAGAAGAACGCACGAGGTAGTAAAAAATAATGCAGCGGAGCGATATCGCATTGAAGTTCATAATTGCATCATGGACAAAATTGTAAAAACTATTGAAAAGCGATTTGAAAGTCACGCTTCGCTATACGCAGTTATTGCCTGTCTTGATCCACAGAATTTTGAGGATATTAAACAACAAAAAGGTTTGGCTACATTAGCGATGCAGCGCCTTAGCAGTATTCTCGTTAAATTTGATGAAAGCGCCACAGCGACTTATCTCATTGAAGAGCTAACTGACTTTGCGCAGAAATGGGACAAATTAAAAAATTCTGTCCCCGGCGAATACCTTCAAATGATCGATGAATCAGTAGAGGACAACGTTAGTGAAGATTCGTCACATGAACTCTGGGACGACCAAGTTGTGGATAAGAGTGAGGACCTTCAAAAATGCAAATTTTGCAAAAAAAAAAAAAAGTTCTGTTTGCTGCTTTTCTGTACTACATAAATACAGTTTCTATGGGCTAACATACAACCGTCTCTTTAATGCATATAAACTCTTGTTGATTCAGTCTTCTACCATTGTGAGAGATCTTTATCTACAAAAGGAGCTTGAAAAATCTACGTTAAAACTAATTAAAAGCAGGCAATGTGTGTATAGAAAGGTATAATGATAGGTAGTTAGATACATAGATATATAAATAAAAATGATTTATACTTAAAAATTCTTGGAGTAGTAATAAATAACACAGTATAAGCATGTTTTTATCAATGGCGTTAGAACATGATAGAACTAGGAGTAACAATGATATAACATAAAAAAATCTACTATTAAATTGTTTACCTCCAATCGTAAAAAATCACAAAATTGTAATAATCAGATTACATTGAGATTTGTTTGAAAAAATATCAAAATGTATTTTTTGTATTGTAAAGGGACAACATTTAACTGTTAATCACAACTACAGATGAATTATGAATTACAATAAGACAATAAGATTATTTAAAGCTTAATGGAATCAATGTACTTGTAGTTACTGTAATATACTTACTTAATGAAATCAATGTACTTGTAGTTACTGTAACATACTTACTTAATGAAATCAATGTACTTGTAGTTACTGTAAGATACTTACCTAATGGAATCAATTTACTTGTAGTTACATTAAGATACTTACTTAACGGAATCAATGTACTTGTAGTTACTGTAAGATACTTACTTAGTGAAATCAATGTACTTGTAGTTACTGCAAGATACTTAATGAAATCAATGTACTTGTAGTTACTGCAAGATACTTAATGGAATCAATGTACTTGTAGTTACTGTAAGATACTTACTTAATGGAATCAATGTACTTGCAGTTACTGTAAGATACTTACTTAATGGAATCAATGTACTTGTAGTTACTGTAAGATAAGTCTTAGTGAAATCAACGTACTTGTATTTACTGCAAGATACTTAATGAAATCAATGTACTTGTAGTTACTATAAGATGATGTTTTTTTTAAGAAAATAATTGCAGATTTTAAACTAGGTTTATTTTTTACCTTAAAAACAAGAACAAACAACAACAACAACCAAAAAACACAACAACAAACAACAAAAAACTA
Source organism: Bulinus truncatus (assembly GCA_021962125.1). NCBI lineage: Eukaryota > Metazoa > Mollusca > Gastropoda > Planorbidae > Bulinus > Bulinus truncatus. The sequence goes on from JAGDYQ010000336.1 coordinate 168,592, forward strand.
TAACAAACAACAACAAACAGATACAACAAAAAACAACAACAAACAAAAAAAACAACAACACAAAACAACAAACAACAACAAACATCACCAAAAAACAAACAACAACGACAAACAACAACAAACATCACCAAAAAACAAACCAAACAAACAAACAGCAGAAAAACAACAAAAAAAAACAAGAGACAACAACAAACAACATTAAACAACAACAAACAACAACAAACAACACACAACAACGACAAACAAGAAAAAAAAACAACACACAACAACAACGTTTTGTACAAATTCCTGGTATAAATGGTTTCTTCATTTTCAATATAATGATAACAGATTGTGAACATTTAAATATAAATTTAAATTTAGTACACTTAAATATTTAATCATAATAATAAAGCTGTTAAAAATACGTGAATGTTATGAAATTCTTGTCCAGTAGACAGGGTGCCAAAAATTAAAATTTATTGTAGTAGACTTACACATTTAGTCATAATAAAATCGGTATTACGAATTGAAAATTAAATTGTTTTTTTAAATTAATTTTATTAATTTTTGCTTTGACAAAACGTTATTTGGTGTTAATGTTTGATCAAAATCATGTCATTACTTAATACCAAGTTACAACCGAGAGATTAAAATTTGATAACAGGGCCGTACACAATGTTTCAAAATACTCGTGGTGCAGATTTAGAGGATTAACTACATCCTGAATTAGAGCCACGAAAATAATTAGAACGAACTGTTATATTCATAAATCAATACCTAATAAATAGAGTAACAAGTTACGATGTAGTTTGATACCACAGTGAAATGGTTCATATCACAGTACGATGATCTAAATACCTAAGGGAGATAGTCTAATATCACAATTACTTGGTCTTATACTACAATGAGATGGTCTTATACCACAGCGAGATGGCATTTTACCACAGTAAGATTATCTGATACCACAGTGAGATGGTTTGATACAACAGTGAGATGGTCTGATATCACAGTGAGATGGTCTAATACCACATTAGAATGGTTCATATCACATTCTGATGGTCTGATATCACAGTGAGATGGTTTGATACAACAGTGAGATGGTCCGATATCACATTAGAATGGTTCATATCACATTATGATGGTCTGATATCACAGTAAGATGGTCTAATATCACAGTGAGTTGGACTAATATCACAGTAAGATGGTCTGATATCACAGTGAGATGGTCTGATATCACAGTAAGATGGTCTGATATCACAGTGAGATGGCCTGATATCACAGTGAAATGGTCTGATATCACCGTAAGATGGTCTGATATCACAGTGAGATGGTCTGATATCACAGTAAGATGGTCTAATATCACAGTGAGATGGTCTGATATCACAGTGAGTTGGTCTAATGTCACAGTGAGATGGTCTGATATCACAGTGAGATGGTTTGATATCACATTGAGTAGGTCTAATGTCATAGTGAGATGATCTGATATCACAGTGAAATGGTCTAATATCACAGTAAGATGGTCTGATATCACAGTGAGATGGCCTGATATCACAGTGAAATGGTCTGATATCACCGTAAGATGGTCTGATATCACAGTGAGATGGTCTAATATCACAGTGAGATGGTCTGATATCACAGTGAGTTGGTCTGATATCACAGTGAGTTGGTCTAATATCACAGTGAGATGGTCTGATATCACAGTGAGATGGTTTGATATCACAATGAGTAGGTCTAATGTCATAGTGAGATGATCTGATATCACAGTGAGATGATCTGATATCACAGTGAAATGGTCTAATATCACAGTAAGATGGTCTGATATCACAGTGAGATGGCCTGATATCACAGTGAAATGGTCTGATATCACCGTAAGATGGTCTGATATCACAGTGAGATGGTCTGATATCACAGTGAGATGGTCTGATATCACAGTAAGATGGTCTAATATCACAGTGAGATGGTCTGATATCACAGTGAGTTGGTCTGATATCACAGTGAGTTGGTCTAATATCACAGTGAGATGGTCTGATATCACAGTGAGATGGTTTGATATCACATTGAGTAGGTCTAATGTCATAGTGAGATGATCTGATATCACAGTGAAATGGTCTAATATCACAGTAAGATGGTCTGATATCCCAGTGAAATGCTCTGATAGCACACTGAGATGGTCAAATATTTAGTGAGATGATCTGAAATGTGTAGGGAAATTAAAGAAACAGTTAATCATGCACTTATGCATGCATCTGACTTACAGACAAACATTTCGACCATCATGGTACATGAGTAACCAAGGTTTTATGAGACACTGCCATCATTCTACATTTATTTGGCCTGAGACATCTATACCCTTTGTACTTTCGGTTAGTGAGAGACATATCGTCACTGCAAATATTGTCTTAATTCTGGCCATATTAATTAAGTGATAAACATTTCCTCAGTGCACGTTTAATTGTAAGTATTTAATGACCGCATTCCCTAAAGTTCACGTTTGTGTGTCAGTATTTTATGTCCGCATTCTTAAATTAAAAAAAAATAACTAGCCTAATTAGCTTGCGGGTTTATTATTTCTTAGTTTCTACAGTTACTGCTTCTTACTTTAAATCTTTTTTTTTTTAAACATATTTAAATGATTCATAGTTGTTTAATAATTAGTTTAATTGCTAAACAATCTTCAAGATACCACAATGTTTTTATTTCATATATTTGATTACCATCAGCCTGCTAAGTTAGTGCAATAATCCACTATCTACAGTGATTGAAGAAAATGACACAATTTGGCAATTTACCATTGTGTAGTAAAACATCAACTCACTTTAGGGATTCAACACAAAAATGACATGTATGTGTTTAATAGCGCAGACTAAACACTAATCCGTCTTTTACTGTGAAGGTAAGTTCATCTCAAGGAGGAAATACTTAAAGAGGTTCAATGAAATAATTTAATATCAGTCTACAAATGTTAAAACCCGTTTAAAGTTGTTAATTGTTTTATAGTAGAAGTTTGAAATAGATGTCACATAATGTAACTAATGGTAGTTAGAAATGCATGTAACATGTAACTAAAGATAGCTTAAAAACATTTAAAATGTTTTTTTTAAAGGGTTATTATTTAATTATATAATTTTTTAAATATATGTTTTATTGTGGTATTTATTTAATTTTAGTTGGTGTTGGGGTATATAATATTGTTTTTGGGGTTGTGGTTTAATATTTTATTGTGTGGTAATGGTGATTAATACATGTTTAGTTGGTGGGTTAAAAAAATTTGAAAGTATGATTTAGTCTCTATTTCCTAGACAGGAAATTTGTACTAGCCAAACTCTGACTAGACATTCTTTTCTGATGCTATTACATTTAATGTTAAATTGGCTGACTATCAGTGACAGTAATAAAATTTGTAGAAATAAGATTATGTTAAAAAAGATTTTTTCAATTACATTTGTGAATGTTTCCCCTATTATACATTCAATTAGATTTAAGCTACCACCTTTACAGTTTGTTTTTAAAGCCAGTCAAGATAATATTATTAATTTGATAAACTTATGGTGTCATTGAGAAAATGTGTTACTATTATTAATCGAAAGATTTTAAATATCTCTTTACAGCACTACAATAGTGTCAAACAAATAATAAATTTCTGTAATATATATTCACCAATGTATCATACAAACAATATATTACAAACAAATTCAATATATTTTACAGTAAATTTAATATTTAATCAATGTAACATACTGTAAAAAAATTATACACTCAATGTTTTATGCAGTCAAAGTATTACATAGTTCGTGTATTAAATTGTTAACTATTAAATACTACTGCTAATAACCTCTATTTGAAAGCAAATAGGAAGACAAATGCACATGAATGGGAATAACAGCAAGCAGATAAGTGTCACACCTTATGTAGGTGACTGGACTTCACTAACAGATAAGTATCACACCATATTTGATACGGATGGCCAAATGATGTAGATACTCGAATGTTGACCTGAGAGTATTGGGTTTGATCCTTGGTGAGACCCATGTGATTTTCCCAGGTGAAATTCCAGCCAGTCCAGCTAATTTTAAATGGGTACCTGACTTTAGCTGGGGATGTAAAGGCGGCTGGGCGTTGTTCTAACCACACAACCCTTTCATATGCAGAAGTTATAAAAACAAATTTATCCTACACTTCATCTGCTCCGATGGCCATTTAGGGCTTATTAAACTTTACATATGTTGGTGACATAAATGGATCGGTTACACACGCAGTCGATGAAAACAAAACTCATCTATGTGTATAAAAAAAACTTTATTAAAGAGACACACCATTGTGAATAAAGTGTTTTTAAAAAAAATGTACTTCATTATTTATACATCATAAAAAGCTACATTAAAATGGCTTATAAATATTTTATTTGATTTTAGTATCATAAACTGCTGAATTGAATGTGACAGTCGCTATTTTCACATGCCAGCCGAGAAAGTTCAGCACAGAGCTGACCAACATCTTGTGCCAAACACAGACTTGGAAAAATAGACTTAATATGCATCCTCTACCTTAAATATCTTTGGCAGGTGATTTATTTATAGGTTAATTCAATACTAGACGCCGTTAAGAATATAATTTATTAGACACAGTACAGAAGTTGTAATAGAAATAAATATTGTATCCATAGAATGACTCTATTGACATTTATTACTATTCTTTTGATGTTCATATCAAAACTTTATCAAAATAAAATCAACAAATAAATTAGCTCTTAAAGGGACAATATACTCAATGTGTACTGTATTTAAACAATTATTGCCCAAACAGTGAAAAAAGAAAAATATTCTACGGAAATTAAATATTTCTATATCTAGTGTCAACAACAAAAAAAAAACCTTTAAAATCATCAGCTATTGAAAATAATTATGTATTTACCGATCACAAACTTTGTTGTATGTTTTCAACTCACATCTACGAATTAAAAAAATTACAAGTTTCTTTTTTCAAAATTCTAGTTCTGCCTTTATAATACTCACTTCTGTTTGGTATTTCTTAAAAAAAGATACGATTACTGTTAATTTTATTTTTTTTTTTTTGAAGTTTAATCAGACTTTTATTGTTCTATAAAAATAATGTTTTTAAGTGACAAAATACAACTGTAACATAACTATGGCAAGTAAATATTTTACTGATTGTTTCCCTTTCATTTAAAATATTGCCTAGTTTTTTGTCTAGTATTTCTTTTAACGACAGGCCACATTCACATACATTGTATATAATGTTTAACGCGTTGTATGTTGATTTATTATTTAAATAATGTTTATTATTACTTAACTAACAAATGTGCATTAACATTTGTTCATTTTTTACACTATGTACCATAATTCAGTCGATCGTTTACCTATTTGCGATATTTATTTGTTTATTGAATAATTTTATTTATTGTATTTATGACGCCACACTTATTTAATTATTTACTGTAAATATTTAGTAATTGAATAAATAAACAAATCAACAGAAACATGACCAGACAGAAATAATTAAAGATAAACGATAATATTGGTCAAATTAATGTTTTATTGAAATGGTAAAATATTTGAGTTCAGACACATTAATGTACAGAATATAAACAACATTAGAATAAATAAATATATTGATAACAATAACAAACAAACAACATTAGAATAAATAAATATAATGATGACAATAATAAGTAAAAAAGTAAGGTTCCCTTTTTAGCCCTAACGGGCCATCAGGGCAGATGAAGTGTAGAATTCAACTGTTTCTATAACCTCGGCATATGAAGGGATTATGTGGTTAGCACAACGCCCAGCCGCCTTTACTTCCCCAACTTTAGTCAGGTACCCAATTAAAGCTGGGTGGACTTATGGGACGACTTTGCACCAAATTTCACCTGGAAAAATTCCATGGGCCTCACCGAGGATCGAACCCAGGACTCTCAGGTTGACCGTCGAGTATCTACACCACTTTGCCATCCGTCCCACTGACAATAATAAACAAACAACAAATGTTTATGTTGATGTCATAATATAATATAATGACATACAAATAAAATAGACTCGCCATATTGTTTGTTTACAAAAAAAACTCACCAGGCACTACCAGCCCCGCTGTAATTAAGTTTAGAATCTAAACTTCCACTGTGGACAAATTGATGCAACCACCTAACACCAACACCACCTCCATACCCCACACAATGAACTGATGCTCCACACTACCTGGACATGTACATGTTGTGTAGGTAAATTTATTGAATCTACCTACCTTGTATCTGTCTACCCAGTGACCAACACTGACCTGTTTACTACATCCATGAGGATGTGACACTATAAAGTTCAACTTGTCCACATCTCGAGATTCTTCGTATTTGTCCCAGACTTTCCTCCAGATATTCCCATAATGTCTACACAACATGTCCAGTTTATCTCCCAGATTTTCGTCACATGTCACACATTTCAACCAACACCTGTCTCTCTCAATGTTTACATAATCAACACTGACCTGATCGACACTGACCACTGGACTGTCTTCTCTATCATAAAATAATCTCAATGACATGTGACTGGCCTCATTGTCATCAAACATCACATGTGTGGCTGTGACCACATAAAACTCCCACCACACGTAACTGTCTGTGTCTAAATGCTTACATTTTGTACACCAATATGTTGTGTAGTTCTTCCAATGTTTATCTCCATCTTCATCATATCCATCTGTAAACTTGTTCACTCTACTCACCATGCCACTTCCTGTTCTTAAGTTTGTTTTGTCTCTTATGTTGTAAAATGGATATGAAACTTTTGTGTCTGGCCAAAACTCTGGTCTGTGTGTACTGGTCATTTTAACATCAACTCTGACTGTCAGGTCAGCTATAACTTAAATCATTTCATACAGATCATTGTCACGATGACCTTCAGGTAGATGGTCTAATGTGAATGTATCAACAGGTATAAACTGTTTATGACATGGATTCTTCTTACAGCCAATAAGATGTTTGTGCAGATCAGCTTCTCCACCTTCTGACACCTGAGTTTCATGATCACCTGGAACAGATAAATCAACTTACTGTTTTGAAAATAAAATATTTTAACATGTTAAACATTAAAATATCAAATATATAAAGTGCACATATTATGTCTGCTATATGACCACAATGAAAACAATATTGTTGTTGATCTTACCATAAAGTTGTTTGTCCATTTTGTGAGTTTCATTGTCCACAATTTGACTTTAGACTTCAGCTGTCATACAACTATAAATCTGATAAATAACACACCAATAATTCATAAAAATAATATTTTAGTTTACAAATTTAAATATTCCAACTCAGGCTAGTTAGCTTAAATAATGAGACCTCAATATAAAGTTTAATTAAATATTTAATTAAAAAACTCCTTCCAACAATGTACAAAATAACACACAATTCCTGTAATAAAAACACTTACCATTACATTAATCTTCTATTATTTCAGTAATTCAAATTTTCTGACATCTGAGTTTTTCTGGATCACCTGACAATGTATACAATTCAACAGAAAACATATCAAAAGTTTTTAAGAAATTAAAATATCATAGTTAGATATTTTGTTTTGTAATACACCAATGACACATATTTTTTTACATAATATAATTTACCTCAAACAGTTCCTTTAGTTGTGTCAGTTACACTGTATACAAAGAGACTTTGGAACTCTGCTAAAAAACAGAATACATCAATATCAGATATTATGTCAACTTGTATTAATCTTTATAAATTTAGTTTTTATCTTATGTATATTTTTAATCATTTTCACTTAAATTGAGGAATGACAAAAATTGTCTAAATATTTAAATATTTGGAAAAGACAGAACTAGCCCATTCTAATTAAAAAAAAATATTGTAAAAATTGTCTATGTAGAAACAATATGAAAAGTAATTTGATATACTAATATTGTAACTTTTTAACACCAATAAGCAATAGAAAATCAACCAATTATAAAAAAATTAAAAATTCAAAAGTGAACAAAATTTGAAAACACTGTACATTAAATTTTTCAACCTTTAACACAACTAAAAAAAACTATACCTCAAGAGATAAAAATCTTATTATCTTAAAAAAAATTAAATTATGATACTAGTTAGATACTAGTTATCATACTCAATTTTTAAAGTAATAAGAATTGACAATAATTTTTTCCAGATGTCCTCAGCTAAGACATTAAGCCGTTTATAAACTCTAAAGTATTCTAATTTTGCTGCGAATAGAATCTACTGCAAATACAAGCTAGTTTAATATTAAAATTACTTGGATAATTGCTATTTCTCAAAAGGTGAAAAATTCGTTAAAATGTATTAATAATACAAACTTAAAACAGTCAACATTCTGTTAATTGCAGAACGGTTAAATGTGGCCAGGATGTTACAAACACTAATACGAACTATTAAAACCACTTTATTTAACTTTTTTTAGAAGGTTTAGATTATTTTTTAAAAGCTGCAGTAATTGTTAATATTTAAATTTTAGAATTTTTTTAAAATATCAAATAAGTTTCTAAAACCAAATAGAAACAACATTGTAGAGAATTCAAGATTAGTGATTATAGTCAGTCAAATAGGCATCAAAACATCGTCTTTTGAAACAAACCAATTCACAGTATTGAATAAAGTTTATAAAAAATATATGTTTTTTTGTTAACATTTTATTAAATTACTATAGCAGCTTGTAATAAAAAATGGCAGTGTGACGCTATGTAATATATTTGAAGAAAACATTAACAATAACAAAACTCAAATAAACATCAGCCACATATTTAATATATTACTTAAGAATAAAATTGTTGCCTGTCTAATATCGATATCATTATTTAAAGATCGAGATATGATATTGTGAACAAGTACATTTTCGTCAACTTAATTCATTTACTTTTTTTGAATTCAATTATCAGTAATTATTAGGGCCATAAAAATATTTTAATCATAATTAATTTATTTATTAAAGAGTTTTGCAACTTGCCTTAGCTAGTCTGAATATATTGACTTTTTGTCCTCTCCTTTTTTCCTGATTGATATGAAGACCGTATTATTAAAATGAAATTTTCCCACACTGCATAATATAAAGAATTTCAAATTTCTATAAATAGCAAGGGACTTTTTATTTTAAAATATTTGAGAATTCCCAAACAGTGAATAATATCTAATAGTTATTCAAACACATCGAAGCTATCTGACGCTTAAGTTATCCATAGGTTAAAATAGCATTTCAAATGTACTAAAATACCAGAGGTAACCATGCATGTGGTAAGTGAGAGCCTCTATATTGTTTGTTAAATAGTAAAATACCCTGTATATTAGGGTGGGGCAAACTGCTGTTGTCTCTGTCAGACATTTATAAATAGATGCTCCATTATCTAATGATCAATTTAACAATTCATGTTCATGTGTTATTTCCATGTCTAGGGGTCGCAACTTTGAAAAATACAGTTCTTATAGTACATTTTATGAATATTAATTCCTAAGCACCAACTAATATTAACGATATGCATCTAGAACAGTTATCATATTTATGTTTATAATTGTACAGCTAAATGATTACTGTTTACATTGCTATTTATATGTAAGCTTTTTGAATTTTTATTTTATTTTTACTATAAATATTTGTAGGTATTAATATGTGCCGCTTCAAGGCCCATGTAAAAAAATTCCAATGACGGTAAAATTAATGAAAATATATAAAAGACGAACGTTCACTTGTTCTTATCTATTTAAAAAACGATCAAAATAGATGGGTGTATCTAGAGGTTTGTAAAGTTGTTGATAGGGCCAATGTCAGCAATCGTGATACCGTTTTGTTTGTAAATGTCGTCTTGAAAGATCTTGGACTGTTGACACCTGAAAATGATTTGCATCCCAGCAAGCTGCGCCGTCAAAGAGATGCTTGGAGGAAGAAGTCAGTTCAGGATCACAAAGAAGAAAGTGAAGGAATTGTTTGTCTCGGTTTTGATGGCAAGATTGATGTCACTCTTAAGCATGCTGGGTCTACTCGTCGCAAAGTCAAAGAATAACACTACGTCTTAGTATCATTTTCTACCCGCAGCTATGTTGAACATGTTGTTCCAGCATCAGGAAAGTCCACGAATAATTTCCAGAGAAATTATGTCAGTGGCTACAAGCAGCAAGTCGGAACTAACTTTATAAGCAGTTGTTTGTGATGGAACACCAATAAATACTGGAAAACATTATAGTGTAATTTGACAATTTGAACTTCAGCTACGAAGGCCACTATAGTGGTTGGTTTGTCTACTGCATGCCAACAAATTGCCTTTAAGGAAGCTAATAGAAGTAGTAAATGGGAAGACCACTGGTCCAAAGACTTCAGAAGGATAGATAGCAAGCATGCTGGAAATTGATCCCCAGCAGAAATCAATCATCGAATTTTCTCCAGTTTCAGGTTCTGTTGTTGAGGTTGAAGACGAGGTGATGAAAGATGTAAGTACATATCAGCAGTATTTACCACCTTGAGATCAATATGTGACAGAGTAGACCTGCTCTTTCTTTTAGCTATCGCATTAATTTTGCTTACTAACTGAGACTTATGTCTCTTGAGATAATATTCACAGTGTTCCGCAGCCTTATAGGTCATTGACTAGCAAGCTACTGGTTTATCCTGTGGTCCTCCATTCAGGTGCACTCAATTACCACATGTTCTACGTTCTCGTCAACAAGTCGAAATTCGACATTAGGAATCGACATCGGGTCTCATTCCTGTTTGGAACTGGGCCATGGAGACCATTTTTGATTTTTGTAGACACCCCACCATAGATTGATTTTTGTGGGGCGATCTAAATTACATTAGACATGTCTAACCTCTTCGAAAGTTTATGATTCTCTTAACAGACCAGTTACGAAAACAAATAAAAGCCTTTAAGTTTAAAGTGAGTCTCCAAGCATTACAGTTTGTTAACCAAGGTATAGGTTTAGCTCTTGCTGCATAGAGAAATGTTATTATATTAATTTACTGTGAAAAGCTTTGTTTCCTAGAATCTGCTAGCTGTTAGACATGGGAGTAAATCCATATCTTTCCATTCACCTACATTTAATCTCCCCTGGTATCTGCATCGCCATTATATACTCAGCCATGGTGCGGATATATATATATATATATATATATATATATATATATATATATATACATTATATCGAAAAATCTCATTGCTATTTTTTATAAATATTCGTCCTGGTTAGTCTGAAATTTTATACATTTTTTAAAGATATTCTCTATAATTAATGTCATATAGCGTTGACAAATTTCCGTTTTTCTTACCCAGAATTTCATTATCTTTTAAAGTAAAGTTCCCACTAAATTGATCAAACTAAAGTGTCCAAGGTGTCATGTGGCGCTGGTCAGATTACTAGAATCTTAAAAAAAAAAACATGTACTAGTCAATGTCTTTTTTTTGTACATCAAAGTCATCTCCTATATAATCATGTTATAGAACAAAATGCTGATGATAGCCACACACTGTATAAATAAATTACTTAAAGATTGATGATAGCCACACACTGTATAAATAAATTACTTAAAGATTGATGATAGCCACACACTGTATAAATAAATTACTTAAAGATTGATGATAGCCACACACTGTATAAATAAATTACTTAAAGATTGATGATAGCCACACACTGTATAAATAAATTACTTAAAGATTGATGATAGCCACACACTGTATAAATAAATTACTTAAAGATTGATGATAGCCACACACTGTATAAATAAATTACTTAAAGATTGATGATAGCCACACACTGTATAAATAAATTACTTAAATATCTTCACCAGTCAATATAATAAAATTCAGTGACCAAAATAAATTAAATAACTAAGTTGAAATAAACAACAACCGGTTATTTGGTAGGCACATAAACTCAATGTAAATCTGCTATTGTTATATACATTATGAGCGTACAATATTGATTCCAGTTCTTATTTAAAATAATTATATTACAGATTGATAATCGTTAAATTTGTTATGTTACGCTAATTTGATTTCAGATATTATAATTTGGAGGAGATGTTCCTATAGTTTGATATATAGCGTTTTTGTCAAAATCTAATAATATAATTAATGTCTCTTTTTATAAATGTCTTTCATTATGTTCATTGTACTAACCTTTGAGCTGGAAAAGTTTAATCAATTAAAAAAAGGTCATTAAATGTGATTGTATGGTGATTAGATAATAATATTCAACTTGACCTCTGTAATCTCCACACACATGTATAAAATTCTATGGGGTCATTATGACTTCTAAAAATAACTTAATAAAATTGCCATTGTCTTTTTTTGCTTTTAGTCCTCTTACTGAAGTGTATCAAATCAAAGTTTCTGTTCAGTGGGTTGTACCAAAGACAAACTATTGAAGGTAGGACTAAAATGCATTAAGTGATAAAGTGTAATATTTATTAAAGTTTAGACTCATTATTAAACAAAACAAATGGCTAATTAAAAAATAACGTTTTAATTTTAATTTTGTTCACAGATGAATGGACGAAAGCGTAAAGTCAAACTCGATTTAGAAATAAACGACTCTAAGAAATGTCGTCTAGATATTTTGTGTGGAATCAGTCTCATTAGCAACCATGTAAGTAAATTTAGTAATTTGTTAGTTTTCTTTGTGTCAAAGCTCGTTTTACAACACGTATTGAAGATATAACTTTCACACACGACCTTCACTCAAATAAGTCACCAACAACAGTTATTACTGAAATACTAATACTTAAATCACTCATATCATCACTGAAATAAATTTTTTGAATAAATAAAATGCTAGACGATCCTCCGATAGCTTGAACAAATAAACAAATCACACTTCAACTATACCTTAAGCTTCAGAACACATCATATCTCTACTATATCAGGTCATTCATTCCCTACACATGGTCATTTTTTCACTACACACTGTAGAGATTGCTAAGGGCGAGTAAAATATTGTTATAAATAGCATATAATCATAACCCTTAGTGACTTTTTTATATCGATTAAACTTTCCCAACCCAAAGGGCAGTACAATAAACTAGATGAATCTGTTATGAAAACGATGCTCAGCGCAGGCAAGATCATATCCCGCAGTTGCTTATCAACGTGCGCCACTGCCTCTGAATTTGATCATATGAGCCCTCTTTATGCCTCGTCCATGAATTACATTAACAACTTAGGTGGTTGGGTGGGATTTGGAAAAGTATGACAGCTTTTGAGATCAAGGGAGGGGAAGTGTAAAGTTATATAGTCATCTTGAAAGTCATTCTTCTGAAATATATCTCTGTGATTATCTCTTCAGACATTAATCAAAGTTTGACGCAATAGTTTATGAACGTAATGCGAATGTTGTTTTCTAATCAATGAAATAAATTGATTGTGCATAAAATATTAATATGGTGTACTTAAATGACTAGTTCATCTATATATGAATTAACTTCTTTGGAACTAGTATCAAAGTTGTACTGGCTTTAAATACCTCTAAGAGAGCAAATTAACATATACAGTAGGTCATCTGTTAACGAACATAATATGTACCAAAAGTATGTTCGCTATCCGAATCGTTCGTTAACCGATCACCGAGTAGTTCGTTCTAGAGATCCTCAAAAAAAAAATGTAAAAAAATGTAATGTACTAGAATAATATCTTAGTAAGTTTATATATCAGAAATAGAATAGTCTTGCTTACTAATCAGTCAATTTCTTTTCTTTGGGCGTTAAAGAACATGCCCAATGTCGATTGTTTTTCTCTCTACTTCAGGACTTTCCGGAAATAATTGATAGCAATGTCGTTGTAGATATCAGCAATCCTATTGACATCAGCTTGGTTTGGGTGCCATGTACAGACCGTTGCTTTGACATCCCCCTACTTCAAAAGATTTTTATTGCCAAATCTCCTTTTAAACTTTGCAAACCAGCCAGTGGTAGCTTTTAATTGTAGATATTCGGATGACTAACTTGGAGTTTGTTCTCTCGAAAATTTCTCTATTCTTCTCTTGAATGATGGCCATACTAGTTAATATCTTTTCATCTCCTCTTCATTTATCCAAACTAAAAGCAAACTCTCCATTTAATCATTGACGGCACGTGTTTGCTTCTCAGATGTAATTTTCTTTACTCCTTTAGCGGCTTGAGTCTTCTGGATGGTATCTTTCTTAGCTAGGATTGTGCCTACAGTAGACCTATTCAAGCCGTACTGCCTAGCAACATCAGTCATTATTTGCCCACTCTCTACTTTAGTAATAATATCTTGCTTGGTGAGCACAGTTCTTGACACTCCACTCTTTTTTGGCCCCATTATATTGTCAAATTTTCAGAGGTTTTTTAAACGGCATTCAAAGAAGCACACACGAAAATCACAATGACAGATACTAACTTTGACACACAATTGACAAAGTGTCGTCACACACTACCATACGCATTGTGTGGTGCTGCCTCACTGCTACATAGTGTGAATGATGACGTGTCAGCGCACGCGCACATCCATTTTCAGGACGAATTGAGGACTGGTGTCGGGTGTTCTGTGGGTCGAGAGGTTTTCGTTAGGATTAGATTTTGTTCGTTATCCGAATATTGTTTGTTGTCCGAACACAAAAATCGTTCCTGAAAGTGTTCGTAGTCCGATTTGTTCGCTGTCTGAACTGTTCGTTAACCGATCACCCTCTGATATACTCGAAACTAGCAGATGCCGTTGAGGAGTGGTAGCAAAAACAATGTTTCAAATGGATTTTTTCCGTAAATCAAGCTACGGATGCTACAATTAAAAAAAGGGGGAACATCAGATTCAAAACCTGATATATTTGAATTCAAAATAACGATTGAGCACGTCTTCTAAGTATCACTTTTTTTTTTAAAAGTATGCCAGGTAGGTGCCGCTCTGTCCGGTGGCAAAGTACGTGCCACACATGGCGGATTGTATTTATCTTGGACACATTATTTATGACGCTGATTCATTAAAAAAAAAATGACCATAAATAGAATGATTTTAGCCTTTTTCAAAGTACATTCTGATTTTCTATATTATATAATTATAGAAACATATATATTTAATAATTATTTATATAACATTTTTTATAAAGGAAATAGATAGCTTAACTTAATAAAAAGATAATTTCTATCGTATTATTATATTTTACTGAATTAGTCTTTTCTCACTTAAACCTAATTTGTCATGTCATTTTCAGGCTAATTAAAAAACTGAAACAAATTATTATGCAAATTAATATATCGATGGTAATTAGTAGAAATTGGTTCAATTAAAATCAATTGAATTTCTAAAGGATGTTGTCTTTTAAATATGTGTATTATGAATATGATGCACATAATTTGCTCACATTATGTTCTAGTAAACTAATTGAGAATTGAATACTAGTATTTTGAAAAAGAACGAAAAAATGCAAGCTATTGTTACAAGTAATTATTTTCATCAATTATGCCTACCAGTTGGGTGTGAGCAAAACGTGAGATTACTTATAATTTTGTTACAAAGTATTTTAAAAGACATGAAGAATTATTTATTCATCGATGATATCAAAACGTGATCTTTTTGTTATAGAATGGTTTATGTTTTGTTGAATGATAGACTTAACATTAGAAATATTTATTTTTTTTGTTCAATTCAAAATGTATTTTTCATCTTTTAGATTAGAATTAGATCTACGCGAAAATGTTGCTTAATATATTTCAGGAAAAAAAAGAAATATTTTAAAAATATTTGTTATATCTATTCATTTTATTAATTCTAAAGGTTTCTTTTCTGACTGAATTCGATGACCAGAATAGAGACAATTTGAAAGGTAAATTATTTATCAGAATAAAGTTATGGATACTTATAGGCCCCTATTTTAGAATATCTATCTTAGTTTCTGATTTTACAGTTGATTATATGAAAAAAGTGAAATTTTTGACATTGTTTAAATTAAGGAAATTAAATGTCATTATTATATTTTTTTAAATATTTATTTTACAGATAAAACCATAGGAAATAGAGAAGACCTTTTAAAATTGTTAAGCCATTTGTTTGGTAAGATAAAAAAAAATAACCCTATCATTATTTATGCTATAAATAATTCATTTTTAACTGTACTAAAAAAAAACATAGTGCTTACATTTTAGAAGATTTAGAGATTTGTCTGGTTAACCAGTAAAATGTTTCCAAATGTATTATCTTAGTTATTTAGATAAATTGATTGAATTGTATTAAAATAGTAATATATAATGAGGTTAGGTTAATTGTTAAATTGTAAAGATAATTTAAAAGATGTTTATACAATGGTAAATATTTGTAAAAAATTTACTACAGGTGATTATGAAACTCATTTGTCAGAAAGTGGAGAAGCTAATCTGCACAAACATCTTATTGGCTGTAAGAAGAATCCAGATCATTCACAGTTTATACCTCTTGATAAATTTACGTTAAACCTTCTACCGGCAGATCATCGTGACCAGGATTTGTATGAACTGATCAAAGCTACAGCTGACCTGGCAGTCAGAGTTGGTGTTGAAAAGATTAGTCCACACAGACCAGAGTTTTGGCCTGACACAAAAGATTCATATCCATATTACGACATGAGAGACAAAACAAATTTGAGAACTGGAAGTGGGATGGTGAGAAGAGTGAACAGGTTTACAGATGGATATAAAGATGTACACGGAGATAGTAATAAAAATGGAGATGATGATCAATATGGAGATAGTGATCAATATGACGATAGTGATAAATATGACGATCGTGATCAATATGGATATAGTGATCAATATGAAGACATTGATCAATATGAAGATAGTGATCAATATGGATATAGGGATCAATATGAAGAAATTGATCAATATGAAGATAGTAATCAATATGGATATAGTGATGAAGATGAATATAGTGATATATATGGATATATTGATCATTTTGGAAATAGTGATCAATATGGATATAGTGATCAATATGATGATTGTGATCTATATGGATATAGTGATCAATATGAAGATAGCGATCAATCTGATGATAGAGATGAATATGGATATAGTGATCAATATGATGATTGTGATCTATATGGATATAGTGATCAATATGAAGATAGCGATCAATATGATGACTGTGATCAATATGGATATAGTGATCAATATGATGATTGTGATCTATATGGATATAGTGATCAATATGAAGATAGCGATCTATATGAAGATAGAGACGAATATGGATATAGTGATCAAAATGATGATAGTGATCTAAATGGATATAGTGATCAATATGAAGATAACGATCAAGATGGAGATAGTGAACAACATATATATGTTGATACTAAGGGAGATAAACATTGGAAGAACTACACAACATGTTGGTGTAAGAAATGTCAACATTCAGACTCAGCCAGCCACGTGTGGTGGGAGTTTGATGTAGCCACCGCCACACATGTGGTGTTTGATGACTCTGAGGCCAGCCATACGTCCTTGAGATTTTTTTATGATAGACTAAACAGTCAAGTGGTCAGTGTTGATCAGGTCAGTGTGTATGATGTAAACATTAAAACAGACATGAGTTGGTTGATATGTGTGACATGTGACAAAAATCTGGGAGACAAACTGAACATGTTTTGGAGACATTATGATGGTGTCGGGTATAAAGTATTAAACAAATACAGAAAATCTCGAGATGTGGACAAGTTGAACTTTATAGTGTCACATCCTCATGGGTGTAGTAAACAGGTCAGTATTGGTCACTGGGTGGACAAAGACGAGGTTGGTGGATTAAAAAAAAATTACATATACAACATGTACATGTCAAGGAAGTAGTGGAGCCACAGTTCATTGTGTGGGGTATGAAGGTGGTGGTGGGGGGTATTATCAACTTGTCCACAGTGGAAGTTTAAATTCTAAGCTTAATTACAGCGGGGCTTGTCTTGTCAGGTGAGTTTCTGTAAACAAACAATATGGCGGTGTTGGACTTTATTTGTATAGCATTCCATTATATAATAATATGAGTATAACAAGTGTTGTTTGTTTATTTATATATATATATATATATATATATATATATATATATATATATATATATATATATATATATATATATATATATACTCTATTGTATTATGTTCATTAAATGAGTCATTAAATTATTAGTATCAGACAGTGTAAAACTGAACAAATGTGAATGTATTTTTGTTAGTTTAGTAATATTACACAATATTTAAATAATAACTCAATTACAATTAACTATTATTGATATTTAATTACTTTAAATGTTGTTTTAACATGAATACTACACAAAGAGTAAAAAAAAACAAAGGGAAATAATCAGTAATTATTTACTAATTATATTTAGGCTTCAGTTGTCCACCATGATTAATTATTTATTTATTTATTCCTTTTTTTCAATATTTAGTCTTTGTAACATCTAAACTAATTTTTCAGCTTATGAAGTTAAACTATTTGTTATTTATAATTGAAATAAATACTTTCAACTAAGTCAAATAAAATTCCTTTGCACGGATAAGATGAAATCCCTCAGATTTAACAACAAAAATTAGTAGTGCCCTTATTTTATCCATGTATCATCACCGGATATCGAACCAAGGACGCTCAAGTCGACAGTCGAATGATTTACCGAACGACCATCCGTCCCCATTTCGATGGTTTCATCTCTGGGTAAAACACGTGAATTAATTAATTACATATCCATATGTCTTCTGGTGCTGAAAGGTGGAGTCAGTGAAGAGAACTTGTATGCTGTGTTTGATGATGAATATTTTTTAAGTAATCAAACTTTAAGTTTATTGAGGGAAAACTTGTTAAAATTAATAATCAATTGATTCAAAAATTGTTAACATTTAGATTTTATAACAACCTGAAAATTAGCCACATTTAGTAATATATGTTTAATAAGATGCATCCAAATATGTAGAAATAACAAAACTGACAACTACATGCAGTTAATATAATGTCATTCATTCATCCCCCACATTAATAGATAGTTTAATGGCTATAGAGGCACTACTGGAAGGTGACTGCCCACTCGGCACCCAGTCTTCAAACAATGGCCTACTTTAGTTGCAGCCCATTTGTTAAATAAATTCTTTTCTGATGACTCACAGTATGATGGCGTGATATATAGTCTTACAATGTAAATATTGTAATATTTAGTTGTATTTCATGATTCATGTGTTACATATATATATATATATATAATGATGATTAAGACAGCGTACATTCTTTTGAATTACATAATAATCAGTGTCGGATTAATTCCCCTTGACGTCATAAATACGAACCTATCATGAAGCCTTCCCCCCCCCCATGTTTAGTTGAACATGTTTTCATTAGAGTTTATTTATAGCACTTAAATATAAATATGTATGTGCTATTCTATGTTTATATTACAAACTAATATTAATAGAGGAGTAACATTTGTCTATGTATTTTTAGTATTCACAATGGCAATATGAAATTTATTTTTGTTCAGTTTTACACTGTCTGATACTAATAATTTAATGACTCATTTAATGAACATAATACAATAGAGTATATATATATATATATATATATGTATATATATATATATATATATATATATATATATAAATAAACAAACAACACTTGTTATACTCATATTATTATATAATGGAATGCTATACAAATAAAGTCCAACACCGCCATATTGTTTGTTTACAGAAACTCACCTGACAAGACAAGCCCCGCTGTAATTAAGCTTAGAATTTAAACTTCCACTGTGGACAAGTTGATAATACCCCCCACCACCACCTTCATACCCCACACAATGAACTGTGGCTCCACTACTTCCTTGACATGTACATGTTGTATATGTAATTTTTTTTTAATCCACCAACCTCGTCTTTGTCCACCCAGTGACCAATACTGACCTGTTTACTACACCCATGAGGATGTGACACTATAAAGTTCAACTTGTCCACATCTCGAGATTTTCTGTATTTGTTTAATACTTTATACCCGACACCATCATAATGTCTCCACAACATGTTTAATTTATCTCCCAGATTTTTATCACATGTCACACATCTCAACCAACTCATGTCTGTTTTAATGTTTACATCATACACACTGACCTGATCAACACTGACCACTGGACTGTTTAGTCTATCATAGAAAAATCTCAAGGACGTGTGGCTGGCCTCAGAGTCATCAAACACCACATGTGTGGCGGTGGCTACATCAAACTCCCACCACACGTGGCTGGCTGAGTCTGAATGTTGACATTTCTTACACCAACATGTTGTGTAGTTCTTCCAATGTTTATCTCCCTTAGTATCAACATATATATGTTGTTCACTATCTCCATCTTGATCGCTATCTTCATATTGATCACTAAATCCATATAGATCACAATCATCATATTGATCACTATATCCATATTCATCTCTATCATCATATTGATCGCTATCTTCATATTGATCACTATATCCATATAGATCACTATCATCATATTGATCACTATATCCATATTCATCTCTATCATCATATTGATCGCTATCTTCATATTGATCACTATACTATATCCATATAGATCACAATCATCATATTGATCACTATATCCATATTCATCTCTATCATCATAGTGATCGCTATCTTCATATTGATCACTATATCCATATAGATCACAATCATCATATTGATCACTATATCCATATTCATCTCTATCATCATAGTGATCGCTATCTTCATATTGATCACTATATCCATATAGATCACTATCATCATATTGATCACTATATCCATATTGATCACTATTACCAAATTGATCAATATATCCATATATATCACTATCTTCATCTTCATCACTATATCCATATTGATTACTATCTTCATATTGACCAATTTCTTCATATTGATCCCTATATCCATATTGATCACTATCTTCATATTGATCAATGTCTTCATATTGATCACTATATCCATATTGATCACGATCGTCATATTGATCACTATCGTCATATTGATCACTATCGTCATATTGATCACTATCTCCATATTGATCACCATCTCCATTTTTATTACAATTTCCGTGTACACCTTTATATCCACCCGTAAACCTGTTCACTCTTCTCACCATCCCACTTCCAGTTCTCAAATGTGTTTTGTCTCTCATGTCGTAATATGGATATGAATCTTTTGTGTCTGGCCAAAACTCTGGTCTGTGTGGACTAATCTTTTCAACACCAACTCTGACTGCCAGGTCAGCTGTAGCTTTGATCAGTTCATACAAATCCTGGTCACGATGATCTGCCGGTAAAAGGTTTAACGTAAATTTATCAAGAGGTATAAACTGTGAATGACCTGGATTCTTCTTACAGCCAATGAGATGTTTGTGCAGATTAGCTTCTCCACTTTCTGACAAATGAGTTTCATAATCACCTGTAGTAATTTTTTTACAAATATTTACCATTGTATAAACATCTTTTAAATTGTCTTTACAATTTAACAATTAACCTAACCTCATTATATATTACTATTTTAATAAAATTCAATCAATTTATCAAATTAACTAAGATAATACATTTGGAAACATTTTACAGGTTAACCAGACAAATCTCTAAATCTTATAAAATGTAAGCACTATGTTTTCTTTTTTAGTACAGCTAAAAATGAATTATTTATTAGCATAAATAATAATAGGGTTATTTTTTTTTATCTTACCAAACAAATGGCTTAACAATTTTAAAAGGTCTTCTCTATTTCCAATGGTTTTTTCTGTAAAATAAATATTTAAAAACATATAATAATGACATTTAATTTCCTTAATTTAAACAATGTAAAAAATTTCACTTTTTTTCATATAATCAACTGTAAAATCAGAAACTGAGATAGATATTCTAAAATAGGGGCCTATATGTATCCATAACTTTATTCTGATAAATAATTTACCTTTCAAATTGTCTCTATTCTGGTCATCGAATTCAGTCAGAAAAGAAACCTTTAGATTTAATAAAATGAAAAGATATAACAAATATTTTTAAAATATTTCTTTTTTTTCCTGAAATATATTAAGCAACATTTTCGCGTGGATCTAAGCCTAATCTAAAAGATGAAAAATACATTTTGAATTGAACAAAAAAAATAAATATTTATAATGTTAATTCAACAAAACTTAAACCATTTCTATAACAAAAAGATCACGTTTTGATATCATCGATGAATAAATAATTCTTCATGCCTTTTAAAATACTTTGTAACAAAATTATAAGTAATATCACGTTTTGCTCACACCCAACTTGTAGGCATAATTGATGAAAATAATTACTTGTAACAATAGCTTGCATTTTTTCGTTCTTTTTCAAAATACTAGTATTCAATTCTCAATTAGTTTACTAGAACATAATGTGAGCAAATTATGTGCATCATATTCATAATACACATATTTAAAAGACAACATCCTTTAGAAATTCAATTGATTTTAATTGAACCAATTTCTACTAATTACCATCGATATATTAATTTGCATAATAATCTGTTTCAGTTTTTTAATTAGCCTGAAAATGACATGACAAATTAGGTTTAAGTGAGAAAAGACTAATTCAGTAAAATATAATAATACGATATAAATTATCTTTTTATTAGGTTAAGCTATCTATTTCCTTTATAAAAAATGTTAAATAAATAATTATTAAATATATATGTTTCTATAATTATATAATATAGAAAAAAAAATATTTGTTTGTTTCATCAGAATGTACTTTGAAAAAGGCTAAAATCATTCTATTTATGGTCATTTTTTTTAAATGAATCAGCGTCATAAATAATGTGTCCAAGATAAATACAATCCGACATGGGTGGCACTTACTTTGCCACCGGACAGAGCGGCACCTACCTGGCATACTTCAAAAAAAAAGTGATACTTAGAAGACGAGCTCAATCCCTATAAACATTATTTGGACTTCAAATTTAACAGGTTTTGAATCTGATGTTCCCACTTTTTTTAATTGTAGCATCCGTAGCTTGATTTACGGAAATAATCCAATTGAAACATTGTTTTTGCTACCAGTCCTCAACGGCATCTGCTAGTTTCAAGTATACCAGAGGGTGATTGGTTAACGAACAGTTCAGACAGCGAACAAATCGGACTACGAACACTTTCAGGAACGATTTTTATGTTCGGACAACAAACAATATTCGGATAACGAACAAAATCTGATCCTAACGAAAACCTCTCGACCCACAGAACACCCGACACCAGTCCTCAATTCGTTTTGAAAATGGATGTGCGCGTGCTCTGACACGTCATCATACACACTATGTAGCAGTGAGGCAGCACCACACAATGCGTACGGTAGTGTGTGACGACACTTTGTCAATTGTGTGCCATAGTTAGTATTTGTCCTTGTGATTTTCGTGTGTGCTTCTTTGAATGCCGTTTAAAAAACCTCTGAAAATTTGACACTATAATGGGGCCTAAAAAGAGTGGAGTGTCAAGAACTGTGCTCACTAAGCAAGAGATTATTACTAAAGTAGAGAGTGGGCAAATAACGACTGATGTTGCTAGGCAGTATGGCTTGAATAGGTCTACAGTAGGCACAATCCTAGCTAAGAAAGATACTATCCAGAAGACTCAAGCTGCTAAAGGAGTAAAGAAAATTACATCTGAGAAGCAAACACGTGCCGTCAATGATTAAAAGGAGAGTTTGCTTTTAGTTTGGATAAATGAAGAGGAGATGAAAAGATATGTAACTAGTATGGCCATCATTCAAGAGAAGAATAGAGAAATTTTTGAGAGATTGAAAGAACAAACTCCAGGTTAGTCATCCGAAAATCTACAATTCAAAGCTACCACTGGCTGGTATGCAAAGTTTAAAAGGAGATCTGGCAATAAAAATCTTTTGAAGAAGTAGGCGGATGTCAAAGCAACGGTCCTAAAATGGCACCCAAACCAAGCTGATGTCAATAGGGTTGCTGATCTCTACAATAACATTGCTATCAATTATTTCCGGAAAGTCCTGAAGTAGAGAGAAAAACAATCGACATTGGGCATGTTCTTTAACGCCCAAAGAAAAGAAATTGATTAATAAGCAAGACTACTCTATTTTTGATATATAAACTTACTAAAATATTATTCTAGTACATTACATTATTTTTAATTTTTTTTTAGGATCTCTACAACGAACTAATCGGTGATCGGTTAACGAACGATTCGGATAGCGAACATACTTTTGGTACAGATTATGTTCGTCAACCGATGACCCACTGTATATGTTAATAAGCTCCCTTAGAGGTATTTAAAGCCAGTACAACTTTGATACTAGTTCCAAAGAAGTTCATTCATATATAGATGAACTAGTCTACTAAAATTTCATTTAAGTACACCATATGAATATTTTATGCACAATCAATGTATTTCATTGATTAGAAAACAACATTCGCATTACGTTCATAAACTATTGCACCAAACTTTGATTAATGTCTGAAGAGATAATCACAGAGCTATATTTCAGAAGAATGACTTTCAAGATGACTATATAACTTTACACTTCCCCTCCCTTGATCTCAAAAGCTTTCATACTTTTTCAAATCCCACCCAACCACCTAAGTTGTTAATGTAATTCATGGACGAGGCATAAAGAGGGCTCATATGATCAATTTCAGAGGCAGTGGCGCACGTTGATAAGCAACTGCGGGATATGATCTTGCATACGCTGGGAATCGTTTTCATAACAGATTCATCTAGTTCATTGTGCTGCCCATTGGGTTAGGAAAGTTTAATCAATATAAACAAGTCATTTGATTATATGCTATTTATAACAATATTTTACTAGCCCTTAGCAATCTCTACAGTGTGCAGTGAAAAAATGATCATGTGTAGGGAATGCATGACCGTGTAGTAGCGCAGTGAATGACCTGATATAGTAGAGATATGTATTGTTCTGAAGCTTGAGGTATAGTTGAAGAGTGATTTGTCTATTTGTTCAAGCTATCGGAGGATCGTCTAGCACTTTTTTAATTCAAAAATTTATTTGAGTGATGATATGAGTGATTTAAGTATTAGTATTTCAGTAATAACTTGTGTAGGTGACTTATTTGAGTGAAGGACGTGTGTGATAGTGATATCTTCAATACGTGTTGTAAAACGAGCTTTGACACAAAGAAAACTAACAAAATTATTAAATTTACTTACATGGTTGCTAATGAGACTGATTCCACATAAAATATCTAGACGACATTTCTTAGATTCGTTTATTTCTAAATCGAGTTTGACTTTACGCTTTCGTCCATTCATCTGTGAACAAAATTAAAATTAAAACTTTTTTTTTTTAATTAGCCAATTGTTTTGTTTAATAATGAGTCTAAACTTTAATAATTATTACACTTTATCACTTAGTACATTTTAGTCATACCTTCAATAGTTTGTCTTTGGTACAACCCACTGAACAGAAACTTTGATTTGATACACTTCAGTAAGAGGACTAAAACCAAAAAAAGAAAATGGCAATTTTATTAAGTTATTTTTAGAAGTCATAGTGACCCCATAGAATTTTATACATGAGAGATTGTGTGTGGAGATTACAGAGGTCAAGTTGAATATTATTATCTAATCACCAGGGCTGTACAATCACATTTAATGACCTTTTTTTTAATTGATTAAACTTTTCCTGCCCAAAGGTTAGTACAATATACATGATGAAAGAAATTTATGAAAAAGAGACATTAATTATATTATTATATTTTGACAAAAACGCTATATATCAAACTTTAGGAGCATCTCCTCCAAATTATAATATCTGAAATCAAATTAGCGTAACATAACAAATTTAACGATCATCAATCTGTAATATAATGATATTAAATAAGAACTGGAATCAATATTGTACGCTCATAATGTATATAACAATAGCAGATTTACATTGAGTTTATGTGCCTACCAAATAACCGGTTGTTGTTTATTTCAACTTAGTTATTTAATTTATTTTGGTCACTTTTTAATATTTTAAGATACAAAGTAATTTTTTTTGTTAAAGTTTGTTGGAATACATTCGTAAAAGTATTGGTATCGAGTATCGAACATTTTTCGTTTAAAATGTATCGGCGATACACAAATCAATACTTGATACAAAAAGGATCGGCAATACAGCAACCAATACTAAAAAAAGTATCGCCGATACTGTATTGGCCGATACCGATACTTCGATACTAACAACCCTGCTAATCACCATACAATCACATTTAATGACCTTTTTTTAATTGATTAAACTTTTCCTGCCCAAAGGTTAGTACAATATAAAAAAAAAGAAATTTATAAAAAGAGACATTAATTATATTATTATATTTTGACAAAAACGCTATATATCAAACTTTAGGAGCATCTCCTCCAAATTATAATATCTGAAATCAAATTAGCGTAACATAACAAATTTAACGATCATCAATCTGTAATATAATGATATTAAATAAGAACTGGAATCAATATTGTACGCTCATAATGTATATAACAATAGCAGATTTACATTGAGTTTATGTGCCTACCAAATAACCGGTTGTTGTTTATTTCAACTTAGTTATTTAATTTATTTTGGTCACTGAATTTTATTATATTGACTGGTGAAGATCTTTAAATAATTTATTTATAGAGTGTGTGGCTATCATCAGCAATTTGTTCTATAACATGATTATATAGGAGATGACTTTGATGTACAAAAAAAAAAATAAAGACATTGACTAGTACATGTTTTTTTTTAAAGATTCTAGTAATCTGACCAGCGCCACAGGACACCTTGGACACTTTTGTTTTATCAATTTAGTAGGAACTTTACTTCAAAAGATAATGAAATTCTGGGTAAGAAAAACTGAAATTTGTCAACGCTATTTGACATTAATTATAGAGAGTGTCTTTAAAAAAATGTATCAAATTCCAGACTAACCAGGACGAATATTTATAAAAAATAGCAATGAGATTTTCCGATATATATATATATATATATATATATATATATATATATATATATATATATATATCATATATATATACGTCAGCAACATTTCATGATAAGTTTAATGTAGACCCCATTTTTCATCCGCACCATGGCTGAGTATATAATAGCGATGCAGATACCAGGGGAGATTAAATGTAGGTGAATGGAAAGATATGGATTTACTCCCATGTCTAACAGCTAGCAGATTCTAGGAAACAAAGCTTTTCACAGTAAATTAATATAATAACATTTCTCTATGCAGCAAGAGCTAAACCTATACCTTGGTTAACAAACTGTAATGCTTGGAGACTCACTTAAACTTAAAGGCTATTATTTGTTTTCGTAACTGGTCTGTTAAGAGAATCATAAACTTTCGAAGAGGTTAGACATGTCTAATGTAATTTAGATCGCCCCACAAAAACCAATCTATGGTGGGGTGTCTACATACATCAAAAATGGTCTCCATGGCCCAGTTCTAAACAGGAATGAGACCCGATGTCGATTCCTAGTGTCAAATTGTCGACTTATTGACGAGAATGTAGAACATGTGGTAATTGAGTGCACCTGAATGGAGGACCACATGATAAACCAGTAGCTTGCTAGTCAATGACCTATAAGGCTGCGGAACACTGTGAATATTATCTCAAGAGACATAAGTCTCAGTTAGTAAGCAAAATTAATGAGATAGCTAAAAGAAAGAGCAGGTCTACTCTGTCACCTATTGATCTCATGGTGGTAAATATTGCTGATATGTACTTAGATCTTTCATCACCTCGTCTTCAACCTCAACAACATAACCTGAAACTGGAGAAAATTCGATGATTGATTTCTGCTGGGGATCAACTCTGAAGTCTTTGGACCAGTGGTCTTCCCATCGACTACTTCTATTAGCTTCCTTAAAGGCAATTCGTTGGCATGCAGTAGACAATCCAACCACTGAAGTGGCCTTCGTAGCTGAAGTTTAAATTGTCAGATTACACCATAATGTTTACCAGTATTTATTGGTGTTCCATCACAAACAACTGCTTGTAAAGTTAGTTCCGACTTGCTGCTTGTAACCTCTGATATAATTTATCTGGAAATGTCCTTGGACTTTCCTGATGCTGGAACATCATGTTCTACATAGCTACGAGTAGGAAATGATACTAAGACGTAGTGCTCTTCTTTGACTTTGCGACGAGTAGACCCAGTATGCTTAAGAGTGACATCAATCTTGCCATCAAAACCGAGACAAACAATTACTTCACTTTCTTCTTTGTGATCCTTAACTGATTTCTTCCTCCAATCATCTCTTTGACTGCGCAGCTTGCTGGGGTGCAAATCATTTTCAGGTGTCAACAGTCCAAGATCTTTCAAGTCGGCATTTACAATCAAAACGGTATCACGATTGCTGACATTGGCCATATCAACAGCTTTGCAAAGCTCTGGATACAGCCATCTATTTTGATCGTTTTTTAAATAGATAATAACAAGTGAACATTCGTCTTTTATATTTTTTCATTAATTTTACCGTCATTGGAATTTTTGTACGTGGGTCTAGAAGCGGCACATTTTTATACCCACAAAATTTTTATAGTAAAAATAAAATAAAAATTCAAAAATCTTACATAAATATAATAATGCAAACAGTAATCATTTAGCTGTAGAATTATACCAAACATAAATATGATAACTATTCTAGATGCATTTCGTTAATATTAGTTTGTGCTTAGGGGTTAATATTCATTTAATGTACTATAAGAACTGTATTTTTCAAAGTTGCGACCCCTAGACATGAAAATAACACATGAATATGAATTGTTAAATTGATCACTAGATAATGGAGCATCTATTTATAATTGTCTGACAGAGACAACAGCAGTTTGCCACACCCTAATATACAGGGTATTTTACTATTTAAATAACAATATAGAGGCTCTCACTTACCACATACATGGTTATCTCTGGTATTTTAGTACATTTGAAATGCTATTTTTTAACCTATGAATAACTTAAGCGTCAGATAGCTTCGATGTGTTTGAATAACTACTAGATATTATTCACTGTTTGGGAATTCTCAAATATTTTAGATTAAAAAGTCCCTTGCTATTTATAGAAATTTGAAATTCTTTATATTATGCAGTGTGGGAAAATTTCATTTTAATCATACGGTCTTCATATCAATCAGGAAAAAAGGAGAGGACAAAAAGTCAATATATTCAGACCAGCTAAGGTAAGTTGCAAAACTCTTTAATAAATAGAAATTACTTATGATTAAAATACTTTTGTGGCATTAATAACTACTGATAATTGAATTCAAAAAAAGTAAATGAATTAGTTGACGAAAATGTACTTGTTCACAATATCACATCTCGATCTTTAAATAATGATATCGATATTAGACAGGCAACAATTTTATTCTTAAGTAATATATTAAATATGTGGCTGATGTTTATTTGAGTTTTGTTTTTGTTAATGTTTTCTTCAAATATATTACATAGCGTCACACTGCCATTTTTTATCACAAGCTACTATAGTAATTTAATAAAATGTTAACAATAAAACATATATTTTTATAAACTTTATTCAATACTGTGAATTGGTTTGTTTCAAAAGAGGATGTTTTGATGCCTATCTGACTGACTAATCACTAGTCTTGAATTCTCTACATTGTTGTTTCTATTTGGTATTAGAAACTTATTTGATATTATAAAAAATTCTAAAATTTAAATATTAACAATTACTGCAGCTTTTAAAAAGCAAGCTAAACCTTCTTAAAAAAAGTTAAATAATGTGGTTTAAATAGTTCGTATTATTGTTTGTATAATCCTGGCCACATTTAACCGTTCTGCAATTAACAGAATGTTGACTGTTTTAAGTTTTAATTATTAATACATTTTAAAGAATTTTTCACCTTTTGAGAAATAGCAATTATCAAAGTAATTTTAATATTAAACTAGCTTGTATTTGCAGTAGATTCTATTCGCAGCAAAATTAGAATACTTTAGAGTTTATAAACGGCTTAATGTCTTCGCTGAAGACATCTGGAAAAAATTATTGTCAATTCTTATTACTTTAAAAATTGAATATGATAACTAGTATCTAACTAGTATCATAATTTAAATTTTTTTAAGATAATAAGATTTTTATCTCTTGAGGTATAGTTTTTTTTAGTTGTGTTGAAGGTTGAAAAATTTATTTTACAGTGTTTTCAAATTTTGTTCAATTTTTAATTTTTAATTTTTTATAATTGGTTGATTTTCTATTGCTTATTGGTGTTAAAAAGTTAAATATTAGTATATCAAATTACTTTTCATATTTTTTCTACATAGACAAGTATTACAATGTTATTTTTAAATTAGAATGGGCTAGTTCTGTCTTTTCCAAATCTTTAAATATTTAGACAATTTTTGTCATTCCTCAATTTAAGTGAAAATGATAAAAAATATACATAAGATAAAAACTAAATTTATAAAGATTAATACAAGTTGACATAATATCTGATATGGATGTATTCTGTTTTTTTAGCTTAGTTCCAAAGTCTCTTTGTATACAGTGTAACTGACACAACTAAAGGAACTCTTTGAGGAAAAATATATTATGTAAACAAATATGTGTCATTGGTGAATTACAAAACATAATTACTTACTATGATATTTTGATTTCTTAAAAACTTTTGATATGTTTTCTGTTGAATTGTATACATTGTCAGGTGATCCAGAAAAACTCGGATGTCAGAAAATTTGAATTACTGAAATAATAGAAGATTAATGTAATGGTAAGTTTTTTTATTACAGGAATTGTGTGTTATTTTGTACATCGTTGGAAGGAGTTTTTTAATTAAATATTTCATTAAACTTTATATTGAGGTCTCATTATTTAAGCTAACTAGCCTGAGTTGGAATATTTAAATTTGTAAACTAAAATATTATTTTTATGAATTATTGGTGTGTTTTTTTTTTCAGATTTAAAGTTATATGACAGCTGAAGTCTAAAGTGAAATGGTGGACAATGAAACTCACACAATGGACAAACAACTTTATGGTAAGATCAACAACAATGTATTAATATTGTTTTCATTGTGGTCATATAGCAGACATAATATTGCACTTTATATATTTGATATTTTAATGTTTAACATGTTAAAATATTTTATTTTTAAAATAGTAAGTTGATTTATGTTCCAGGTGATCATGAAACTCAGGTGTCAGAAGGTGGAGAAGCTGATCTACACAAACATCTTATTGGCTGTAAGAAGAATCCAGGTCATAGACAGTTTATACCTGTTGATACATTCACATTAAACCATCTACCTGAAGGTCATCGTGACAATGATCTGTATGAACTGATTAAAGTTATAGCTGACCTGACAGTCAGAGTTGGTCTTAAAATGACCAGTCCGCACAGACCAGAGTTTTGGCCAGACACAAAAGTTTCATATCCATTTTACAACATGAGAGACAAAACAAACTTAAGAACAGGAAGTGGGATGGTGAGTAGAGTGAACAAGTTTACAGATGGATATGATGAAGATGGAGATAAACATTGGAAGAACTACACAACATTTAGACACAGAAAGACACGTGTGGTGGGAGTTTTATGTGGTCACAGCCACACATGTGATGTTTGATGACAATGAGGCCAGTCACACGTCATTGAGATTATTTTATGATAGAGAAGACAGTCCAGTGGTCAGTGTTGATCAGGTCAGTGTTGATTAAGTAAACATTGAGAGAGACATGTGTTGGTTGAAATGTGTGACATGTGACGAAAATCTGGGAGATAAACTGGACATGTTGTGTAGACATTATGGGAATATCTGGAGGAAAGTCTGGGACAAATACGAAGAATCTCGAGATGTGGACAAGTTGAACTTTATAGTGTCACATCCTCATGGGTGTAGTAAACAGGTCAGTGTTGGTCACTGGGTAGACAGATACAAGGTAGGTAGATTCAATAAATTTACCTACACAACATGTACATGTCCAGGTAGTAGTGGAGCATCAGTTCATTGTCTCGGGTATAGTGTTGGTGTTAGGTGGTTGCATACATTTGTCCACAGTGGAAGTTTAGATTCTAAACTTAATTACAGCGGGGCTGGTAGTGCTTGGTGAGTTTTTTGTAAACAAACAATATGGCGGTGTTGTATTTTATTTGTATGTCATTATATTATATTATGACATCACCATAAACATTTGTTGTTTGTTTATTATTGTAAGTGGGACGGATGGCCAAGTGGTGTAGATACTCGACTGTCAACCTGAGAGTCCTGGGTTCGATCCTCGGTGAGGCCCATGGAATTTTTCCAGGTGAAACTTGGTGCAAAGTCGTCCCACAAGTCCACCCAGCTTTAAATGGGTACCTGACTAAAGTTGGGGAAGTAAAGGCGGCTGAGCGTTGTGCTAACGACACAATCCCTTCATATGCCGAGGTTATAGAAACAGTTGAATTCTACACTTCATCTGCCCTGATGGCCCGTTAGGGGTAAAAAGGGAACCTTACTTTTTTACTTATTATTGTCATCATTATATTTATTTATTCTAATGTTGTTTGTTTGTTATTGTTATCAATATATTTATTTATTCTAATGTTGTTTATCTTCTGTACATTAATGTGTCTGAACTCAAATATTTTACCATTTCAATAAAACATTAATTTGGCCAATATTATTGTTTATCTTTAATTATTTCTGTCACGTCATGTTTCTGTTGATTTGTTTAATTATTCAATTACTAAATAGTTACAGTAAATAATTAAATAAGTGTGACGTCATAAATACAATAAATAAAATTATTCAATAAACAAATAAATATCGAAAATAGATAAACGATCGACTGAATTATGGTACATAGTGTAAAAAATGAACAAATGTTAATGCACATTTGTTAGTTAAGTAATAATAAACAATATTTAAATAATAAATCAACATACAACGCGTTAAACATTATATACAATGTATGTGAATTTGGCCTGTCGTTAAAAGAAATACTAGACAAAAAAACTAGGCAATATTTTAAATGAAAGGGAAACAATCAGTAAAATATTTACTTGCCATAGTTAGGTTACAGTTGTATTTTGTCACTTAAAAACATTATTTTTATAGAACAATAAAAGTCTGATTAAACTTCAAAAAAAAAAAAAATAAAATTAACAGTAATCGTATCTTTTTTTAAGAAATACCAAACAGAAGTGAGTATTATAAAGGCAGAACTAGAATTTTGAAAAAGCAACTTGTAATTTTTTTAATTCGTAGATGTGAGTTGAAAACATACAACAAAGTTTGTGATCGGTAAATACATAATTATTTTCAATAGCTGATGATTTTAAAGGTTTTTTTGTTGTTGACACTAGATATAGAAATAGTTAAGTTCCGTAGCATATTTTTTCTTTTTTCACTGTTTGTGCAATAATTGTTTAAATACAGTACACATTGAGTATTTTGTCCCTTTAAGAGCTAATTTATTTGTTGATTTTATTTTGATAAAGTTTTGATATGAACATCAAAAGAATAGTAATAAATGTCACTTGAGTCATTCTATGGATACAATATTTATTTCTATTACAACTTCTGTACCAGTGGCTAATAAATTATATTCTTAATGCCGTCCAGTATTGAATTAACCTATAAATAAATCACCTGCCAAAGATATTTAAGGTAGAGTATGCATATTAAGTCTATTTTTCTAAGTATGTGTGTGGCACAAGACATTGGTCAGCTCTGTGCTGAACTCTCTCGGCTGGCGTGTGAAAATAGCGACTGTCAGATTCTATTCAGCAGTTTATGATACTAAAATCAAATAATATATTTATAATCAATTTTAATGCAGCTTTTTATGACTTATAAATAATGAAGTACTTTTTAAAAAAACACTTTATTCACAATGGTGTGTCTCTTTAATAACGTTTTTTTTTATACACATAGATGAGTTTTGTTTTCATCGACCGCGTGTGTAACCGATCCAACTATGTCACCAGCATATGTAAAGTTCAATAAGCCCTAAATGGCCATCGGGGCAGATGAAGAGTAGGATATATTTTTTTTTATAACTTCTGCATATGAAAGGGTTGTGTGGTTAGAATAACGCCCAGCCGCCTTTACATCCCCAGCTAAAGTCAGGTACACATTTAAAATTAGCTGGACTGGCTGGAATTTCACCTGGGAAAATTACATGGGTCTCACCAAGGATCAAACCCAATACTCTCAGGTCAACATTCGAGTATCTACATCATTTGGCCATCCGTATCAAATATGGTGTGATACTTATCTGTTAGTTAAGTCCAGTCACCTACATAAGGTGTGACACTTATCTGCTTGCTGTTAGTTATTCCCGTTCATGTGCATTTGTCTTCCTATTTGCTTTCAAATAGAGGTTATTAGCATTCGTATTTAATAGTTAACAATTTAATACACGAACTATGTAATACTTTGACTGCATAAAACATTGAGTGTATAATTTTTTTACAGTATGTTACATTGATTAAATATTAAATTTACTGTAAAATATATTGGATTTGTTTGTAATATATTGTTTGTATGATACATTGGTGAATATATATTACAGAAATTTATTATTTGTTTGACACTATTGTAGTGCTGTAAAGAGATATTTAAAATCTTTCGATTAATAATAGTAACACATTTTCTCAATGACACCATAAGTTTATCAAATTAATAATATTATCTTGACTGGCTTTAAAAACAAACTGTAAAGGTGGTAGCTTAAATCTAATTGAATGTATAATAGGGGAAACTTTCACAAATGTAATTGAAAAAAACTTTTTTAACATAATCTTATTTCTACAAATTTTATTACTGTCACTTATAGTCAATCAATTTAACATTAAATGTAAAAGCAACAGAAAAGAATGTCTAGTCAGAGTTTGGCTCGTACAAACTTCCTGTCTAGGAAATATAGACCAAATCATACTTACAAAGTAAAAGACTTATTGTAGAATACTGTGGTTCTTTCAAACTTTTTAAATTGACAGTATGTTTATTTTAGTTAACGCAAAAAAGAGGGAAAAAAAAAAAAAAAAAAAAAAAAAATGGAAAGAAACAAGGAAAAAATGGGTTTTAAGGGGGGGGGGATTTTAAGCTATCTTTAGTTACATGTTACATGCATTTCTAACTACCATTAGTTACATTATGTGACATCTATTTCAAACTTCTACTATAAAACAATTAACAACTTTAAACGGGTTTTAACCATTGTAGACTGAAATTAAATTATTTCATTGAACCTCTTTAAGTATTTCCTCTTTGAGATGAACTTACCTTCACAGTAAAAGGCGGATTAGTGTTTAGTCTGCGCTATTAAACACATACATGTCATTTTTGTGTTGAATCCCTAAAGTGAGTTGATGTTGTACTACACAATGGTAAATTGCCAAATTGTGTCATTTTCTTCAATCACTGTAGATAGTGGATTATTGCACTAACTTAGCAGTCTGACGGTAAACAAATATATGAAATAAAAACATGGTGGTATCTTTTCATGTTTAGCAATTAAACTAATTATTAAACAACTATGAATCACTACGTGCGCAGTATTTCGCACCAAATGAATGGGTTATTGAACGTACAATGTGTAGAATGGGGCCATATATATAATATATAAGCCCCTTAGGATCCCTGAAGCCCGGCCCTCAGAGGTCCTATCGTGAAATGAACTTTTAATGTACACATGGCAGGACAAGACCTACAAAATGATATATACATCATGGGTCTAGGACTTATGGTTGCTGAGATAAAGGGTGCTCCTTTATTAATATAGCTTATATAGTAAAAAACGGTACTTTATAAGCCCCCTTTTACGGCCCTCAGAGGTCAAATCGCGAAATGAGCTTTTGCTGCACACATGGCAGGCCAAGACCTACAAAATGATATATACATCATGGGTCTAGGACTTATGGTTGTTGAGATCTAGGGTGATGACAGACAGACAGACAAAACGGGGACAATAGAGCATTTTTTTTCGAAAATGCTCTAAAAAGGGGTGACGTATGTACTTGCCAGTTAAGCGATTTTCTACTTGTATAGTACTTGGTTTATTTACTGTTTTCAGCACCGTAGGGTGAAAATTCTACAGCAGGGGCCAAGCATTCTACAGCAGGGGGCAGGCAATAATAAGTAGAGCAAAAAAGCAGAGGGGGACTAAATGCGGGGGAGGGGGCCCTGCACCCCGCACGCTACGGGCCTGACTGTTATACACATTGTGTTATAGTACAATTATATCGTGCCGAAAATATTGTCAACCCGATGCACGTTTTATTACAAAAACTATTATTAAAAATGCAACATTCGTTTTACATTTACTTTACTTAACGGTCATACCGTTTTGAATAGCAGCAGAATCAAGAGGCAGTCATATATCAGTTAAGGACGCAGAACAGAAGTATATATATACCCTATTAATAAAGAAATAAATATCAGGCTGATTATTAGGGTGTGTCTGGTTATTCTAATTGATCTGATTCACTGTTGTTGACGTAGTGGTGCTGCTGTGAAAACATTGATGTATGCAGTGTAAAGTTCGTAATTGAGCCGATCCGATGACACAGCTAAATACGTTCACAATATTCGGGCCTTGTCAAAACATCCGTGGATTTGTTGTACTTTCTCATGTGGCATCTCTATACAGATATAGATGTAAAATATTTATTTTGACGTGATAAAAGAAGCTTTTTCCTCTGTAAAAATAAATGTTTAATATTGATGAAACTTGATATTTTATATGGTAAATATTGAAACAGTATTGACCTTGACCTTGATATATTTTCTTATATAGAGACATTTGATTATTGCCTAACAGGTTTTTTTTATTAAGTAATTAACTTACTCATAATTCAGACAAGCATCCCACAATTCCATGACACAGAGTGTCAGACTTTAGACACACACCCCACAACTCCATGATACAGTGTGTCAGACTTTAGACATACACCCCACAATTCCATGATACAGTGTGTATCATATACTTCAGATTCAGCCTATTTTTCCCTGTCATAGTGTGTCATGCTTCATTCATCCCCGAACATACCCCAACAAAGTGTGTCACACTTCAGACATAACTCCCCCCTCCCAACAATACCTGCCATAGTGTGTCACACTTCAATCACAGTTACATTTAACAATAGCCAAAAAACATTTTCGAATAATCAGCACAATAGAAATGTTCATTTTGTATGTAATTACTTTAGTAAATTGAATTTTAAATCCAACTCATTTATACTCTACATGCTGTTTATGATTATATACTACTTACTACTTATATCAGAAATACTTTCTGTCAAATAAAAATAATAAAATGTTTTATTGTACATTCTTTAGAAATGTTAGTTTACATTCCAACTTCTTAACGATATAAGAAAATATAGCATATTGATAGTCTTATCAGACATTCTGCAACCACTGACTTCATACACTATCAAAAATGAAGCCAAAAATTGTATTTCAGATTCCGCAATTCAATCAATTACCACTTGTCTTTGGACTACTGCTGACTACCACAATGTTTCCACGTTGTTCGATCATAGTATTCTGATAGAGCTGATCCCCCCTTGTTCATCTGATACCCCTTACCCCCCCCCCTTTCCTCTGATACAGTTTATCACCTCTTGTTCATCTGTTACAGCTTATCATCTCTGACCTTCACAACATCCACGCTAGCAACACAGTTTATTTAGTGATTGCCACATCGTATCTACGGCGACAGTACCACATCTTTATATTATCCCCCTCCCCAGACATCGCTGTCATTCACATTAATTATGGTGATTTATGTAGCCTGTCTGCTACTTTCAATTAATGAGGCTTACATTTGTGATACATAAACAAACTTAAAGTTTCGGTGTAATTAATAGCATTGTATGTCATATATTCTGAATCATTGAAGACTTTTTGTAATCCTTATTAATTTTTTAATCTATCATCAGATATTTTAAAGGGAAATATATTTTTATAACTGCTTCATACTTCATACCAGTTTCCAATTATGTACAATTAAAATGGTTGAAAACAATTATACAATTTTTTATTACTTTCTAAAATTTGTTGACTATAAATTCCTACAAAAAAAATTGTATCATTAACTTTTTTTGACTAGTGGGTTATTAATTAACTTGAAAGATACGTTCCTAAAATAGTTCAGTGTCACTGCCAGGGGGAGCTACAAGCCAATGTCAGAGTCACATGCAGGCCCGTAGCCAGGTCAAAGTAAGCAGGGGGGCACCTTTACTTTTTCTTTATTTTTTCCTCTTTTCTTCTTTTTTAAGCGAGGGGCACTCCACATCTAGCGGGGGGGTGGCACGCCCCCCAGTGACCCCCCTTGGCTACGGGGCTGGTCACATGCCCTTGGTGTACAAACCTATATAAAATGACTTAGCTATTGTTAGGAATGTGTGGTCGATTTGTCCAAGTTAATGAAGTTGGAGGGTACTAAGATTTAGTGATGTCATGAGTATCGTCAAAGTTTTCTACTAACAAGATCATTACAAAGAAAGGGAGAGAGATCTGTCATGTCTTGATATTCACCTCAATAAATCAACTGCATATTTTTTTTTCGTTGACTTGTGACAATATGATCCACTAATTCAACCTCTATGTTAAATGTTATTATATCAAAATAACACAGTTTATGAAAACACAAAATATAAAATCAGTTTTATTTCTCATGTAGAACTAAATAAAAATAAACATTCAGAAAAAAAAATGTAAAAAAAAAAGGGAAATAAATGCTTAAAAAAATATTTCAGCTGTGACAATGTTCTTTCAAAATGATAGTCTACCTATTGAAACATGAAAAAATCTTAACTATCTTAGACACTATCTTGATAAATATTGATATATGTGTTAACATCAATTTCTATAAATGTTAACTCTCATTACTAAAGATGTTGACCATCTTAAATTAAATGAACGGGAAGTAATTTGTTTCTATTTTAAATGCTGCACTTTGAAATTATATATAAACAATTTGAAATTAAATATAAACAATAGCCGACAAAAAAATTATTTTAGAATACCTAGATGCTTATTTTGATGAGAAAAACAACGAGGAATGATATGGGATTACAATTGAAACCTATGACCTGTCACTGCTCTAACATGCATACACACTGGTTTCAAACTTAAATGAGAAACATACTAAATGAAATTTTTAATTATTTAGTCTCTAATGTCTATAATATTTTTAATTTGGACAATGAAGATTGTTTGAGAATATTTGAAAATTGTGATGGTCAATATTAACATTAATCACTGTCAATTTTAAAAGATATTAACAAAAAGCTGTTCAAACAACAAGCATGAGTCACTTTGTGACAAGTAAAAATGATAGAATACATTAAATAACTCAGTAAAACTATAGACCAAAAACTCAATTTTGACAAAAAACTAGAATAAATGTTGGAGGTATAAAACAAAAGGCACAGTAAAATAAAAATCATTATTTTTGTACATTTCTGTTAGAAATAGTACATAAGATATCACTATAAAGAAAAATGATTTATAAAATATATGGCTTGAAACTTTATAGCTTAAAGCTAGTTTCAGTTACATTAACAAAAGATAAAAATGCCAAACAATGTGGTATAAACTAAATGTGATGAGATTTTATCTTTTCATGAAAATGCTGTACATATTGAAGCAAATGAAAGAAGAAATAAATCACTTTGAACAGAATTCATTTTTTCACATTTCAAAATTCTGACAAGGAACCTAAAAATTGTCTATGTTAAATAAATTGTCTTTTTTTTTTAATGTGTACAAAAATTATCTCCCATTTTAATTAATTTTATATAATATTTGCTGAAAAAAAATGTTTTCATCATGAAATTTCCTTTTTTTTTTATATAAAAAAACAACATAATAATATTTCACAAAAAAGAATAGTCTCATTCTATTCATCATGCTTTACATTTCACAATAACAATACAGACGTAATCAACTTTATTGAGTGTTCATATCTTGTTTATATTAATTATTTACCACATGATCGTTGCGTTTGTTAACATTTATATAGTAAGCTCAAACAACACTCAGCTTGACTGTCATTGATTTTAAATGTAAATTAATTCAGCTTGTCAGTACTTCTTTAAATTATTTTTTTAAATTTCAGATAAAAAAAAATTAATTCTGAATAAACCTTCTTTATAGAAGTGTGGTGTTGATAGCTCTAGAAAAGCTATACAATATATAAAATACAAATTAAGCTGATCGTAAAAATAACACCGAATTATGAATTTTGAGCTACACAAAACCATTTTAATAATTTATGAAAAAAAAATGTAAATATGAAAAACAAAATATCACATTTAAATATTCAGGCAGAAGTCAAAATAATTTATACTTGTTATAATTAAATTTATAAAAATTAGACGAAAAATGCTAATTCTCATTTAAATTAATTTTTTTTTTCCAAATTAACAGAATTAACAAAATGTGGTTTACAAATTAAGTTAACAGAATTAACAAAATGTGGTTTACAAAGGTATTTTAAAGAAAAAGAACATTGAATTGAACTAGCACACATTATCTGAATTATTGAATTCCCCTATCATATTTTAGATTCACAGTGGTTCAAGAGGATTAGAATGCAAATGAAAATTATCTATTATGTTGAAGATTATCAGGCTTTAATATAATGTAACAGTTTTAAAAAATGCATTGATCTTTTTTCTTACTGTCAAACCAAGATGAACATTTTACTCCCTCATCAAACAAAATTTTTAAATAGGTTTATAAATAATAATTTACTGCTAATTCATAACAATTAATTATTATACATCATATTGTTACAAACTGAAATATTATATGGTTTGGCCATAATCATTATGCATTAAAATAGATTAACCAATGTGTCTTCCTTTTTTCAAACATATATTTTAACTTATCTTGAAAAGTATCAAATTATCACTTGATTAAATAAAATATTTGTTTATTTAATACAGTTATCTATTTATTACTCAGTTGAAAATTTATTTTTATTTTTTCTATGAAACACATTTTATAAGATCATTGGAGAAAAACATTTTCGGTCTCAATAAATATCAAAGTTCACAAAAGAGAAAAAAAAAACATGGTCTTCGAATATTGCAACACATTATTTTAATCCATGAAATCTATTGTTGAAGACACATGATGAAAACATCTGAATATTGATATTCCGTGATTCACTCAGTTGCTGAAAATGTAATGTGGTTTTCTTTGCCCAACATTTAATCCAGAAGAATAAAAGTCTACAATATTATCACAAAGAATGTTCATTAAAAAATGTCTTTAGGTCAATTTCTGTGATATATTCAATGATTAATGCTTGTACACTTCATCAATAGATGAAACTTCTGATCCTTCACCGGAAGTAACATATTCTGCTCCCTGTACAAAAAGAACATTGTAAGGTGAATCTTTGGTTTAAATATTATGCAGCATCACCTATTTTACAATTTCATTCTGTTAAGGTGGCATAATATAAGTAGTGGCAGTTTAACATTGTAGGTGTGTTTTGGCCAAGTCGCTTTTAACATGGAGATTGCAATTTTCTATTGAGAAAGATATCTAATTAAATTAAATTAACTGACTTTTCATTTGCGAGTAGATGTATGCTATTGCTTCATTAAAAGAAGTAAAATGAAGTAATAATCTGCAGGTAATAAAATTTACAAAACGCCAATAAAAAACCAGGATAAATCAATTAGTCCCATTTTACCTAAATATTTTACTTATATACTGGTAAATAAATATCATAATTTTACCTTTTCAATTTTCTCATCCAACATTTTAAAGAACTCTATCTGGCTACTGGTTACACTAAAAAAGAAACACAGAAAGCAATTAACTTAAAAAATAAAATAATAATTAAACTATTAGATGTATTTACTAGTCTTGTCCAAACTACTAAAGACGTACTAAAATGCTGATTGTAAAGGTAATATAAATGACAAAAAATGTTGATTTTTAAATAATAAAAAGAAAAAAAAAGTTTCCTATTGATAAATTTACATTAAAACAAATAAATTTGCTTCAACTCACTGGATAATTTTAGATGCAGTTAAAGATTTGAAATCTCTCATTGCTCCTTTTGCTGGGGTTTGTTCCTTTTGAAAAAATAAATTTAAAATACCATCAGGAAAATTTGTATAAAAAAAAATGTATGTGGTAATTTTTTTTTCAATACTACAAATACTATGTATGTTGGGTCAAATGTGTAGTGAAAAGCGCCCGATTATTATCAATCAAGAGGTCCAAGATCGTGCCTCAGAGAGAACTTTGGGATTTTCTCAGGACATGGTAAAAGTCTAACCAGTTTTAAATGGATACCTGACTTTAAATATGGGCTGTTAAAGTGCTGGGCATTGTGCTAGCCACACAATCCCATGGCTACAGAAATAGATGAATTCTACACTTCATTGGCTCCGATGAGCCCTTAGAAACCTATGGGATCTATATATACGTGTGTATATCGTAAAAATCCAACATTGGCATAATAAAAAAAGTAGAACTAAGTATGTTATTTTTTTTATGTTCTATCTGGCTGTTCTTGAGTTTTGGGAAATTTTAAATCACAACTGAACTATTTTAAAATGCTCCACTCAATTAATTCTAATCTTGTAGAATCCGAAGCTATTGAATTTTTTGCTGCAGAGGGATGAGTGGTAGAGCAATGAAGATTACTTGGCTGTTGTTCTTAAAGTCATGGGTTTGATCCTCTGTGAAGACCAAGGAAATTCATCCAGGTCCTTGTGAAAGATGATTAATGTACACCGAGCTTTAAATGGACACCTGAATAGAGTTGAGGAAGTAAAGACGGTTGGGCGTTGTGCTAACCACACAGCCCCTTTATATGCAGCGGTTAAAGAAGCTTCTGTCAGCATGGCAGAATAAAAAGAAAAAAGTATACTGGAGGGAAATAAACTAAATTAATTCACTAAGTGCAAGATTAATAAAAGAAACAATATTTGATATTGATGACCACTGTTATTCTTTTTTTTTTAGAAATTCAAAAAGATAATTTAAAAATTACTTGTGCCCACAACACCCAGGCCAAAAGATATGCAAACAAATTAACGAATCTTACTGGTTTGGCCATTTCATTCGGTACTTCCAGAAGGAAAGTTTTATTTTGTGACTTCGTAGCACCGTTAGTTTTATCACCATTACCAGTAGATGTGGCACCAGCGGCTGTCTTAGGTGATGAACTTAATGGCACACCTATTTCTTCATTTCTGTCTTTCAACTTGGAGGATTTGCCATTGGAAACTTTCTTGAAGGAGTTTGATCTCTCTATTTGAAGAAAAAAATAATAATAATAATTAGCAATTTTGATTAGGTCATAAACCCAAATATTGAAATATAACCTATGAGTAAAACAAAAACTAGTGTCAACATTCAAACAAACAAATTAAACATTAAAATTTTCTATAGAAGATTTTTGAGCAGACAAATGATGAAATTTAAAGGCTGCAGATGAAAATGAATTTTGTATTCTGAAGATTGTTTACATTTTATAGGTTTGTTTAGAAGTAATAATTACTAAAAAAGAAAAATGAATATTAAGCAAGGAAGACTTTGGAAATGTTAATTAATTAATTAATTCCCTTTAGGGGGACATCAAAGTAAAACATAAACTTTTTTAATCAGTCAGATTAACTCATATACAGTTTACATAAGGTTTCATCAAACATATAATCAGTCAATACATATACATATTATGAAAAGGTTTAATCAGACATAAATTCAGTCAATACTTAGAAGTGGAAGGGGGTACTGATTTAATGTAACAGTTAAAATAAATCTATACTATGATAATCTATAAACAATTGATTTAAATTTTACTGCATCATGATATAAACTGTCTATTACATACCTACAACCATGCATGATTTAAATAGCTTACATATATGTATGGTTTAAATTTGACTACATCCATGTATGACTTAAACCATGACCGTTTTATGGAAAAACAAACTAGATGACGCGTAAGTTAATGCCATCACTGACACATATATCATCATATTCGATTGAATTGAATATGATGTGAAATTGTACTGAGTACCATTAATACTAATAGCTCTAAAGTCCATGAAATACTAGGAAAGGCTCTGCCTACAACGATAAATAAAAAAACAATGTATGGCCACACAGGAGCACTGGTCTATGTCAATAGATGACCGATGTCAACCCAGTACAATATATGACCTCTGTCAACTCCAGCCCCGCTACGGGCCTGGTCAACTCAGTGGTCCACAACACTCAGTCTACCATAGACGCCAGAATGAAATGTTCAAGTTTAAAGACAGCACTAACCACTAGCAAACCAATGAAGTTTCAATTCACTCAGGAAAATCGATTCTTCAATAGTATCACGAAACCCAGATCCTCTTCATTTCCTCATATAAATGTTTGCAATCAGTAACCCCTGACATATGCCCCTGACTTTTGTAAAGTTCACTTCAGTTTCCATTGCAGTTTTTCTGTCTCTTTAATGTGAAGAGTTCTCTATGAAACTTACATATAACTTGATACAACAGATCACGGAGTTATAATATTACAGCACATATATCACATACTATTTATATAATGCAGTATGCATTTACGTTATTTTGATTTACATATCAATATGACTTAAATATTTATATGACTTAAATATCTATATAACTAAATAACATAGTTTTTAGTGGCACTATAGTAATTTTCTTCTTTCCTTACAAAGTATGTTTTAGTGGGTCGTGATTGCTAAAGTTTTGTGAGCAATT
This sequence comes from Bulinus truncatus, assembly GCA_021962125.1. Taxonomy (NCBI): domain Eukaryota; kingdom Metazoa; phylum Mollusca; class Gastropoda; family Planorbidae; genus Bulinus; species Bulinus truncatus. The sequence goes on from JAGDYQ010000336.1 coordinate 213,242, forward strand.
CATTAAAAATGTTTGGGTCTGAAATAGAACGCCAAGGAAAAAAACATTAACTTATCTTTGTTGACCGGTGGTAGAGTAAAAGGAAAAAAAATAAAACTAAAGGATCACTTGATCTGTCTCAACATATTTATTTATAATCAGTAAGTCTCACCATATATTTTTATAATCAGTAAGTCTCACTATATGTATTTATAATCAGTAAGTCTCACCGCATATATTTTTAATCAGTAAGTCGCACCACAGATTTAATGGGTTTGTCTTCATTCAAATATTTGATTTCATTTTGTCTGTCTATTCTAAGACATTTAGACCCACTGGCAGTCATCAAACAAATCAGCCAGGCAACGACATCTTTTCCGGTGACCCCGCACACCAATGACGTAATCACCTGGAGAAACCGGATGCGATGAAAGCGATAAGGTATGATACCTGGAAATTGGTTTATGTTCTTGACTCTGGGATCTTTGGAGTATTTAGTGAAATGCATCCAGTACAATGTAATACTATAAAATAATTATTATTTATTCTAGCTACCATTAAGTGTTTTATTGTTCAAGCTGGTAACATTTTAGCTCAAGCTGGTAATATTATTTTAGTTCAAGCTGGTAACATTATTTAAGTTCAAGCTGGTCACATTATTTTAGTTCAAGCTGGTAACATTATTTTAGTTCAAGCTGGTAACATTATTTTAGTTTATTTTGAAGGGTAGGAGTGAGTGTTGATTATTAAAATGATTTATGTGGCTTTTCAAGGGAAGATGGTACCACAAGTATCGTCACATAAAATTAACTCCCCTAGTGATCGTTAGAAACCGACATACAGCTGGCAAAAATACTGAATGCCTGACTACTGTTGGGTCATGTGACTACTGTTGGGTCATGTGACTACTGTTGGGTCATGTGACTACTGTTGAGTCATGTGACTACTATTAAGTCATGTGATCAGAACATCTTGAGGTCCTTGTTAACGGTGTATGAGATGTAATAGGAGACAGATAGATTTGCGATCCTATACAAAAAAAAGCTTTAAAAGTACAAAGTTTGCCAATACTGGGCTCTTAGAAATCTTTTAAAACTATGAATCTCTATGACAGGGGACAGCAAGGCCATTTGAGGCCACAAGGCCATATGTGATATAAATGACAGACGTGAAATGAGAAAATGTATTCCTTTCTAAATACAGTTGTATGCCCTAACTAGATTAGAAAGTTAAATGCGGCCGTCAGGTGTGTAAACGTTGTAAAACCCATGCCCGATGTCAACCCCTAACAGTTAAATTATTTAGCCCGGAACTCCTTACAATTTCACAGTTTGCTATCTTCGTGGCTGGAAAAATAAAAATCTCAAAGGTGTAGGGGGAAGGGGGGGAGTTTGGCAGTATGTGTGTGTGTGTGGGGGGTATAGACAGCCTCCCAGTTGGCCAACCCATAAGAACGTAACTGTATTAGCCTTTACAGAGCAAGTAAGATTGTAATAAGAATAAACACGCTGTAAATTAGTTCGTTTGTGTTGTTACTCAGCGTGAAACCAATAAAGATTGCTTAGAAAGTCTGAGTGCCACAAAACGGTAAACAAACAAAAGTTGACAACTTCGTTATGATATAGTTATTAAGTGCTACCCAGGGTAACGAACGCCCCGGTAATCGTAGTTTCTCACAACAGGTGAATTATGAAAACAACAGTTGTTATGTGGGTCTTGAAAGTAGATCACTTTTAATATTTTGAGAATCTTTGATTCATTTGGTATAGTAAATAACACAATATCTTTTTTTTTTCTTTATCAACCCAAAGGGTAATGCCGTAGCAAGCTTAACTCGCGCCCGGGGCACAATAACCTTTTAGCGCCCCCCCTTCCCATTCGAAAACTATATAATATTATATGTAAAATATACCATTTTGTGCCCCTTTGTGAGTAGCGCCCGGGGCATGATGCCCCCCACCCCCTTGCCCACTCCTCGCTACGCCTCTGCCAAAGGGCTATAGGCCTATATAAAGAAATTACTATAATGAATCATATCGTGTAAATTAAAGTTACATTTACTCTCAAATTGTTAAAACGTAAATAATGACTGACTCGTTATAAAAACATCAATTTAAGTAGAGACCATAACTGTTTGATATCCACACCTACCTGTGACTTCCTTCTCGCCTTCCACTGACTTCTTCTCTTCCAGCTTCCTCTTTTTACCGTGTTGAGAGCCGCCATGTTTGCTGCTTTTAATATCAATTTCCAAATCATCCGGTGAGCGGTGTCTGCTTTTACCGTATCCCATACTCCGTACGTCCACCGTTACGCACATGGATGCGGCGCGCGTGTGCAGAACACGCAACACGCGCTAGTCGCGAGCTACGACGAGCAGAAAGATGATGTCATGCTAAGTAGTGTCTTCCTTGTTCTATGACGTTATCCGGGATCTACCATTTAACTAAATCCACTATTATCTGTGTCTCATCTACCCATCAGCCTGAAAGTAAAAATAAACAATTTTTTTAGCGGAATTAATGTGTAGAGTTACAGCCTAACTAAATGTTCTTAAATTGTAACTTTTTAAATTAATTTATCTATGGACAGCAGACTCCCCCCCCCCCACATCCCCACATCGCATATGCCTGGGGGGGGGTCTCTTATTTCCGATAACATATAAATGGCTCTCGATAAATGGTTAATTAATTACAAACTAACAGTTATACCCTGAAAAACATATTTCAAAAGGAACTTTACATTTCAAAGGGAGGTAACAATCATTATCAAATAACATCTTTAAAAATAGAAACGGTTTTAAGATCAGACATAAATATTTTTTTTTAAATCATTAGCATAACTAATACTCTGTTGAGTGAAATACAAACAAAAAAAACTTTCGATTTTTATGTAGAAATTTTTTTCTATTTTTGCAATGATTAATACAATCTTCGCATCATTTGAATACCAAATTAATTTTGATATATAATTTATTTATAATGAAATAAAACTAAAATTTATTAATCGAAAAGTTATAAATTTTCTTACAGATTAAATTTCTATATAGAAATTGACCTACAATAAAAATGAATTAAGATAGTTTTGATGATATTTGACAGAGTTAACTTGAGATGAAATCTTGACCAGCTTGTACCTAGTTACCTTGCTAGAGATGTGCGAGTAGGGGCTGCGCGGTGTTTCCACAGAGGTTCTCAATCCATGGTCCTTGTGTGTTTCTGTGGACTTCAGACCAAGGTACTAGTGAAGTAGCAATTGAATAAATTAGGGTGGTGCAGCATTTTACTCTCTTGATAATAAGATCATAATTCAAGTTTGTATATTTCAAACGTTTTAAGCATGTGTTATGGATGTAATCCAACAGCAGTGATTCATAACCCTGTCCTCCCCCCACCCCATCGGACCAATGTGTGATCTCCAGTCATTGTACGTCAACTTTATCAAAGCCACATTTTTGGCACCAAGTTTACACTGTCAAACTGTATTTCATCGTTTGTTGGCAACATGTTGACGATTAGCGGAAAAACAAGAAAATTTTACTGCGTATCTCTTCGGAAGCAAATGAATGAAAATAATCATACATGTCATCATTTGTTTGTATTAGACGCCTTCCCCCGAGGTGTTTCCCATTTCTCTTATCTTTAACACAACGTGCCCACAACTTAAGTGAATCTTGTCGAACTGATCCAAATACAGCCGATTAATTTCAATCTAGCGACATGATATACAAACACAATGTTTGACTAATGTCAACTTCTGACTGTAATACAGACTTGATGTGGTGAGATCAATTTAGCCACATGTAAAACTGACACGTTGTGATACATTCAATCTAGCCACATGAATACTGACTTGGTGTAGTACATTCAATCTAGCCACTTGTAATACTGACACGTTGTGGTACATTTAATCTACCCACTTATACGGAGTGTAAATTACTCCCAATCTCAAGTCCCTATTTGGAATTTGTTCAAATCTGACTAAAACATGTCTGTAAGCTCCGACTAAAACATGTCTGTAAGCTCCTTTTGAGAATGTTCGAATTAGTCATATATGCAACTTCCAGTTAGTTTTTTTTTTTGTTCTAAAAATTATAAATTTGAGAGAAATTTTCAGCCATGGAAAAAAAGGAAAAATCCACTGTAATTTTGCTAAAAATATCATTTAGTTAAAATAAAATAAAAAAAAATATGATTGGTCCGTATTGATGCTAATTATGTAGACAACGTTTAAAAAAATCGTTTTTTCGAAAGTGGAATTAATAATGGGCTCAACACTTCCAGGCCATTATTTAACAAAGTATTCTGATAAATATACAAGAGTTTTTTTAATCTTCTTGATGTAGCCTATTATCGTATATAAAAGAGGTAATTGATAAATCTCCATATAGCCATTCAACGTAAATATAAGAGGTGATTGAATCATCTCTATGTTATATATGAGGTACTTGTAATAAGAAAAAAAACTGAAAAAATATAATTTCAAAGTGAATGAATTATTTTGTTTTCCTCAGCTGACTTAAATAACCTATTTTTAACTTTATCTTTGAAAATAAATGAAAGCAGTGTGACGGTAATTGTTAGCATATAAATGGAAGCAGTGTGACGGTAGTGACAATAAATGGAAGCAGTGTGACGGTAGTGACAATAAATGGAAGCAGTGTGACGGTAGTGACTATAAATGGAAGCAGTGTGACGGTAGTGACAATAAATTACAGCAGTGTGATGGTAGTGACAATAAATGGAAGCAGTGTGACGGTAGTGACTATAAATGGAAGCAGTGTGACGGTAGTGACAATAAATTACAGCAGTGTGATGGTAGTGACTATAAATGGAAGCAGTGTGACGGTAGTGACTATAAATGGAAGCAGTGTGACGGTAGTGACTATAAATGGAAGCAGTGTGACGGTAGTGACAATAAATAAAAGCAGTGTGATGGTAGTGACAATAAATGGAAGCAGTGTGATGGTAGTGACTATAAATGGAAGCAGTGTGACGGTAGTAACTATACATATAAGCTGTGTGATGGTAGTGTAATAAATGGAAGCAGTGCGACGGTAGTGACAATAAATGGAAGCAGTGTGACGGTAGTGACTATAAATGGAAGCAGTGCGACGGTAGTGACAATAAATGGAAGCTGTGTGACGGTAGTGACTATAAATGGAAGCAGTGCGACGGTAGTGACAATAAATGGAAGCTGTGTGATGGTAGTGTAATAAATGGAAGCAGTGCGACGGTAGTGACAATAAATGGAAGCAGTGTGACGGTAATAATATATAAATGGAAGCAATGTGACGGTAGTGACAATAAATGGAAGCAGTGTGACGGTAGTGTAATAAATGGAAGAAATGCGACGGTAGTGACAATAAATGGAAGAAGTGTGATGGTAGTGACAATAAATGGAAGCAGTGTGACGGTAGTGACAATAAGTGGCAGCAGTGTGACGGTAGTGACAATAAATGGAAGCAGTGTGATGGTAGTGTAATAAATGGAAGCAGTGCGACGGTAGTGACAATAAATGAAAGCTGTGTGATGGTAGTGTAATAAATGGAAGCAGTGTGACGGTAGTGACAATAAATGGAAGCTGTGTGATGGTAGTGTAATAAATGGAAGCAGTGCGACGGTAGTGACAATAAATGGAAGCAGTGTGACGGTGGTGACAATAAATGGAAGCAGTGTGACGGTGGTGACAATAAATGAAAGCAGTGTGACGGTAGTGTAATAAATGGAAGACATTGATTGCCCAACTAGCAGATGCTACAGTCAGAGATGGGGACAGATGGTCGAGTGGTAAAGCGTTTGACCGTCGACCTAAGGGTCACTGGTTCTATCTTCGGTGATGACTAAAAGATCGGCTTTTGTGGGGATGAAAGAAGGGCACGACATAAGCCGTCCCATTATTGGTTTATAGGATCTAAGGGATTTCATCTCATCCTTATAGGGACTTCACACACACAGGTAAAAATAAAAAAAAATTGAGACCAATTCAATGTTAATTTTTGTTTTTTGGTTGAAAGTTGAGATAAAAAAAATAAACATGGCATTTGGCTGGAAAACATGACATTTGGCTGGTAAACATGGCATATTGGACAAATGATTTTAATTAAAGATTATACATACATAATGAAAGCCATAATACGTATATATCTAATTGTCCCTCTGTCTATCAGTCTGTCTGTTTGTCTGTATGTCTGTCCATCAGTCCGTCGATCCTTCCGTCCGTCCGTCCTTCCACCAACCCACCCATCTATCTAAATGTATGCCTGTTTGTCTGTCCATCTATCTATCTGTTTGTCTGTCTCATACAATTTTATAATTTTATACAATATTTCCAAGTAAATAAAATCTCTAGTATGTGTCATCCAATAGTGAGGTTAAAAAATACGTTCAAATCATTACTTGATAATAAAAACTGAAAATAAGTGATAAACAAGTACAGTTGGGTTGACCAAGTCTACAGCTGTGACCATAACATATAAACAATATACTGATCCTGAGTATTTCACTTACTAAGTACATCACGTGGTACCGCTTTTCTTTATTCATCTCAACTTAGAATCGATTTGTATAAGATTATTTTTAATGATACATATTGAAAACACACAATAAACATATATATTCAAATTAAGGATTAATGGATATGGACACAATTATTTTTTGTTCTCTGTAATATGATTATTTTTATGAAATAGAACTAGAAATTAGTCAAGGACATTATACTCACAATATGCATTCAAAATAAATATAGCTTAAATAACAAAGACCCCCATTAATTTAGTTTACCATGTAAATGAGCTTATAAATAAACACCAATACAGATTAAGAAGAACTATTGGCTAATTGTTTTAAAACATGCTCATTTACCAGACACTTTCACAAACACCATTTACCAGACACTTTCACAAACACTATTTACCAGACACTTTCACTAACACCATTTCCCAGACACTTTCACAAACACCATTTACCAGACACTTTCACAAACACCATTTACCAGAAACTTTCACAAACACCATTTACCAGAAACTTTCACAAACACTAAACTGTTCACTCAAATGTCGGCATAGTTCAAACCTTTTCTTCGTTCCTACTTATTTTCAGCTCATCTGGTGCGAAAAATATTCATTCTATTTATATCAACGATTAGCTCATCATTGTCTTGCGAGGTTTGCAATGATTCCTCAGAATAATAACTTAATTGATATAAAAATCGTTTCAATTTCAAATCGTTCAATCTGTGAATATGTTTTTTCTCCATTAAAAATTATATAAAATGAATTGATTCGTCTATGGATCCCAATAAAAACTCAATGTGTTATATCTGTTGGCTTTAAGCCTGTAGCGGCATTTGTTGTACTTGAGTATATCAACTACTTTGCTACTACAGGGACGGAATCGCCAGCTTAGTTTAAGTAAAATGAAACAGAATACTTTTATAAAAGCACTTTAAATCACTTAATTTTTAAAGTATATAATATTGATTGATCCATCGCTGATCCACACAAATTAGATTTTTTCAAAATGTCTTACATCCTGCCTTACTCATAGAATTTAAATACTAATTCTGGAAATAATTGAATTGAACTTATTTTTATAGGCCTTGTTTGTTAATTAACACTTTAAAAATATTTTAAGTTCCTTATTATTACTAACTTTTACTATTCGCATGTTGAAATATTTACTGTTAACATCTTGTTATAATATAATCTTATTTAAGCTATTATTATGTTATGGTGAAATAATTTACTAGAGTTGTACAACAAGGTCTTCCTTTCGGTAAACACGATCTCTTCTAGAGAATTTAACCAAAAATGTATTGTGTTAAATGTTTCTCATATGTTGAGAATATTGCAAAAACATTAGTGCTTTGTAAAATGAGCCTGTGATGATAAAATTATAAAAACATAAACATACATTGAACATGCATCAAATTAAAAAAAAACCATTTAACTAAGTATTTAAATATGATGTTGCATAAAATTGCACAATAGAGTGTGATTTCTTTATTGAGTAGGTTGGGGGTATTATAATTAAATTAAAATTTAAATTCAGATGGACTGTGTTCAGGAGTTTAACAAAACTTCCTTACCACTTGATACATCCTGGGTAGCTAAACAGTTTTTCCATTTCTTTTAACATTTCTTAGTAAATATTGTTACTAAAGAAAAATTGTGTAATTATGATGCGTCTTAGCGTATGTTTTAAAATTGTAATTAATATAAAGTCTATAAAAACAACACCAATAATGGTCGAACAGCCGTGAACTCTTTTTGACATAGGCACATGATCTTTTTTTCAAATTAGTTGTAATACAACTAACATGTTTTTTAACTTATGTCTGAGGATAAAATATATAGTACACATTTATTTAGTAGAATAAAACATTAATGAAAACAAATTATTCCAACAGTCTTACACAACATTGAGATGTACAGGCATAAAAAGAGAATAAAAAACAGCACGGACGATAGTGAGGAAACTGTTGATGATAAAACACGATTTACGGATGAGTCAGATTCTGACAAGACGGAACCGATGAGAGGAAATGAAGACGAACGATTTACGGATGAGTGAGAAACTGAGCGATGGGAACAGAGTGTCACCTCAACAAATACATTCATTAAATTTATGTAAATTGAGATTTTTTTAAAGAAAATAATTGCAGATTCTAAACTAGGTTTATTTTTTACCTTAAAAACAAGAACAAACAACAACAACAACAACAAAAAACACAACAACAACAAACAACAAAAAACAATAACAAACAACAACAAAGAGATACAACAAATAACAACAACAAACAAAAAAAACAGACAATACAAAACAACAAACAACAACAAACATCACCAAAAAACAAACAACAACGACAAGCAAAAAAAAAAATAACAAACATCAACAAACAACAACAAATTAACAACAAACATAACCAAGAAAGAAACAACTACAAACAACAACAAACGTCACCAAAAGACAAACAAAACCAACAAACAACAAAAAAACAACAAAGAAAACAACAAAAACAATAAAAAACAACAAACAACAATAAACAACAACAAACAACACACAACAACGACAAACAACAAAAGACAGCAACACACAACAAAAACACTTTGAACAAATTCCTGTTATAAATGGTTTCTTAATTTTCAATATAATGATAACAGATTGTGAACATTTAAATATAAATTTAAATTTAGTACACTTAAATATTTAATCATAATAATAAAGCTCTTAAAAATACATAGATGTTATGAAATTCTTGTCCAGTAGACAGCGTGCCAAAAATTAAAATATGTTGTAGTCGACTTATAAAACTAGTCATAATAAAATCGGTATTACGAATTGAAAATTAAATTGTTTTTTTTTAATAATTTTATTATTTTTTGCTTTGAGAAAACGTTATTTGGTGTTAATGTTTGATCAAAATCATGTCTTACTTAATACCAAGTTACGACCGATAGATTAAAATTTAAAAACAGGGCCGTACACAATGTTTCAAAATACTCGTGGTGCAGATTTAGAGGATTAACTACATCCTGAATTAGAGCCACGAAAATGAATTAGAACGAACTGTTATATTCATAAATCAATATCAATAAATAGAGTAACAAGTTACGATATAGTCTGATACCACATTGAAATGGTTCATATCACAGTATGATGATCTGAATACCAAAGGGAGATAGTCTAATATCACACTAACTTGGTCTTATACTACAATGATATGGTCTTATACCACAGCGAGATGGCCTTTTACCACAGTGAGATTATCTGATACCACAGTGAGATGGTTTGATACAACAGTGAGATGGTCTGATACCACATTGAAATGGTTCATATCACAGTACGATGATCTGAATACCAATATCACACTAACTTGGTCTTATACTACAATGAGATGGTCTTATACCACAGCGAGATGGCCTTTTACCACAGTGAGATTATCTGATACCACAGTGAGATTATCTGATACCACAGTGAGATGGTCTGATACCACATTGAAATGGCTCATATCACATTGTGATGGTCTGATATTACAGTAAGATGGTCTAATATCACAGTGAGTTGGTCTGATATCACATTGAGATGGTCAAATATCACAGTGAAATGGTCTAATACCACATTGAGATGGTCAAATATTACAGTGAGATGGTCTGATATCACAGTGAGATGGTCTGATATCCCATTGAGAAGGTCTAATGCCATAGTAAGATGGTCTGATATCACAGTAAGATGGTCTGATATCACAGTACGATGGTCTGATATCACAGTGAAATGCTCTGATAACACACTGAGATGGTCAAATATTGCAGTGAGATGGTCTGAAATGTGTAGGGAAGTTAAAGAAGCAGTTAATCATGCACTTATGCATGCATGTGACTTACAGACAAACATTTCAACCATCATGGTAGATGAGTAACCAAGGTTTTATGAGACACTGCCATCATTCTACATTTATTTGTCCTGAGACATCTATACCCTTTGTACTTTCGGTTAGTGAATGACATATCGTCACTGCAAATATTGTCTTAATTATGGCCATATTAATTAAGTGATAAACATTTCCTCAGTGCAGGGACTTAAAGATCACGTTTAAGTGTAAGTATTTAATGACCGCATTCCCTAAAGTTCACGTTTGTGTGTCAGTATTTTATGACCGCATTCTTAAATTAAAAAAAAAATAATTAGCCTAATTAGCTTGCGGGTTTATTTCTTAGTTTCTACAGTTATTGCTTCTTACTTTAAATCTTTTTTTTTAAAACATATTTTTATATGATTCATAGTTGTTTAATAATTAGTTTAATTGCTAAACAATCTTCAAGATACCACCATGTTTTTATTTCATATATTGGATTACCCTCAGACTGCTAAGTTAGTGCAATAATCCACTATATACAGTGATTGAAGAAATTTACACAATTTGGCAATTTACCATTGAGTAGTAAAACATCAACTCACTTTAGGGATTCAACACAAAAATACATGTATGTGTTTAATAGCGCAGACTAAACACTAATCCGCCTTTTACTGTGAAGGTAAGTTCATCTCAAAGAGGAAATACTTAAAGAGGTTCAATGAAATAATTTAATATCAGTCTACAAAGGTTAAAACCCGTTTAAAGTTGTTAATTGTTTTATAGTAGAAGTTTGAAATAGATGTCACATAATGTAACTAATGGTAGTTGGAAATGCATGTAACATGTGTAACTAAGGATAGCTTAAAATACATATCACACATTGTAAATAAATGTAGATTGATATGCCTGTAACATGGTGTAACTAATGATAGCTTGAAATACATGTAAAATGATGTAACCAATGGTAGTTTAAAATACATGTAACATGGTGTAATTAATGGTAGTTTGACTTACATATAGCATGTGTAGCTAATGGTGGTTTGAAATACATGTAGCATTGTGTAGCTAATGGTGGTTTGAAATACATGTAGCATTGTGTAGCTAATGGTGATTTGAAATACATGTAGCATTGTGTAGCTAATGGAGGTTTGAAATACATGTAGCATTGTGTAGCTAATGGTGATTTGAAATACATGTAGCATTGTGTAGTTAATGGAGGTTTGAAATACATGTAGCATTGTGTAGCTAATGGTTATTTGAAATACATGTAGCACTGTGTAGCTAATTGTGGTTTGAAATACATGTAACATGATGTCACTAATGGTGGTTTGAAATACATGTAGCATGGTGTAATTGGCTTACGAAGTCATGACCCTCTAGTCAGTTTATTTTAATTGGGACGTTAACACTTTAAGTAAATATTAGATATTTTTCTAAATGTTCTTTTACATGTAGATTGCGTTAACTAAAATAAACATGCCGTCAATTTAAAAAAGTTTGAAACAACCACAATATTTTACAATAAGTCTTTTACTTTGTAAGTATGATTTAGTCTCTATTTCCTAGGCAGGAAATTTGTACGAGCCAAACTCTGACTAGACATTCTTTTCTGTTGCTTTTACATTTAATGTTAAATTGGTTGACTATAAGTGACAGTAATAAAATTTGTAGAAATAAGATTATGTTAAAAAAGTTTTTTTTTTCAATTACATTTGTGAAAGTTTCAACTTTTATACATTCAATTAGATTTAAGTTACCACCTTTACAGTTTGTTTTGAAAGCCAGTCAAGATAATATTATTAATTTGATAAGCTTATGGTGCCATTGAGCAAATTCGTTACTATTACACAGCCCAACAAAAAAAATTGTGAATTGCCAAGAATGTTTGAATGAATGTATAGCAATTCATGGGTGCTGATTTGAAAACTGCCACTGCTTTTGCTGAATTGGCTTTAGTGGGGTCTAAGATATTGGACACCCTTGAAAATATGATTGTACCCTTTGTGTAAAACAAATGCAATAGGTTTGGTGTCTGTTGTTTAATTAAACTATACCAAGTTATAACTTGTTTTTTTTATTTTATCTCTGCTTTCTAAAGACATCATGAGTTCACCACAAAGATGCTGCTAAAATAATCAGATTTTATTCTCTTACATCTCTGGACAATACATGATTGAAAAGCAAACAAGAAATATAAAAATATAGCCGACTTTGTGCAGCAGGCATATTTGGCTTATTTCGGTGTGAAGCTGGGAGACCAAGCCATGTCTTGGGTTCCTCATAAGGTCTGCAAAAACTGTGTGGAGAGCCTACGGCAGTGGACAAATGGTGAGAAGAAAAGTCTAAGTTTCGGTGTACCAAAGGTATGGCGAGAGCCGAAAGACCATTTCGGTGATTGTTATTTTGTATTGTGAATGTTAAATGCTTCAATCGCCACAACAAATCTAAGTGGGATTATCCTGATCTTGAATCTGCAAGGAGACCAATTCCACGTAGCAGTAAAGTTCCTATACCAGTGTTTACTGGATTATTAGAGCTTTCACCATCAGACTCCGATGAGGGGCAAGATCTGGAGTTTTTGGCAGGTGAAAACAGTGGAAGCGATTATGAAGGAAGTTCTTCAACACCTCAACCATTCAGCCAAGAAGAACAAGAAGAATTCAATGGCCTAATACAGGACCTAAATCTGTCCAAGCAAGCATCTGAGCTTTTAGCGTCCAGGCTCAATGAAAGAAATTTTCTCAAACCAGAAGTTAAAATAACATTTTATCGGAAAAGAGAAGAGTTTCTTCTTCCATATGTCAGCCAAAGGAAGATTTTGTTTACTGTAATGACATCCCTGGACTTCTGCTCCAAATGGGACTACAAGAATACCATTCCGAAGACTGGCGTCTTTTTATAGACAGTTCCATCAGAAGCTTGAAATGCGTTCTGTTACACAATGGTAACCGTTATGCATCTCTTCCCATTGCTCACTCAACAACACTTACAGAAGAGTATGAGAATATCAAAACAGTATTGCAGAAAGCCCGTTATTATGAGCATCAGCGGTCAATTTGTGTTGATCTAAAAATGGTAAACGTTTTGCTTGGACATCAATCAGGATACACAAAATACCCATGCTTCATGTGCCTCTGTGATAACAGAGCAAGGCAAGATCATTGGACAAGAGTGGCATGGCCTGCAAGGGAAACCATGACTGTAGGTAAAGAAAATATCATCAACACGGCACTGGTTGACAAAATAAGATCATTCTCCCACCGCTTCATATCAAATTAAGTTTAATGAAACAATTTGTTAAGGCTTTGGAAAAATCTGGCAATTGCTTCAAGTATATTTGTAGATCATTCCCCGGATTGAGCATGGAGAAACTGAAAGCTGGGATTTTTGATGGTCCTCAGATTCGGAAACTCATCAACGATCGAAATCACCTTGAAGTGAAAACCTTCATGGAACAGTTTTGTTTCAGTTGTCAGGAACTTCTTAGGTAATAACAGAGCGGAGAATTACGAAGAACTGGTGCAAGATATGCTAGCTAACTTCAGAAACAGTGGAACAAATATGAGTATCAAGGTACATTGCCTGCACAGTCATTTAGACAAATTTCCAGGTAACCTTGGGGACTTCAGTGAGGAACAAGGCGAGAGGTTCCATCAGGATATGAGGGTGATGGAGGAGAGATATCAAGGAAGATGGGACAAACATATAATGACTGACTACTGTTGCAGCCTCCAGCGCAATTGCACCAACGACACGTGCAAAAGGAAGTCGAGCAAACAGCGATTTGCTAATGCATTACCATAGACAATTAACATATTAATTAATTAATTAGACATAATTAGTTTTTCAAATGAAAATGTTTTCTTCTATAACACTATTACACATATTTTTGAACAAATTTCTGCATGACTATTAACAGTTTCACTACTATTTGTTAGTATACTATTATACTTCATGCAATTCTTGACAAATTCCAAACACGGTGCATACATTATTTAATTAATTTTAATTATCTCGTAAAATAGAGCCAGTCTAGCAAAAGCACTTACATATTCTAAATCAGCATAGTTGACTTTGTATAAAATGATTCAAATATCACTGGCAATGAATTCACTGTTTACCAGTGTTATTAATCGAAAGATTTTAAATATCTCTTTACAGCACTACAATATTGTCAAACAAATAATAAATTTCTGTACTATATATATAAATATATATATATATATATATATATATATATATATATATATATATATTCACCAATGTATCATACAATCAATTTATTACAAACAAAGCCAATATATTTTACAGTAAATTTAATATTTAATCAATGTAACATACTTTAAAAAAATTATGCAGTGAAAGTATTACATAGTTCGTGTATTAAATTGTTAACTATTAAATACTACTGCTAATAACCTCTATTTGAAAGCAAATAGGAAGACAAATGTACATGAATGGAAATAACTAACAGCAAGCAGATAAGTGTCACACCTCATGTAGGTAACTGGACTTAACTAACAGATTATCACACCATATTTGATACGGATGGCCAAATGATGTAGATACTCGACTGTTGACCTGAGAGTATTGGGTTTGAACCTTGGTGAGACCCAAGTAATTTTCCCAGGTGAAATTCCAGCCAGTCCAGCTAATTTTAAATGGGTACCTGACTTTAGCTGGGGATGTAAAGGCGGCTGTGCGTTGTTCTAACCACACAACCATTTCATATGCAGAAGTTATAAAAACAGATATATCCTACTCTTCATCTGCTCCGATGGCCATTTAGGGCTTATTGAACTTTACATATGCTGGTGACATAGTTGGATCGGTTACACACGCGGTCGATGAAAACAAAACTCATCTATGTGTATAAAAAAACTTTATTAAAAAAAGTACGTCATTATGTATAAAACATAAAAAGCTACATTAAAATGGCTTATAAATAGTTTATTTAATTTTAGTATCATAAACTGCTGACTTGAATCTGTCAGTCGCTTTTTTCACACGCCAGCCGAGAAAGTTCAGCACAGAGCTGACCAACATCTTGTGCCAAACACAGACTTGGAAAAATAGACTTAATATTAATCATCTACCTTAAATATCATTGGCAGGTGATTTATTTATAGGTTAATTCAATACTGGACGCCATTAAAAATATAATTTATTATCCACTGGTAGAGAAGTTGTAATAGAAATAAATATTGTATCCATAGAATGACTCTATTGACATTTATTACTATTATTTTGATTTTCATATCAAAACTTTATCAAAATAAAATCAACAAATAAATTAGCTCTTAAAGGGACAATATACTCAATGTGTACTGTATTTAAACAATTATTGCCCAAACAGTGAAAAAAGAAAAATATGCTACGGAACTTAACTATTTCTATATCTAATGTCAACAACAAAAAACCTTTAAAATCATCAGCTATTGAAAATAATTATGTATTTACCGATCACAAACTTTGTTGTTTGTTCTCAACTCACATTTACGAATTAAAATAATTACAAGTTGCTTTTTCAAAATTCTAGTTCTGCCTTTATAATACTCACTGCTGTTTGGTATTTCTTAAAAAAGATACGATTACTGTTAATTTTTTTTTTTTAAATTTTATCAGACTTTTATGGTTCTATAAAAAAAAATGTTTTTAAGTGACAAAATACAACTGTAACCTAACTATGGCAAGTAAATATTTTACTGATTGTTTCCCTTTCATTTAAAATATTGCTTAGTTTTTTGTCTAGTATTTCTTTTAACGACAGGCAAAATTCACATACATTGTATATAATGTCTAACGCGTTGTATGTTGATTTATTATTTAAATATTGTTTATTTATTACTTAACTAACAAATGTGCATTAACATTTGTTCATTTTTTACAATATGTACCATAATTCAGTCGATCGTTTACCTATTTTCGATATTTATTTGTTTATTGAATAATTTTATTTCTTGTATTTATAACGTCACACTTATTTAATAATTTACTGTAAATATGTAGTAATTGAATAAATAAACAAATCAACATAAACATGACGTGACAGAAATAATTATTAAAGATAAACAATAATATTGGTCAAATTAATGTTTTATTGAAAGTGTAAAATATTTGAGTTCAGACACATTAATGTACAGAAGATAAACACCATTAGAATAAATAAATATATTGATAACAATAATAAACAAACAACATTAGAATTAATAAATATAATGATGACAATAATAGGTACAAAAGTAAGGTTCAATTCTTAGCCATAACGGGCCATCGGGGCAGATGAAAAGTAGAATTCAACTGTTTCTATAACCTCGGCATATGATAGGATTGTGTGGTTAGCACAACGCCCAGCCGCCTTTACTTCCCCAACTTTAGTAAGGTACCCATTTAAAGCTGGGTGGACTTGTGGGACGACTTTGCACCAAATTTCACCTGGAAAAATTCCATGGGCCTCACCGAGGATCGAACCCAGGACTCTCAGGTTGACAGTCGAGTGTCTACACCACTTTGCCATCCGTCCCACTGACAATAATAAACAAACAACAAATGTTTATGGTGATGTCATAATATAATATAATGACATACAAATAAAATAGACACGCCATATTGTTTGTTTACAAAAAACTCACCAGGCACTACCAGCCCCGCTGTAATTAAGTTTAGAATCTAAACTTCCACTGTGGACAAATTGATGCAACCACCTAACACCAACACTATACCCCACACAATGAACTGATGCTCCACTACTACCTGGACATGTACATGTTGTGTAGGTAAATTTATTGAATCTACCTACCTTGTATCTGTCTACCCAGTGACCAACACTGACCTGTTTACTACACCCATGAGGATGTGACACTATAAAGTTCAACTTGTCCACATCTCGAGATTCTTCGTATTTGTCCCAGACTTTCCTCCAGATATTCCCATAATGTCTACACAACATGTCCAGTTTATCTCCCAGATTTTCGTCACATGTCACACATTTCAACCAACACCTGTCACTCTCAATGTTTACATAATCAACACTGACCTGATCAACACTGACCACTGGACTGTCTTCTCTATCATAAAACAATCTCAAGGACGTGTGACTGGCCTCATTGTCATCAAACATCACATGTGTGGCTGTGACCACATAAAACTCCCACCACACGTGTCTTTCTGTGTCTAAATGTTTACATTTTGTACACCAACATGTTGTGTAGTTCTTCCAATGTTTATCTCCATCTTCATCATATCCATCTGTAAACTTGTTCACTCTACTCACCATCCCACTTCCTGTTCTTAAGTTTGTTTTGTCTCTCATGTTGTAAAATGGATATGAAACTTTTGTGTCTGGCCAAAACTCTGGTCTGTGTGGACTGGTCATTTTAACACCAACTCTGACTGTCAGGTCAGCTATAACTTTAATCAGTTCATACAGATCATTGTCACGATGACCTTCAGGTAGATGGTTTAATGTGAATGTATCAACAGGTATAAACTGTCTATGACCTGGATTCTTCTTACAGCCAATAAGATGTTTGTGTAGATCAGCTTCTCCACCTTCTGACACCTGAGTTTCATGATCACCTGGAACAGATAAACCAACTTACTATTTTGAAAATAAAATATTTTAACATGTTAAACATTAAAATATCAAATATATAAAGTGCACATATTATATCTGCTATATGACCACAATGAAAACAATATTAATACATTGTTGTTGATCTTACCATAAAGTTGTTTGTCCATTTTGTGAGCTTCACTGTCCACCATTTGATTTTAGACTTCAGCTGTCATACAACTTTTAATCTGAAAAAAACAAATCAATAATTCATAAAAATAATATTTTAGTTTACAAATTTAAATATTCCAACTCAGGCTAGTTAGCTTAAATAATGAGACCTCAATATAAAGTTTAATTAAATATGTAATTAAAAACTCCTTGCAACAATGTACAAAATAACACACAATTCCCGTAATAGAAACACTTACCATTACATTAATCTTCTATTATTTCAGTAATTCAAATTTTCTGACATCTGAGTTTTTCTGGATCACCTGACAATGTATACAATTCAACAGAAAACATATCAAAAGTTTTTAAGAAATCAAAATATCATAGTTAGATATTATGTTTTGTAATACACCAATTACACATATTTGTTTACATAATATAATTTACCTCAAAGTGTTCCTTTAGTTGTGTCAGTTACACTGTATGCCAAGAGACTTTGGAACTCTGCTAAAAACAGAATACATCAATATCAGATGTTATGTCAACTTGTATTAATCTTTACAAATTTAGTTTTTATCAAATGTATATTTTTTATCATTTTGACTTAAACTGAGGAATAACAAAAATTGTCTAAATATTTAAAGATTTGGAAAAGACAGAACTAGCCCAATCTAATTAAAAATTATTGTAAAAATTGACTATGTAGAAAAAAAATGAAAAGTAATTTGATATACTAATATTGTAACTTTTTAACACCAATAAGCAATAGAAAATCAACCAATTATAAAAATTAGAAAATTAAAAATTGAACGAAATTTGAAAACACTGGAAATTAAATTCTTCAAACTTCAACAAAACTAAAAAAAAAACTATAACTCAAGAGATAAAAATCTTATTATCTTAAAAAAATTTCAATTATACTAGTTAGATACTAGTTATCATACTCAATTTTTAAAGTAATAAGAAATGACAATACGTTTTTCCAGGTGTCTTCAGCGAAGACATTAAGCCGTTTATAAACTCTAAAGTATTCTAATTTTGCTTCGAATAGAATATAATGCAAATACAAGCTAGTTTTATATTAAAATTACTTTGATAATTGCTATTTCTCAAAAGGTGAAAAATTCGTTAAAGTGTATTATTAATTAAAACTTGAAACAGTCAACATTCTGTTCATTGCAGAACGGTTAAATGTGGCCTGGTTGATAAGAACATTAATACGAACTATTTAAACAGCATTATTAAACTTTTTTTTAAGAAGGTTTAGCTTACTTTTTAAAAGCTGCAGTAATTGTTAATATTTAAATTTTAGAATTTTTTATAATATCAAATAAGTTTCTAAAACCAAATAGAAACAACATTACAGAGAATTCAAGATTATTGATTAGTCAGTCAAATAGGCATCAAAACATCGTCTTTTGAAACAAACCAATTCACAGTATTGAATAAAGTTTATAAAACTATATGTTTTATTGTTAACATTTTATTAAATTACTATAGTAGCTTGTAATAAAAAATGGCAGTGTGACGCTATGTAATATATTTGAAGAAAACATTAACAAAAACAAAACTCAAATAAACATCAGCCACATATTTAATATATTACTTAAGAATAAAATTGTTGCCTGTCTAATATTGATATCATTAATTTAAGATCGAGATGTGATATTGTGAACAAACACATTTTCGTCAACTTAATTCATTTACTTTTTTTGAATTCAATTATCAGTAATTACTAGGGCCACAAAAGTATTTTAATCATAATTTATTTATTTATTAAAGAGTTTTGCAACTTACCTTAGCTGGTCTGAATATATTGACTTTTTATCCTCTCCTTTTTTCCTGATTGATATGAAGACCGTATGATTAAAATGAAATTTTCCCACACTGCATAATATAAAGAATTTCAAATTTCTATAAATATCAAGGGACTTTTTAATTTAAAATATTTGAGAATTCCTAAACAGTGAATAATATCTAATAGTTATTCAAACACATCGAAGCTATCTGACGCTTAAGTTATCCATAGGTTAAAAATAGCATTTCAAATGTACACAAATACCAGAGGTAACCATGTATGTGGTAAGTGAGAGCCTATATATTGTTTTTTAAATAGTAAAATACCCTGTATATTAGTGTGGGGCAAACTGTCAGACATTTATAAATAGATGCTCCATTATCGAATGATCAATTTAACAATTCATGTTCATGTGTTATTTTCATGTCTAGGGGTCGCAACTTTGAAAAATACAGTTCTTATAGTACATTATATGAATATTAACCCCTAAGCGCCAACTAATATTAACGAAATGCATCTAGAATAGTTATCATATTTATGTTTGGTATAGTTGTACAGCTAAATGGTAACTGTTTACATTACTATATTTATGTAAGATTTTTGAATTTTTATTTTATTTTTACTATAAAAATGTTGTGGATATAAAAATGTGCCGCTTCTAGGCCCACGTACGAAAATTCCAATGACGGCAAACATAATGAAAAAATATAAAAGAAGAATGTTCACTTGTTATTATCTATTGAAAAAACGATCAAAATAGATGGCTGTATCCAGAGCTTTGCAAAGCTGTTGATATGGTCAATGTCAGCAATCGTGATACCGTTTTGATTGTAAATGCCGTCTTGAAAGATCTTGGACTGTTGACACGTGAAAATGATTTGCACCCCAGCAAGCTGCGCAGTCAAAGAGATGTTTGGAGGAAGAAGTCAGTTCAGGATCACAAAGAAGAAAGTCAAGGAATTGTTTGTCTCGGTTTGATGGCAATATTGATGTCACTCTTAAGCATACTTGGTCTACTCGTCGCAGCTATGTTGAACATGTTGTCCCAGCATCAGGAAAGTTCAAGGATAATTTCCAGAGAAATTATGTCAGTGGCTACAATCAGAAAGTCGGAACTAACTTTACAAGCAGTTGTTTGTGATGGAACACCAATAAATACTGGTAAACATTATGGTGTAGTCTGACAACTAGAACTTCAGGTACAAAGGTCACTTCAGCGGTTGGTTTGTCTACTGCATGCCAAGGAATTGCCTTTAAGGAAGCTAATAGAAGTAGTAGATGGGAAGACCACTGGTCCAAAGACTTCAGAAGGATAGATAGCAAGCATGCTGGAAATTGATCCCCAGCAGAAATCAATCATCGAATTTTCTCCAGTTTCAGGTTCTGATGTTGAGGTTGAAGACGAGGTGATGAAAGATCTAAGTACAGATCAGCAGTATTTACTGAAAATGTGTTTGCTTATTCAAAGTGGTTGCAGCGCTGGTCAGAGTTACATCTCATACTTAGAGACTGCCCAACCTGGGACAATTAGTCATGCCAGATGTTTAACTAAAGCTAACCGAATACACAGGTTGTATGCTTCCGAATAGAGTCCTTCTGCCGACCTTTAATGAATTATGAAATTCATACTGAATTTTTTATGCTCCATCATGGTTTTGCATCTAATCTCTTCCAAACTGCCAAAATGGAGCCAATAACTTCTACATTATGATTTCACTGTACCAAAACTTGACACAAATGATCAGGATGTCGTGGATCCATTGCTTCAAAACAACAGCTACTTTTGTCATCCAGAAAATATCTTGTTGGCGGCTGTTGGCGACAAAGAGAAAACATTAGAAAATTAGCATACGAAAAAGTGTTGCTGGCACTATGTATTATTTTTTACAGGTAAATGTATGCTTACTGGATCAGTCAAAACTTACTGGCTAGCATGGTAGCAATGTATTATTGTTCACAGGTAAACGTTGAATGAGTTAATTAATCAGTTGATACACTGAATAAGGGCAACATGAGTTATATAATTGTATTTTCTTTTAGTAAATTTAGTTATGTTGAAAAACATGTGTTATTTTTCATTTAATGATTGAGCTCTTGCCCCATTCAAATTGCATTAAAAAATTGTGTTCTTTATTAGTGTTCCAGGATGAAAGATCATCTGGCTGTCATTTAGATTCTACCAAATTTGATTCACTGTGATAATGATAGAGCTTGCAATGATACATTCCTGCATTGTCTGACATCAAATCTCATTCACATGAAAGATGAGAAAATTACCAACTTTGAACCTAGTCCATTACCTAGTCTAGAAAAAATAGATTCTCCCTTAATGAGTGTTCCTGCTCCTACTCCAGCACCACATCGGTCATGAGTCAGAATAATTGTTTGTGTCATGAGTAAGAATAATGGTTTGTGTCATGAGTCAGAATAATTGTTTGTGTCATGAGTCAGAAAAGTTGTTTGTGTCATGAGTGAGAATAGTTGTTTATGTCATGAGTCAAAATAATTGTTTGTGTCATGAGTCAGGATAATTGGGATAATTGTTTGTTTCATGAGTCAGAATAATTGTGTCATGAGTCAGAATAATTGTTTGTGTCATCTAAAAATGTAAATAGTCATTGTAAATTTAAAATGTACAATTACATATATTTTTGTATTTTTTACACAATATTTTGTATGATTTAAACAGGTTATATATTGTGATGATATATCTACGCCTGGCCTATTTGCTTGGATTTAAGATATTAAGTTAAAGGATTAAAAAGGTTTTATTCTTAAATTATCAGGAAATCCCACTGCTATGGTTCCTGTGACATGTTTTATTTAAGCATTCCAAAAAATGTCATAAGTAAAGTTCCCTTAGCCCTAACGGGCCATCGGGGCAGATGAAGTGTAGAATTCATCTGTTTCTATAACCTCGGCATATGAAGGGATTGTGTGGTTAGCACAACGTCCAGCCGCCTTTACTTCCCCAACTTAAGTCAGGTACCCATTTAAAGCTGGGTGAACTTGTGGGACGACTTTGAACCAAATTTCACCTGGAAAAATTTCAATGTTTAGTATTAATAAAAATAAACTTTTCAAATGAACTCTGTGTTAGGTTTTGAAAAAGAAAAAAAAAATTAAGAAACAAATATTATTAAGAAATCTTTTTAAGAAAAGTTACAAAAATATCAAGATATAGTGAACAGCTTTAGGCAAAGAAAATAGCTATGAAAAGCTGACACTGTTTGGATGCATAAGATAAATAAATATGATATTAATTAGAAATGATTTGGAAAGAAATTTATCAATTATAATTTGAAATATGAAGAATTTATTTCTGGAATTTTTTTGTATTTCAAATGAAAACTAATACAACAAAATATTAATGTTGGTCTGCAATGAAATTTTTGATTATAGCCATTTTATTTATGACATATTTTAGAATCTTACAGCTGGCCTGATATTCAAAGTTGATATTACAATGATAAGTTCACACAGACGTTTGGCCAGACACAAAAGTTTCATATCTATTTTACAAAATGAGAGACAAAACAAACTTTAGATATGGAAGTTTGACGAAATCCCTTAGATCCTATAAACCACTTATGGCATAGTCTTTATGGTGTTCTTCTCATCCCCACCATAGCTGATAGTGCAGTGACTATTAAGACACTACTGGAGTTATAGAGGGAAGTTCAATCATGACCTGAAAATTTCCTTTGGTCTTAACTGGAGATCGAATCAGATACTCTCAGGTCGACAGTCAAGCCTTTACCACCGGACCATCCGTCGTCTCTCCAATGGTAGATAGAACTGATTATTTATTAGATGATGTCTATGTCCATTCAACTACTTAAGTCTTTCTTGGTGTTTTCAAAATCATTATATACTTGGTTATGGTAAGGATGTAAAATAAACCATTAATAGGCAAACACATCACATCCCCATTTATCATTACATCTCTCACAAAAAAAAAAAATATTCAATTACATAATCTGTTTTTGTCTTTACAATGAATGGCAATACATTGACTGCATGATGTAATCAATGATCTAAAATATGAACAACTTCAATTTACATACACATTTGTTTCCGATATAGAGTTTTGTATAACAAATTAAAAAAAAATCAACATCAAAGAATGATTAATACACAAGAACAACAACTCTTGTAGGTTTCCTACATCAATGTTTGTTTATTACACAAGAACAATAACTCGTGTAGGTTTTAAACATAACTGTTTTTACTTGTGCATTAAAATATTTTTTTTTATGTCTGGCTTCTTGTAACATTAACTAAAAAAATAGTAAATACAGACAACTTTAAAATGTCCAAATCTGGGTTAGTGGTGGAGTGTGACACACAATAAATGAATGGTCATGTCTTTGAAGATAGTCATTTCTTTTTTTTAAAACATCACATTAATAAGTTTGCAGTTAACCAAATAGGAATTTAGATGTCCCTATTTCCCATTCTTAATTTCCACGGCATAACTAGAATTACAAAACTGAAGACTTTGAATCATAGATACAATCTAGTGGCGTCCACTCATATCATGAAATGAGATCTACGAGAGTTATATTCCTTTACACATAGATACCGTAATATAGATAGGTCTAGTTGAACTGAGTTTAGTTGGTAAAATTAGTTACGGCAAATAACCACCACAGGAAGGTACGTGTTGGCATTGGGCAGGGGTTGGCAAAGGTTTTGAGTTTGTTAACTTAACCAGCAAGCCGATCAAAGAACAGTTAGATCGATTGTTGACATGCAGTGGCGTCACTATGGTTGGTGTCACCCGGTGCTATACTGCTCTAAATAATGACAACCTGTGCTACTGCTATATATAATGACAACCTGTGCTAGTGCTCTATATAATGACACCCTGTGCTACTGCTCTATAAAATGACACCCTGTGCTACTGCTCTATATAATGGCACCCTGTGCTACTGCTCTCTATAATGACACCCTGTGCTACTGCTCTCTATAATGACACCCTGTGCTACTGCTCTCTATAATGGCACCCTGTGCTACAGCTCTATATAATGACAACCTGTGCTACTGCTCTATATAAAGGCACCCTGTGCTACTGCTCTCTATAATGGCACCCTGTGCTACTGCTCTCTATAATAACACCCTGTGCTACTGCTCTATATAATGACACCCTGTGCTACTGCTCTATATAATGGCGCCCTGTGCTACTGCTCTATATAATGACACCCTGTGCTACTGCTCTCTATAATGACACCCTGTGCAACTGCTCTATATAATGACACCCTGTGCTACTGCTCTATATAATGACATCCTGTGCTACTGCAGCTATATATATATATATATATATATATATATATATATATACATATAATGAAACCCTGTGCTACTGCTTATGTTTTTAACTATGACTATACTGAGATCTGGCTCCCCCTGAACGTTACAGGCCTGCCCGCACCCCCTCTAGTGACGTCACTGTTGTCATGCAGAGATGTACTAATATAATCTAAGTTATGAGGCTTACGTCATAATACGAAACGTTAAAGAAGAGATTCATTCAAAAACAAGTAGCAGGCCGCGGATCGGATCAAATCTCCGTGACGGGCCTGATGAAGCCCGCGGCCGTGCTTTGTCCATTGCTGGCCCAGGGCAGTGGTCCCCAAAAAGGGGTCACCAAACAGTGGTCCCCCAACATTTTTGTCCCCACGGAAGGGGGGGGGGCGTTGATTATTTCTTGTCCATTGATAGTCACACAATCCCGAGAAAAATACTCCACAATAAATAAAAAGTAATTGAATGTTTCTAGGGTGGTCCAGTACTATACGATCTACGGACAGGTACCGGTCCGCGGCCCGGGGATAGGGGACCACTGACACTAGGGCGATGAGACGCACATTTGTAGTGGGCCATTTGGGCTTGGAAAGTTTAATTAGTAAGAAAGGTTATTTATTAAATGTGATTGTCTGTAACATATAACAATATTCAAGTCTTTCATTATAAGTTTAACATTTAATTGAAATAATCAAATATTGTTTAAAAGCGGAAATTCCTCTTATGTCTAATGAAAAAAAAAATGTCCAAACTATCGGAAAAAACCGTTAATGTTGCTTCACTATTTTGGGACCTTTCTTATCACTCATTGCTCGTCATGGGCTTTTATGTGCTATCACGTAACTGTCCACAGTTACTAATTTTTAACTTGCAGCATGTTTCCAATCACCAACTTCAAATCTAGGGCTGCCGCAAATAAATTGTGGGCCCCCTCTGTAATTTCCTCTTCAATGCAAAAACACTGCTTGACAGTTTATTATATAATAAATGTATAGTATTCTATGGGGCCACTCAGGTGGCCGAGCCTAAGGGGATGACTCTTGACCAGTGGCGCAGCCCCGTAGCGAGAAAATTCTACAGTAGGGGCCATGCATTCTACAGCAGGGGCCAGGCAATAGCAGGGGGGCAGGTATACATTTTACTAAGTAGAACCAATTAGCAGAGGGGGCCAGACAAAACGCAGGGGGAGCCCGCACGCTACGGTCCTGCAGTGGCGCAACCAGCAAAAAGTGATGGGGGGGCTCACATAGTTAAAAAAGACAGTTTGACAGTCTTTTTTGTAAATTTTATAATGTAAATTATGTATTGATGATTTGGCTCAAGTCTCCCCCCCCCCCAGTTGCGCCACTGCTCTTGACAGTGTTTTAATTGCATTCCACTTGTTAAACAAAAAGTAATAATTTATCGGAAAATTCCATCTCAATATCTAAGTCTGGAATTTTGAAAGTTTATTTAAAGACTTCTAAAAATAACTTTATAAAAATTGAAGTTTTTTTTGTTATACTCTTACTGAAGTGTGTCAAATTGAAGCTTCAGTTGAGTAGGTTGTACTAAGGACTAACTATTGAAGGTAACACTAAAATTTATTTAGTGATAATGTAACGTGTTTTTAAAGCTTATACTAAATATTAAACAAAACAAATGTCTATTAAAAATGACTTTTAATTTTATTCGACAGATGACTGAACGTAAGCGTAAAGTCAAAGTCGATTTAGAAGTGAGTGGATCAAAGAAATGTCGTCCAGATGTTTTGTGTGGAACCAGTCTCAATGACAACCATGTAAGTAAATGTTAAGATTTAGTAAGTTTACTTTTTGTATACTTCTTTGTTCTGTATAATAATTCAAACATCAGTTGGTCTCTGTTGGATACATCAGTTTGTTTCTGTTTTACACATCAGTTTGTTTCTGTTTTACACATCAATTTATTTCTGTTTTACACATCAGTTTATTTTTGTTTTACACATCAGTTTATTTCGGTTACACATCAGTTTGTTTTCGTTTTACACATCAGCTTGTTTCTGTTTTACACATCAGTTTATTTCTGTTTTACACATCAGTTTGTTTTTGTTTTACACATCAGTTTATTTCTGTTGTAGACAACAGTTTATTTCTGTTTTACACATCAACTTGTCTCTGTGTGCCATACATCTGAACTTTTCTATTAATATTCTACCACCCTCCCTTCCTCCACTTGTAAAAGTACATAATTTTAACCATTTCAAAATAATCTGACTAGCAAAACAAAATCAAAAAGACTCCAATAACAATTACTGAAAATATCATATAAATAAATGATTTTTGTTTAAACTGTGTAGACTTTTAGTTTTTAATTATCCAACCACCACGCTATCTGGCATTTTTATATTTATCCACAATAAAATGAATAACCATAATTATAGATAGCAAGTAACACTGAAAAAAAATTCTACTTGAATAGAATTTCAGTAATAAAAATGATTTATGGCATATCTGGCTTAATTGTATCGGGAATGTCCGAATGGCACTATGCAACATAAGGTCGGATCATAGATATATAAGACTAGATCGCTTATGGGCTATGCATAGATATATATTGTGCGGACCATAACTTTAAAAAGGGAAGAGTACAATTCTGTATAACTTATATATTTTTACAAATTCTTTGCAACTATGATGACGTAGTACGCATAGAAACCTTAAGTAACCGAAATAAATAGCAGAAGACATTTTGCATTGTTTTCCTTGACATATTTTCAAAAACTTTTTTTTTTTTCAATTAACTTTGAATAAAATGCCTTCGTGTTGTGTGCCCGGTTGTTTGATTATATTATTACTAACCGTCAAATATATTTTTTTCGGACACATTAGTAGATTTTAAAAGCGCCAACCTCTAGCATGTATGGGGATTTTTTTATTTTTATTAAAAGGAAAGAAAATCTTTTTCGGTAAAAAATAAAGAACTGTACAGAATTGTACTCTTCTCTTTTTAAAGTAGGGGTCTCGAATACAACACTTTTTCGGTCTCTATTAAATAAGCATAAGCAATCTAGTCTTGTATATCTATGGGTCGGATAGTCGAAAGTTTACTATATCTTTCAAATAATTAAATAAAATAAAGGCAGTGGCTACGGTTCGGTCCGACCGAACGCGTATTTTTTTTTTCAGGCACCAGCCATATATTTTTTTCCGTTTCGCGCAAATTGATATCTATAGGTCAGTGCAAGTATACCAATATTTTCATTAAAATAGTTAATAATAAAAGTACGCAGTGTCTGTTATTTTTATATTTGGCATTAATTTTTATCCGGTCTGTCCAAGCCTTATAAATTCATTTGCTGTTAATAATCGGAGATATTTTTATTTATTTTTTAAAAATTAAATAAGGCTTTATTTTAAATTACAAAATAAGAATATAGGCCTAAAACTAGGTCAAAAGGGAGTGGAACTCCAAGCATTTTTTTTTCTAATAGTACATTAAAACTGAAGCTTAGTTTGTGTGATGTGCTGGCAGACATTTATTTTTTTTTTAATTGAATGTTGCCTATGGGCTATTAAGTGATTTGTTATAGTCAGGAACATGGGCTTAATAAATAATAAGATCTGAAATGGTTGTGTTTTTTAAATATGACTTCTTACAACTTTTTTAAAGAAATATTAATAAATGTAGTATCTTCCTAGCAGCAAATAGTTCTTTTCAATTTTGAGTTCATAGAAATTTAAAATTCAATTTGAAGCACCTATTTAAATCTATGCCTTGAAGTACTTAAGTACATGTAATTTTGCCACATGCTATTTTTTTTTTTTGGAGCTTATTTGCAAGAAACGTCTTAATTTTATTTCAAGTCAGGCAGAATAATATTTTTTTTTTTAATGTTCACATTATTATGTTACCAGTGGCGCAACCAGGGGGGGGGGGAGGGGGTGGCTTGAGCCCAAATCATCATACATGTTTTACTATATAAACTTTCTATTTTTTATATGTGAGCTTTTTTTTTCTGGTCGTGCCACTGTATGTTACCAATACTCTATAACTGGGAAATAAATATTAAAAATAGAAAAAAAAAATAAATGAATAAAAGACCAGAGAAAAAATAAAGTATCTTCTTTATTTGCGATCAATTTTCAGATCGACAAGAAACCAAGGGTACAATGGTAACGCCAAAATAAATACATTGAAATACATTAAGTTTCTCCACGATTTCAGATTATTTCCATGCACATAATTCTTTTCATGCAATGACCAAAAATTAAGTAATTAAAAGCCATGCAAATTATTAAAGAGTACAATTTTTTTTATGACATGGAATGTAAAGAATTACTTTAGACCACTTAAGGTCCCATTTCTTAATAGTTATTACAGTTTTCATAAGTGCACAATGATTTTCATAGAAAATAGTCTAAAAATCTATGTCACTATATTATACCAACAATATTTTATATCATAAAACACTGTGTTCCAAGTCACTGATATCTGACCATACACAAAATGTTCTGTACCTAGCTTAAAAAAAGTGCACTCAATTAAAGAACACATGAAATGGAAAGGACATTTTATCCCAGTTTTAATGGTGGATAACTTGTTTATGTTAAAAAAAAACTCTGAACATAGTGATACTTAAAAATGTTAAATAATATTTCTGTTTTTAAAGCATATTAGCGCTGAATATTTCAGGGATTATGTGAGATAATAAAAGCAGTGACAAATGGGCTAATATATAAATATTTAAAAAGATAATTTGAAATGAATTTCAATAGGCTACACCATGAAGGCAGAATAGACTGCAATAGAAATCCAAAAAGAAATATATAAAATGTTTTTTTTCTTTTTAAAAAAAAGAAAATTTTTAGGGAAATATTAAAAATGAACATTAAGTTTTTGCACCAGTGAACATATTTCTGTAAAATTAAAACAAAATATGTTGAACAATGTATCCAAAAAAAAAATAGATGGTATGATAAGTTAAACTAGAAATAACATGTAAAATTCACAAAAAAAGAGCATTGCGCTCACTCAAAGGGCATAAAAATATCATGACTGGTGTATTTAGAAGACTATCTCAGTATAAATGTAATCAATTTAAATGTAAAAAAAATATATACCTCCTATCATAAAATATTCCATGAAATGATTATTGCTGCAGTAAGCAAAATAGAAAATACTGCATGCAGAGCATTTATGTGGATTTCAATTTAAAATTATGTGTGTTACAATAAAAGGAGAATAAATGGTAGAAAAGATGCAAGCAAATGAATAGGCATATTTAAACTAAATTATCAATACATGGCAAAAAAACTGAACTGATAGTAAATAGTGTTAAAAAAACATGAAATGATTATAAATGCCTAAGTTAATTTAGTACTTAAGATTTATTTAAAATCTTTGTCCAAGACAAAAGGATATACAAGAACTTATTAAAACCATAAATGATTAAAATAACAGAAGTTTTAGGAAAATCAAACAATAAATAACACACAGAAAATAATAATCTGAACTAAACAGTGTTAATTTTGGCTTATGAAGTGAAAATTAAAAAAAAAATTAAGAAACATAAAAACAAGAAAATAAACTTTTCTATTATTGAATTACAACATATATCTTACATCTCCTAATTATCTTTAAAAATAAAAACTCGCACAAAATAACTTTATAATAAAAAACACTGATACAACAATGTCATGAAATGTTGGATATTAATGCAAACTTATATAAAATGAAAATATAAAACGAATAAAATGTGTTCAAAAATATGTACATTTATAAAAAATTTTCATGTCATATTCTAAACATCATTTATACATTTGTCACAGAACCATTCTTTTTTTGGTTTTTTAGTAATGCGAGCACACTCTAAATGGTACCACTCAAGACAACTCTCACATTCAATACATTGCCCAGTTGCTGTGTTAGTGTCACAAGTTGGGCACTGCCGAAAAGCCACTTTCTTTCTTTTTCTTATTGATGACTGTAACATTTTCCATGCTCTATCTGAAAGGAAAGGTTTCAGAATATCTTTTATGACAAGTTCATTTATCAATGATGATGGAAAATCAGTAGGACTAAGTTTGAGTTCCTCCACATCTACAGGCCTTGTTGGCGATATATCTTCAGGTCTTCCTCCTACAAGTACATGACCCAGCAACACTAAAAATACAAAAAGAAAAAAATATAGAGGTGAATTAGTTCAAGAGGCGGCATACAACATTTTGATTGATGCAGAATGAAATGTATACAATGCATTATAATCGAACTTGTTATAGTTATTAAAATCCCACTTTCAAACATTATAATAGAAATGTAGGTCTATACAATTTTATTATTTTAAAATTCACTTACAATTAACTTTTTGCTGAACTGTTTTCTTGGTAAAAAATTCCAGTTATTATTCCATTTTCATTTGTTCTCAGTTCTAGATCAGGTCCTGTTTGAAAAAAAATTGTTTTTAATACTTCTAACTGAACTGTAAATTTTGTATTTCATCGCTTTTAATTCATATGCTATTAAAAAGCTTATTTAATTATTATTCATAACACTGCAGTTTTATGAACGAGTTTTGAAGAATAAACAATTTAATAAGTGGTTTTGATTTAGCATTTATCTAGAAAAAAACCTCAAAACATGTTGCAGAACAATATATTTTTAGGAACTCGTTCACTTCTGAGGGGTAGTGGGAGTGTGACACAGTTTTAAGAAATGGTAAAATCATTTGAGTAATAGATGTTGTGCTCTACATTCACCAAGATAAAAATATAATACGCTAATAACCAATAATAACGAACAGTGCCAATGTATAAAAATTACCAACTAAACTAACCATTGCAGTTACTGAAAACAGCCAAAAGAGACTCCACATCTACAGGTCCTTTTTGCTTTGCTGCCAAATTGTGAATATCTTTTAGGTTATCTTCTTGCCTAAATAGAAAAAAACAATTTATATAATCAAAATAATATATCCAGTTTATTTTCACACAGTGCTTCCATTAATGATAACTGACTAAAAAATAAACCAGAATATTACATAGTTGTGGTCTTGATATTTTTTTTACATGCCTACCTGTTACCTTTAAAATATGTTTTTTTATCAGCCATTTGTTTGCATGCATGCTTAGTAGCTAGGGTTCTATGTTGCATTATTATATATAGATCGTGCATCATCATGCTACAAACATGACATGAGTTAAAATGTGTTCACAAATAATAATATTTTAAATTTAGAAACAGAGCCAAAACAAATCTTTGTTTTTTTTAACGTATGTTATCATAAAGCGTAGGGACTATTTGCAGACGCGTAGGAATTTATTTATTTCCAACTCAAATTTTGCAACACGTTTTCTAAAGCAGTAAACATAGAAAAAAAATTCCTTTTTTATACCAAAATTAACTAAAAGATTTGTCCTATTTGATTATTTTATTGGTTACCGAGTACACATACATTTAGAATTAAAATAAAGCCTTCAGTGCGAGAGTACTGAATCGCAATTGACCTTTCTCACATGTATTCCTGCGCGTCAGCTGTATTTGTGAAAATATAATGGGCCTCCGGTCGCTTTGTGTTATTGATATTTATATACTTGATTAATACTTAGCTCGCTAAATTTTATTAATTCTCGATTATTTTTTCTACATTTTCGTCTAATCTAAGATATAATGAGTTTAAATTTATTACCAAAATTTAATTTTTCTGACGTTCAAAAGAAGTCACAAAAAGTCCCGATATAAGATTATGTAAAGACTTATGAGAAACTTGTGTAGGTACTTATGCATAGACTTATGTAGAGTCATATGCAGAGACTTATGTAGGGACTTATGTAGTGACGTATGTGGAGACTTATATAGGGACATGTAGTGACTTATATAGGGACTTATGTAGAGACATATGTGGAGTCATATATAGGGACTTATGTAGATATTTATGTATGGACTTATGTAGGGACATATATAGAGACTTATGTATGGACTTATGTAGAGACTTATGTATGGACTTATGTAGGGTCATATGTAGGGACTTATGTAGGGACTTATGTAGGGACTTATGTAGAGACTTATGTAGATTCATATGTAGGGACTTATGTAGGTACTTATGTAGGGACATATATATGGACTTATGTAGGGACTTATGTAGGTACTTATGTAGGGACATATGAAGGGACTTATGTAGGGACTTACGTAGGAACTTATGTAGTGACGTATGTATGGACTTTTGTAGGTACTTATGTAGGGACATATATATGGACTTATGTAGGGACTTATGTAGGGTATTATGTAGATACTTATGTAGGTACTTATGTAGGGACATCAGAGAAAAAATTTACGAAGGGTTAAAAATACTTCTCTGAGAAGTATGTCTATGACCTGAAAAGTAAGTTACATTTCATTAGTAAATTTTACACTAAAATTGTTATTTAATTTTTTTATAAATGACGATTAGGGTTACCAGTTTAGGGATAGATAGGGTGACTTAACGTTAGGTTTATTTAATTTGTTATAATTTAAAATGTAAAAAGTTTAGTCCTCGGCAAACGTTGAGAATTAGACCTAGAATTAGAGAATTAGACTGCGCAGATCAGAGATCTGATCAAATTCGAAAAGCTTTGGTCTTTGCTGAATTGACAGAGTATATCGAAGAAGTAAAACATTCATCTACAAAGAAAGAAGCGATCAGCACCACAGTTTAGGATTTCATCACTGAAAAGTGACTGTTACCTCTTTTCGAGGTTGTATGTAGCATGCCAAACCAGAAATGAGGGCTTGACAGACTTTTTTTTCAAATGAAAATCAGTCGGCTCCTCCATCACTGTCCTGTGAAGGACGAATGAGAGTGTCAAGCAAGTCGGGGTTGCTGGAGTGTTTGGAACCTCCCCAAACTTCATCAGCAGTGCCAACAGTCACTGACATGACCATCCTTGATGGGGCGGCTGTTGTCAATATGTTGAGGCCAGGATCTGCTGGAACATTTGCTGACTACACAAACCAGGTGGTTATCCCCTATATGATGCAGACCCTGCAAAATGTCTCCCATCGTCTAGTTGTAGTGTGGGACTGTTATCGAAGTGAAAGAATAAAAGATTTCACAAGAGAGCGCCGAGGACTAGAGAAGAGAAAGCGTGTGACGCCAGAGACCGTATTACCATCGCAGTGGGGAAGTTTCTTGCGGGTGAATGCGAACAAGACCCAGTTGTTCGCATTCCTAGCACGATATCTTCTTACAGTACAATCACAAAAGCTTATTATTAACACTCAAGGTCCAGATGTGATCTCTAATAAACCCATTGACCACACGAATCTTTCAAACGGGCAATTTACCAAGGATGCCATATTTGGAGCCAGGCACATGAACGACAACCAGTGCTTCATGATCCAAGTGAGTGAGGTTGGCAGTTCATGGACAGACAATGGCAGCTTTTTGGACTGATTGCCACAAGCATCTATGACTTGTCGTGAACTGTTGAAATGTGCTTGTAAAAAAGACTGCAGATCCAAGCGTTGTAAGTGCAACAAGGCCGGATTAAAATGCACTGCTTTATGCAGCTGTCTCTGTGGAGCTGACTTTTGAGTACAACATCCAGTTTAAGCATCTAACACAAATTGAACTAATTGAACCAGATTAAAAAATGTAAGGTCAATATATCATCATACTCAAAATGTACTTTTGTGGTCATTTTTATGTTACTAAAAAAAGAAACTTAACAAACTTGTGCATTTTCTGTATCACATTTTGTTTTGCAGTATAAACTGAAAATGTGTGCCAGGTTTGGTGTTTGTAAATTAAAAATTATCAGTTTGTCACCTTACATGAATTTCTTTAAGCGGCCATTTTTAATGTTACTATAAATAGAAACTGATCAAAATTTTTGATGTGGCCCTGTATCACATTTTATTCAGCATAAAAAACTGAACATATGTGCCAGGTTTGGTGTTTGTAGCACAAAAATGCATGATTTGTCAACATAGAACCCCAGCTATAGCATTCGAGAAGCATCTTTCTCTTCATTCTCATTAGCCTTATTCACGAATTCGCCATCTTGAAACGAAAACGAGGCTGTAAGCTCCCAAACAATAACATGTAAGTATGTTTTTGATAAGTATAGGGTTGAAAGAAACACGATCTGTTTCGGCAGTAATCATATTTTTACAAATTATGAGAATAAATGGTGAATATTAATGAAATATAATACGGTATAAAGAATCATATAATAATTAAATGAATAGTGGTACTTTTACTATTATGAAAGATATATCTATGCCGTATGCCAAGCCTCAGCTTACTTAAGAGGCAACTGACGGATAAATCAAATCCTGTAAATAAAATAAATCAGAACAGTAGTATAAAAGTCTTAAATATTTAGCTACACAGAGCCTTTTAAGGTTTTCCAATGAGACCACATTAAACTGGCTATTACAATTAGATTTAGAAGCATGGTTCATGCTTGTTAAGGTTTTATTTTATTCTCTGATAGTGATACCACATATTATGTCATATTGGCTATGACAATTAAAAGCATGGTTCATACTTGTTAAGGTTTTATTTTTTATTCTCTGATACCACATTAAATTGGCTATGACAATCAGCAGCATGGTTGATGCTTGTTAGCATGGTTCATGCTTGCAAAGGTTTTATTTTATCAAGTCTATAAATAATAAAGCGAGTCTTTTTATATAACTTTCAAATATTTGAAAAAAGAAGCTTACAGCTATTAACATTCTAAAACATACAAATATTATTTTAATTAATGCAATTCATTTAAAAAAAATAATTTTTGTTTTTGTCAAATTGCTTGCTTTACGACAGCTAACAAATTTTCTATTTTCATTAAATCATTTTAGATTGCTGACGGATCTGTGGTGGACAAGTGAGAAACAATGCCTCACTGCTGTGTTCCAAATAGCTCCAATGGCTCCAAATCTCTAGAAAAATTTACTTTTTTACAAAACGATCATAAAAGGATAACTTTTCATCGTTTTCCCAAAGATGAGAGTAAAATAAAACAGTGGTTCATAAAGATTCGGCGTGATGTTGGACTTAATTTTAAGGTAATGAATTACTATTGCATGGAGCTAAAGAATTTTAAAATTTCAACATTTATTTTAGGCATATTGACAAAATTTAAATATGACATAATAGACTATATGTTAAGTGAAATTCATCTTTTTTTTTATATAAAGCAATATATGTAAAGCAACTTCAGAAACACATTTTTGTATCATTTCAGATTAATAAATATACTGTTGTATGTTCAGCACATTTTAAAGATGAAGATTACAGGCGTACTTGCATTGGTCAGAAGACGAATACTTTAAAGGGTTTCGCAGTGCCCTCAGTTTTTCAATGGACTCAGAATCATAGTAAAGTCAGAAAACAACCCAAAATCAGAAAAGTCACTACTGCGCCCGCCCGACCAATAAAGGAGGAAAGTGTCAGTGTTTCTGTGCCTCCACCTCTGCCAGAACATGACTATGCTGTAGAAACTAATTTGACTCCAGAGGAGAAAATAGAAAGCCTTACAAAATGCCTCAGAGAAATGGAGGGGAAAATAAGTAAATGTAATGTTGAAAAATTTGGACTTGAGCGTTTTTCCAAAAATAATCGCCTTATAAAATTTTATACTGGCTTCATCTCATATGAGGTTCTAAAAAATTTTTTTCATAGTATTTCAACACAGATTGCTAGCATGATATCATGGTCACAGATACAGAGACAATATTCAGAAAATTCAACAATAAGGTCAATGTTGCATTGTGCACTGACTCCTTTGGAAGTAAACTATTTCACATAGATCAATTTTTTATGTTTTTGCACAAACTCAAAGTCGGATCCATGGATTTGGATTTAGCTGATAAATTTAATGTATCGCAATCCACTGTGAGCAGAAACACTATTACGTGGGCAAATTTTTTTTATATTTTGTCCTTGGGTCACAACCATTGTGGCCTACCAAGGAACAAGTAATTTCATCAATGCCTTCTAGTTTCAAAAATGCATTCCCCAACACTCGGGTCATTATTGACTGCACAGAAATATATGTGCAGACACCATCAAGCTTAGTATTGAATGGTCAGTTTTTTTCATCTTATAAAGGAAGGACAACCCTTAAATGTCTAATTGGTATAACTCCTGGTGGAGCAGTTTGCTTTGTGAGCAGTCTGTATGCTGGCTCAATATCTGACAAGGAACTCACTAAAGTTTCTGGAATTTTGGAACTTTTAGACGAAGGAGATGAAATAATGGCAGATAAAGGATTCCTTATTAATGATCTTTTAAAAGTAAAAAATTGTAAACTAACGATGCCCAATTTTTTAGCAAACAAAACTCAGTTTTCAAAGCAACAAACTGTCAATAATAAGATGCTATCTAGTTTGAGAGTACATGTTGAAAGAGCTATTAGACGTTGTAAGGAATTTCATCTGTTTGATTCTGATGTGCCTTTAGTTCTGATTGGCACAGTTAACCAACTATGGTCAGTGGCCTGTCTGTTGACTAATTTTCAGAGACCACTTATTCCATCTGATTAAATTATTCTTTGAAAATCTCATCAGATTATGTTCTTTAATTATCTTTTTATGTATGGATAATATATTGACATTATGCTACATGTTTGGTCTCTGTGAATTATTTGAATTAAC
The DNA here is from genome assembly GCA_021962125.1 of Bulinus truncatus. Taxonomy (NCBI): domain Eukaryota; kingdom Metazoa; phylum Mollusca; class Gastropoda; family Planorbidae; genus Bulinus; species Bulinus truncatus. Next base: position 251,011 of record JAGDYQ010000336.1, read on the forward strand.
TATATTTTGCTATATGGTTACATATTTTTATCAATTGTAATTGAGTTTTGCAAAGTGGTTAAACTAAAATGTATGTATATACGTTATAGAAGATTTATTTAATGTAAGAATGATGAATATAAGGTGACCAACAGTATTTATTTAATGTATGTTGTATAATGTATTTATGCATTAAAATAGACAATTTGTGAAAAATACTTTTTTTTAAATTTATCATGTTATGCTTTATGTTATTATTAGTATGATACAATCAACACCATAATGGAGCAGTGTAAATTTACCTAATAAAATTATTTAACAGATAGTCACTACACAACAAACAAAGCTTATTAATAAAAAAAAACACAGCAATCACAGTTATGTAACACATTAACTAAAAAAAATTCCAATAATACCAAATTTAATAGTGAATGTGGGTTATTTTAATGATTTTTTTTACGGGTGTTAAAGATTATATCTTGAAGTATTAAAGGTAATAATTGAAATAGAAGCGAATTACTTCACACATCATTTTGTTAAAAAAACACTCGCCAAAATAAATTCTTTCACAATGAAAAATATTGTCATCAGCAGTCTTCACGAATAAGTCACACCAAGTACTGCCTGTGATGCCCATTTGACCCATAATCTGAAAAAAGTGTGAATGGTTCTTTTTTAAAGCAAACTGCCGATACAAACCATCATCCTCAGTAATGCTTAAAAACTCACAATTCTCTAAACTGTCATGTGTTACACATTTGATTTCAAGAAGACCCCATGGATCTATTTCATTGGAATCAAAAACTCTTCTGTCAGGTGAACACCCAACAATGGGACATGAAGGGTTAATTACAAATCCTACAGGATATGCAATTACATTAAATAGACTAGAGTAGCATTTAGCAGCTACTGGCTCGTTAAGAAGTCCATACTTCATGGCAGATGTTTGAATATTTTTTAGAATTTTTTAGCTGCTCGGACAGCTGAATAAAATTATTGGTCCTGCTGCATATTTCTTTAAAAATGGATGCAGTTAATCTGCCTTTCCTCAATGCATACCATTTCTTAGATTATGACTGTTGTCTCGTATCTTTTTCAAATTCTTGACATTGTTCTAATGTTAATTTCATGGAGTCAAATTTTGCTGCCTTATTTTCTGGTAATGGCAAATATTCTTTGAAGTATGACAAACTTGGCAATGAAAACTGTGGAATATCTGGTGTAGTAACCTCAGCTGTGTAAGGCTGTTGGTAAGAAAGTAAAGAACCTTTTGGTACATCTCCATAATTAGTTGGAATAAGGAGTTGCTGGTTTGTACTATCCCAGAGCTGGGAATATTGAGGCCTCTCACTTGATTTAAAGGTATTAAAAAAAGGGCACAGCTTGGAAGGAAGATTTATATCAATTAAACTTCCAGCAACTGGATTGTATAAGGTGGAGTTCAGTCCATTTGCCTGGCAGTCTCGAGAAGGCTTTTGCACAGTCACATCTTGAGTCCGTTGACTAGATGGACGATCAGTCCTAGGTGGTACATGCCAGTTCTGCAGTCTTGAAGTCTGTGAAACTACAGGTGGTACATTCTTTAAACTTAATTTTTGGTAGTGTTCTAACCGATAAATCATGCCCAAAACATGATGGCAAAGCCCCTGACCAGCTAAACATGAACAGCTCCATTTTACTGGAATTCCCATCTGATCAATTTTCATGTAAGCATTGTGTGGTGAAAGGTTCTTTCGCATGGAGCGGATACATTTACATCTAATTGCAAATGTATTCTCTTCAGAAGAAGCTGTAATGTAATAAAAAGATCTTGTTAAAATATATAAAAATAACATATATTATACAGATTAATTGATGACATTTCATTGACATACAAAGAATTCTAGCTTATTTTAATAAAGATATTTATTTAGTTAATGTAAAGGTATAATTGTTTCGTAAACATTAGGATCACTTTTTATTTAACTAGATCCGGATTTTTTATATTTCCGGAAGGAATTTGTCAGTTGAAGAATCACTCTTTGTACAGGACAGACGTGTCCATGTTTTCCTTGATAGGATATTGTAATTCTTATTGTGAGTGGTCACGAGAATAACAGTTCACCTCCATGATGGAGATATTTTTCTAGATAGTTTTTGTGTATTAGTACTTGGATATAATACAGATGGATTATTAGAACATAATTGAGTACTTATTTAAATGTGGTGATTCAACAGATTAATTTGCAATGTGTACAGTGAACTTATTTTATCATATTTTGTATATTTATTGTATTGTAATAAACTTCAATCAGCAAAGAACAATGCCTTCTCATATTATTTGGTATTGAGTAGTGGAATGAAAGAAGAGCCACAGCTACCACAAACACGCCTCCAAGTTATAAGAATAAACTGTACAAGAAACTCAATAGTGCCTCATCAATAATATTGAGAAAGTAAAACTCCGACAACGATACCAATTAAAACCCTGACAACGATGGCAGAGAACTTAATACCCTGACAGTTAATAAATCTGTGATTTTCTTTTTTTAAAAAAAGCAGTTGTCAAAAATATAACAAGATTGAAGATATTATATTAGTGAATAGCCAAATGGGTCACAAGTCAAAGCGTAAATGTTTTAAGGTAATGGCTAGCTGATCTCAGTTACAAACAAAAAATTAAGTTTTCATAGATTTGTTATTACTTACTTTGAGAGAAATTACTGTGTTTGGAAACGTCTTTAAGCTATGTCTATACCTACATAATTATATGTTATATAATATGGTAATATGAAATAGTTAAATTCTCACCTTTGAAATCCTAAATAAAATCCTCCACGTGAAATTTGTAAGCTCTAATTGTGGCTTCTTTACTGGTAGATGCATTTTTTTTTAAATTTAGTAATTTTTCTCCAGTTATATCTGGCAATATGGCAATATTTGTATGCCATACTTGAAGCATGTTGATATTTTCTTCTGCCATCATAAATGTTTTTTTGGGTGGACTTTCACACCACGCTTTATTAGCTTAAAGACGTTGGTTGCATAGCCGTTACTGTGGACTTAAACAATTATAGATAGAAATCGGGAGATTACAGCCTCGTTTTGGAAACGCAGGAGAGTTCTCCGTGAATAAGAGTAATTTAGTTTCCTTCTCTTTGGCAGATGTTCATATATCACCTAAATGCAAAAATATTAACAAATTTTTCGATTATAGATATAGACTTGTACATATGCATAGATTAAAAAAAAATATTGTTAGATTGTTGGTTTATCCAGCACTTAAAAATATATTTACCTTGTCAATGATATGGTTATGCTCTTCAACTATTTTGTCAACCTGGAATTGAATTCCATTTTCTGATACTTTCAACCACAATCCAAAAGGGCAATCCATCTTGAAAGTAATATAATAGAATTTAATTTAGGTGTAAATGTTTAAGTTTAATTTTAAGTAAAATGTGTTTTTTTTTAATTTTCTTATAGTTAGTTATTAATTAGTTAAAATTGTATTAATAATTAAAATTCTATTAATACTGAACCTTTGATTTGGCATTCTTTTAAAGAATCAAAACGACCGCCGACTTAAATCGCAGCCATCTTGGATTTATACAATTTGCGCGAAATTCCTGACCCCGGCTGACCCCGGAAACGGAAAAAAATATATGGCTGGTGCCTGAAAAAAAAATACGCGTTCGGTCGGACCGAACCGTAGCCACTGCGTAAAATAAAATAAAGTAAAATTGCTATAATTAGAAATGTCACATAGCTAAAAAGGCAATAACAAAATTAATTTAAGGAATAATTTTCCAATATTATCAAACTAAACCGTTTCGCTCTTTTTCTCTTTGAAATCTATTAGTTTATAATTATCTGTGAGCGGAGACATTGATAAAACGAGAAATGGATTTTTTTAAAGTATGGAATTACAGAAACATTTATAATTTATGATTATTTATACATTAGCCCAATACAAAGATTTATATTTTATTATTTCTATACTTTACTGCATTTTATTCTTTATCACATAGACCTATATTGTCATGTTATTTTCAAGCTAATAAAAAAGCTGAATCTAATTATGTAAAGATAACGATGGTCATTAGTATAGAAATTGGTTTATTTATAAATAAGTGAATTTTTTAAAACAATGTAGTATTTTAAAAATTTGTATTATGAATATGAAGATAATAATTCTCTAACAATATGTTCTAGAAAAAAAATCGTACTGTAAAAAATAAAAAAAAATAGAGATTTAAAATACTTTAAAAACAAACAAACAATAACTTAATAATTTCTATAAAAAGAGATTAACCCATTGAAAATCCAATACTAGTATTTTGAAAAATAAAGAATGTAAGCTATTGTTAGGGACAATACCAAGTAATTTATTTTTATTGATTATGTCCACCAGTTAAGTGTCAGCAGACATATTTCCCTTTTGATTTTTGGTACTGAATAACATTGCAGGTGGCATGAAGAAAGATTCATTTATCGCTGGAATCAAAGAGTGATCTTTTTGTTTAAAAATGGATTATGTTTTGTTGTATAACATCATTTAATTTATATAGTTTGACTTTTTAAAAATTGAAAATGAATAAATTATCTTTTAGATTTAGCCTTTATTCCTCGCAAAATGTCACTTAATATGTTAAGAAAAAATGAAATGATTTTTGTGAATAATCTTTTATCTGTTTATTTTATTAATTCTAAAGGTTTCTTTGCTGCCTGAAATCGATGACAAGAATGGAGACAATTTAAGAGGTGAATTAGTTATTATAATATATAAAAGGAAACATATCTTTTAGAATATATATCATAGTTTATTAATTTTTTGTTGATTGTATGAAGTTTTGAAAATTTTTAATAAAAAAAAATTAAATCTCATTACAATTTTTGAAATATTTATTTCACAGATGAAATTGCTGGACACAGAGATGACTGTATAGAATGTTTAGAACATTTATATGGTAAAGTTTTTTTTTTTAATTTTACCTCATCAATGTATTTGCTCTAAATAATTTATCTTTAAAGGTAATTAGATAAAAAAAACATACAAATTTGTTTTAAATGTCACAGGTTGTGACTAATATGTCGAAACCATCCCCTTTACTCCAACCCTTAACTACATAATATTCATAACATTAAGACGTATATTATACCCTGTATAATAATATACGTTCCCGTTCTCAAACTCCCCCCCCCCCTTTTTACCCCACCCCCGTAATTGCGTCATCAGCCAGGTGGACAGCGGAAGGTAAACGAGGAGTAGTTAACAGAAACACGTTACATTCCACGAGGAATTCTCGCTGACCATCTGACGGCTATTCTCCGGTCGGCGTCTTCAAAGGGACGGAGACCCGGACGAATGTCCAGTTACTATTGTCTTTGTCGGTATGGCGTACTTCTCCCCCCCCCCTCCTCATCTAGGCTCCACCCCCTAATTTGAAAGTTTGAACGAAATATATATTATATTTGATTGGCTAAGGGTCACGTGGAAGAAAGTGTTTGAATAATGTAAGATAGATTTAGAGACATTCGACGGAGGGTCTTGGTAGTGACCAGTCGATTGTTGTGTCTCTGAGTGACAGAGAGAGAATTAACTAGTGATAACGTCATTTGTTCCCCTTATACATTTATATTGGATTATTTGCTGCAGTTTGAATTATCTTTGCTTATGATAAGTCACCAGATCCCTGTTACGGATTGGTACCTTTGTATAATAAATATCTTGGTGTTGTACACACGCTTGTGGAATTAATTATTTGTCACTTGTTATACGTTTAATTGTTGGTGAGACTGTGTGTGGTAGAAACACAAATACAAATACGAGTCATCATTGAGTCAGCCCTCATACTCTTAGCAACAAGCCAAGGATACCCTCAAAGGGGTCCTCAACATTAAAAGATTTAGAAATATTCCTGGTTATCGATAAAATGTTTCCTTTTTATTATTTTAATAAAATTGATTGAATTGTATTAAAATAATAATTGAAAATGTGGGTAGGTTAACTGTTTAGTTGTAAAAAGAATTAAAAAGATGTTTATACAAATATAATTTTGTTTAAATTTTACTTCAGGTGATCATGAAACTCAGGTGTCAGAATCTGGAGAAGCTGATATACACAAACATCTTATTGGCTGTAAGAAGAATCCAGGTCATAGAAAGTTTATACCTGTTGATACATTCACCTTAAACCATCTACCTGAAGGTCATCGTGATATTGATTTTTATGAAATGATCAAATCTACAGCTGACCTGACAGTCAGAGTTGATGTTAAAATGACCAGTCCAGACAGACCAGAGTTTTGGCCAAACACAAAAGTTTCATATCCATTTTACAACATGAGAGACAAAACAAACTTGAGAATAGGAAGTGGGAAGGTGTGTGATGTGGACAAGTTTACAGATGGATATAGAGATATATATATGGAGGTGAACATGAGGAGAACTACACAACATGTTGGTGTACAAAATGTAAACATTCAGACACAGCCAGCCACGTGTGGTGGGAGTTTGATGTGCACACAGCCACACATGTGGTGTTTGATGACATTGAGGCCAGCCACACGTCCTTGAGATTGTATTATGATAGAGAAGACAGTCCAGTGGTCAGTGTTGATCAGGTCAGTGTTGTTGATGTAAACATTGAAAGAGACTCGTGTGTGTTGAAATGTGTGACATGTGACAAAAATCTGGGAGATAAACTGAACAAGTTGTGTAGACATTATGTTGATGTCTGGAGGAAAGTCTACAACAAATACAGAGAATCTCGAGATGTGGACAAGTTGAGCTTTATAGTGTCACATCCTCATGGATGTAGTAAACGGGTCAGTGTTGGTCACTGGGTGGACAAATACAAGGTAGGTGGTGGATTCAATAAATTTACCTACACAACATGTACATGTCCAGGTAGTAGTGGAGCCAGAGTTCATTGTGTGGGGTATGATAGTGGTGGGTGGTTGTATCAACATGTCCACAGTGGGAGTTTAAATTCTAAACTTAATTACAGCGGGACTGGTCATGTCTGGTGAGTTGTTTGTAAACAAACAATATGGCGATGTTGTATTTTATTTGTGTCATTCTATTATATTATGACATCAACATAAACATTTGTTGTTTGTTTATTATTGTCATCAATATATTTATTTATTCTAATGTTGTCTGTTTATTATTGTCATCAATATATATATATTTATTCTAATGTTTGTTTATTATTGTCATCAATATATTTATTTATTCTAATGTTGTTTGTTTATTGTTGTCATCAATATATTTATTTATTCTAATGTTGTTTATCTTCTGTGTCTGGACTCAAATATTTTCAATAAAGTTTCACTTGGCCAATATTATTGTTTATTTTTGTTTATTTCTGTCACGTCATGTTTTTGTTCATTTGTTTATTAAATCAATAAGTAAAAAAATAAATAATTTGTGACGTCACAAGAAAATAAAATTAGTTTAATAAAAAAAACAAATATCGAAAATTGGTATAGAATCGACTGAATTTTAGCAGATAGTGTAAAACTGAACAAATGTGAATGTACATTAGTCAGTTTAGTGATAATACACAACATTTAAACAATAAATTAACATATTATTCATTTTACTTGATATTTTATGAATTAAATTTTTTTTTTAGAGCTGAATATTACATAAATACTACACAAACAAAATAAAAGAAATATTAACTTTATATCAAAGGGAGATAACCATGAAATATGTTTTGTCACAGTCAAATTTTAGTTGTCTCCTTTGACGTAAGGACTTGAAATGCTAAAAAATTAATGAACTATTTTGAAGCACTTAAAAAAGTACCGAAATAAATAAAAGCTGTAAAATACTTTTTTATCAATTGGAACAATAAATCTTCACATTGGTTTATATCTGAGTATCTTGTCCGATATGAGCTAATTCAATGGTTAATTTTTTATGACCATATTATAACAAAATGACCATCATAATAACAGTAATAAATGTCACTAGATTCATTTCATGGTTTCCAGATTTATTTCTTTTATAACGTCTGTACCTACGGCTGATAAAATATGTACCCAAGATCTTAAGTCCAGTTCTGAATAAATCTACATATTAATCACTTATTAATGGTATTGAGGGAAAAGGGTTAATGTTCCCATTAATGTTATGAAATCTGTGTTTGGCACAAGTTATTGGTCAGCAATACAAGCAAAATCAATTAGAAAATATTTTAAATTCTAATTTTTCATGTCTTGAATCATTTATAAAATATATAGAATTATTCTAATTTTTTTCAACACAATTGTTCATTAACTCTGGATAAAATTGAATATGGTGTGTCTCTTAAAAGTAATTTGTACGAATAATACTTGCAGAACAGTTCTTTCAATAACTTTCTGCATGAACAATCCAGCTATGTATGTGTTTATACTTATGACACTTATCTGTATGTTTACCTAGATCTGAAGACTATTTATTATCAATTTTAGACTTCAAAGAATGGTATACTAAATGCATTAACATCTTTCCGGGTAGATTTGACACATTGAAAACCTACTTTGCAATACAACTTTGGCTGGTTTTTACCCATCAAAAGTCTATTTAGTTAAATTTCGGCGGTTAAATTAGCAGTGAAGAGCACTTACTATTTATTTCAGTTAAACCTGGACTACTTTTTGATTTTACTTTTTTAGTTACATTTTTAGTTACTTCTATTGAACAATAATTAAGATGCAGTAATTTAGGAAGAGTATGTTGGCTTTTGCGAAAACACAGGGCATTGAACTGGAAGTGGCACCGAAATAGTAATCTTTGAAACAATATTAAGCCACTGAAGCGTAGAATTAGGCACGTCCAGCCGATATTACCTTTTCAACTTAAGTCAGATAGGCTGAAGTAATCTGAAGAAGGCTGAGGTAGTCTGAGGTATGCAGAGGTATGCTGAGGTATGCTGAGGTAATCTGAGGTAATCTAAGGTAGTCTGAGGTAGGCTGAGGTAGTCTGAGGTATGCTGAGGTAGTCTGAGGTAGGCTGAGGTAGTCTGAGGTAGGCTGATGCAGATTGAGGTAGGCTGATGTAGTAGACATTCACATTTATAGCCTGGTGGACGTTTAATCGACGTTCAGCAGGACCTGGAAAAAAGGAAATACGTGCCGAGACTTTCAAACGGATAAGAAAACTGGACAGAAGTCGTATGGCTGGACATATGTTTTATTGTTCGACGATTTTTTTTATGGCTGGACAGATGTTTTATGGATGGTCATATATTTTATGGCTAGACAAATGTCAAGGTAGTTTCTGTCAAGACATTTTTTATGTTGAGCCGAATGTGCTTTTTGGCGACAATTTTCCTAGTTTTTCAAGAGCCGTATTATCTAATTTTAAATGACGTGCTCCTGGCGATTTACAGATTCTTACAAGCCTGCCATGTATTGTTGTCAACCAGTCCCGAGCTAAACTGATTTAACACTCATTTTTGTGTATCTAATTAAGTAGCACAAGAATAAGTTTGCGAGTGGCAGAATTGACGATGTTTTGCTTATAGACTTAAAACAGTAAATGTACCTTTGAAAAGGGCCCGCAACTGAACCCTGCATAAGGTGGGCCCTCCACTGAACCCTGCATAAGGTGGCCCGCCACTGAATCCTACATAAGGTGGGCCCTCAAATGAACCCTGCATATGGTAGGCCCACAACTGAAACCTGTATATGGTGGGCCCGCAGCTGAACCCTGCATACGGTCCACAAAAACGTAAGAAATTCTCTGAAAACATGTAAAACTTTCTTTAATATCTACTTATTGTTAAACCAATTCTACAGGAAATAAGACTCATTGAGTATCTATGAACTAAAATTGTCTAATAAATAAATAATACAATTACTAAAAATGTGACAGATTGTAAAATAATCGCTTAAAAACTAATGATAAGCTAGAACTGTGACTACACATTTAAGACATTTATACAAATTATATAGATGGTATGTGTCAGGGTGTTGACTTGGGCTGTTACCGCTGTCAGCATTGTCAGGGTATTGATGTCACCTTTGACAGGTTATTACTTTCAATATTATCAATGAGATACTGTTTAGTCTCTGTACAGTTTTTATTCTTATGACTGGAGGCGTATTAGTGGTAGCTGTGGCTCTCCTTTCTTTATATTACTAAACTTCAAAAATAACTTGATAAGACAGTTCTCTGCTGATTCATGTCTATTACAAACACAATAATATAATAAAATGCGATATGATAAGTTCACTGTACAAAATAATATGTTGCATCACCACGCTTAATTAAGAACTCAATCAGTTTCTGTACTATATCCAAGTACTAACATATAACAAAACTGTCTAGAAAAATATCTCCAACATGGAGGTGAACTGTTACTCTCTCATGATCACTCAGAATAAATTAATATATATCACCAAGAAAAATACAACGACACGTCTGTCTTATACGAGAGTGATCTTCCAACTGACTAAATTCTTTCTTACTTCCGGAAATATAAAAAACCCGGATTTAGTTAAATTAAAAGTGATCCTACTGTTTCGAAACAATTATATTTTTACACGAAACAATTATACCTTTACACCTCCCCACCCACCAAAAATGTGCAACATTTCTCTAAAAAAAACTATTATTAATTGCACCATAGATATGTACCATCCTTAATTTATAACAATCAATCAATTTATCCAAAAAAAATATTCCACTCTATGAATTTAGAGTAACTATATACATCAATATATATACACTTGTATTTTCTATTTATAATATCACACTGTAATTGTGTGTGCAAATATCAGTTATTTACAAAACAACATTATAGGTGCATATATTTGCATCAACATCATGAAAAAAATTTGACAGAAGTTACAACCATAAATTATATGTCTTCCAATGTGGTATCTTAATACTACAGCATTGTCAAAATCAAATTAATTATTTTATCAATATGTATATCACCTCAAAATTTGGTGAACTAATACAAGCTTGTGGTGTTCAAATAATTACAAGTAATAGTAACAAATAATCATGTCACAAAAAAAATTGTTATTTCATGAACAATCTTACTAATGTCAATGTGTGCCAATGAAAATAATGTACAATAACCAATGCCAACTCATGTAATATTTGAAAAAAAATTTGTAAAGTCAATCTATGCCATAACAAAAAAATTGCTTGCTCAATGCCATTATATAGAACAAATTGTACAAAATGTCTTCCTATTACAAAACTGTCATGTCAGTGTTTTTTAAACACCAACCTAACATTAACAATCTTCAAAAAAAAAAAAAATTATTGCTAAGTCATTTATTAACATGAAGTAAAATGTGCCATATACAATAAAAAATATATCATGCCGAATGAATCTATAGTCTTGAGTAAGAGTTACTAAAAAAAAATTACTATGTATTACAAAATATGCTAACTTATATTACTATTACAATTTATTATATCTATGTGAATCACATTATTATTTATCAATGTATGTATATAGATGTTCTACTTAAGTCTAAGATAATCTCATTTATCAATCAAGAAAAAAAAATATTTTGTATGTTATTATTTGTTATTTAACTATTATGCCAGCAACAAAATATCCAATCAATTTATTCAGTTAACCTTGATAAAATATCTGGTATGAAATTATCTGAATCTATTATATGTTCTATGTGTGAATTTATTATTTTCATCTAAGTCTTGTTTCTGTTTCATCTCGTTAAATGTATGTTTATGAAATAATGTACCTCTTGAATGTGTGGGTTTTCTCAAACTGGGTTTCAAATAAGAATTATGTCTAAGTTTAAAACAATTGTTCTTTACATGACCAAAATGTCTACAATAGCTACATTGAAGTTTATTAAAATAATTTGTATGTTTATTTGTCCCATATTCTTGTCTTGCTCTGTATTTATTGCTATCTAAATGGTTGGATTTATTCTGTACATGTCCATTTCTATAGTCATTTTTTTGTTGTTGTCTATTTCTTATGTTTTCCTTATAGGAATTACTAGCTTGTTTATCTTTACAGGGGCAAAATGATTGTTTGTGACCAAAATTATGGCAGCAGTAACATTTAATATTTTTAAATTTTAGGGTGCATTTATTTGCTTTATGGTCAGGTTTCTTACAATAAAAACTTATCAATTTGTGTTTATCTGATACTGTTGAGTCTTTTCTACTTTGTTTACTATCATGTGCAACAACCGAAAATGAGTCTATTTGTTTTACTATTGTTGCCTCTGTCTGCTTTTCAGAATTTTGCATAGTTTGCATCATAGTAACAGTATCATTTTCTATTGGGTCCCTATCAATAGATTTCAGTACTTTTTGTATATTTATTTCTTTGTTATTCAACCAAAGTGTGAATAACTCTTGAGAATTATCCGATTTAATATCTGGAATATTACCAATAATCAAAGGGGCTACTGGGGATGTCATTGCTATAGCCTCAATTTTTCCACTAATCCATGGGGTGTCTAAATCTATCATGGCTTTCTTACAGCTAAGTGTGTGACCATTTCCTAATTTAATGTATTCTGAACTGTCCATCATGCACTCATGTGGAACAAGAGATGCATCTACAACTACACATGTAGCACCTGTGTCTCTAAGACACATGACCGGTTTATTATTGAGAAAACAGGGGTAAAATATCAAATTACCATTGTTACTTAACAAAGCATTTACATTATGCACTTTGTTGTTTCTGTTTAAGGATCTGCCTCTATCATTATTATGTCTAGGAGGACTATTGTTTGGTGACTGTCTATTTTGACATTGTCCCTGATATCTACCAGAAAATCTATCATTACTGTTTCTATGATACTGTCTATTGGGTATATATCTGCTTTCTTGTACATGACCATTATTAACATATCTATTTCTGTTGAGGTATAATTTGCATTTGGCTATATTGTGTCCTGGATTATGACAGTAGTAACAAGTCCTTTGTATCCTATTAGGTAATCTAGCAGGTAAGCTTCTATATCTGTTATCATTATAACTGTACTGTAATTTGTTTTTGTGTCTAATGGCACTAAAAGTGTTATCCTTACTCTTGAACATGGGGGCATTCTGATTACTATCTCTATAATCGGATAATGTAGAAATGAGATCTTTTTTACAATTTACCTTTCTTAATTTCATGAATGAAAATAACTTTTCAGAACTTAGATTTAAAATTTTGTCCACTAACATTAACTCTATGATTTGTTGAGGATCAGATGAATCTATATTTGCTGTTTTAATGAATTCCTTCAAGTATGATTCTAATTTACTCACATAAGCTGTAGGGTGTTCTGATTCAGACATAAAAGTATTATGAAATAAATTTCTATAATATTCTCCCGTCTTATTATAATATTTAAGGAGATGGTGTTTCAGTTCACTATATGGTTTATCTTCAGGATGTTCTATCATATGTAGGACATTAAGGGCCTCATCATGGAATGCTCCCAATAGGTGTTTGGTCCACTCACTTTCTGGTGTTTTGTTAAGTCTAAACTGACATTCACACTTAGCCAAAAATATGTCAATATTATTGTCCTTGCTATTGTATTGACCCAACTTTAGTTTATCACTTAGTTTGTTGTTGTTGTTCTTGTATTTTGTTCATGTTCTATTTTTCTTATTTGTACTTCTGCCTCTAATCTAAGTCTTTCTTTCTCTAATTCTATTTTCTCTTTCTCTAACTTATCTTGTCTTTCTGATTTCTCTTTTTCTAACTGTCTGTCTGCATCTAATTTCTCTTTCTCTAATTCTATTTTCTCTTTCTCTAATCTTTGTTGCATTTCTAGTTTATCTTTTTCAAGATTTCCAAGGGCAAGTCTGTCTTCCCTATCTAATCTATCTTTTTCTAATTGCAATCTCGCTTGCGCCTTAGCTTCCTCTTTTTCAACGTTTTCTTTAATAAATTGTAGGAGTTTCTCTCCTGTTAGACCATATTTTTCACCTCTCCTCTCATATACTTCCCATACATTTTCTTCTATATTTTTAGCCTCCATATTGCCGGCTCAGATATATCAAATATGGAAATATAGTGACAAAAATCACTATTATAGTAAAAATATGATATTGTATCACTGGCAATACATAAATCTATAATCAATGTAACCTCAACAAAATTTACTGGCACTGATCCATAACAACTGGCACTAAATAATACTAATTGGCATTGACTCATATTACATGGCAAAATTCATTATACAACATTGTACATTGAAGAGAAAAAAAAATAGAAGGGGGTCAGTGTTCAATAAATAATAAATGAAAAATAATTATAAAGAAATAGGTTTTTTACAAGACAGGACTAAATGATAACATAATCAGCAAAAAAAAATTCCTAGTAGATTGATAGTAGACGTGAGAGAAAATATTTAAACACGACGAAACATGGACAAGACTGGTAGAAAAAAAAATTTCGGACAATATTTAAACAAAGGGGTCTAAACAATAAACAAACAAGTCGCAGACAACTAAATATTTAGGTGATATTGAAGATCTAACTGGATCCAAAATTAATCAATCCACACACAATTAAGTGTAAAAGATCCAGCAAGAAAATCAGTTTACTCTAACAGAAAGCGCCAGAATCGACTAGTTCAAAAACTGACTCACAAATGAAACAAATAACATAAATGAACACTGATTAAAGTATAAGGGGAAAAATAAAATAGGAGAGAAGAAAAAAAATTATTTAAATTTAAAGTAAGTATATTTACTTGTCTTCCTTGTTCTGCTGTTCTTCCTTCTTGTCAAAAGATTAACTCTGATGCTCCTGGTTCCTAATAACACAAGCACTAACAAGCATAGTCATTATTGTTGTGTGTAGTAAGCAGCCATCTTGACCTGAATTCCTCTTGTGTAGTGACGTCACGGCAGTCAAAGTTCTTCAGTATAACAATGTCAAAAAGAAACAAGGACGAATTCTGTGCTACTAGATACTTGTACAAAATGTAAAAGAATTATTTGGCATACAATTGCCAAGCACGACAAATGACTGAACAGTAGACTGTCGCAGTCAATTAGAGATGTTAGTAATAACGATATCAGTGTCGGAACACGTCGACTTAAAAATGTGGGTCACCGTGGGGCTCCGTCGGGTTGATTCGTCTTCTTCTGGTGCCGCCTCTGGAAGATGAATTCAGCTCGTTCAGCAGAAGGGAACTGATACTTTCTGGTCTTCTCGGGTTCAATTCGCTGGTGCTGCCACCATGTACTTATTGATGGTCGTTCCAATTATATAGATGGTATGTACTTATTGGTGGTCGTTCAAATTATATAGATGGTATGTACTTATTGGTGGTCGTTCAAATGTCGACCGGATGGGTTCCGGGTTCGAAGCTCTGTGAAAAACGTGCCATTTTTTCATGTCCTGGTGAAAGTCACCAAGTCTACCCAACTTTAAATGGGTCACGTGACTTTAAGCTGATGGAGTAATGGCGACTGGGAGTTGTGCTAACCACAAAATCCATTTTTCTTCACTTACAAATTAGATGTAATGTGACGTAAATCAGTCTAGCACTGAATGGGTAACTGACATTAGGGAATTATAGGCGGCTGGGTGTTGTACTAAAAACTCACACACTTTGCCGTTACAGAAACTGTTGAGTATTCTGCATTCACACACACTAACATACGCGCACATGCACACGCACACACACACGCGCACACATTTACACATACACGTGCACATTTACACATAAACGCCAACATGTACACATACACATGAGCGCAAATGTACACACACACACGTGCACATGTACACACACATGCGCGAATGTACACACTCAAATAAACGCGTATGCACACACATTCATGCGCACATGTACACACACGCGCATATGTACATACACACGCGCACATGTACACACACGCGCGCATTAAGGTGATTAACTATTTTCATTATTTTTCGTAACGAAACTGAAACCCCTTACATTCGAGGAACAATTATATGTAGATGACAGTAGCATTATTAATTTTTTTTTTTAAATTGATAAAAGTTGCCCCACCTTTTCATTTTTGTTTTCGCATATCGCGCAGTTTGACTATCGGTTTCAATTTAACACTGAATTTTTACATGACTTACTAGACTGTTTTTAAGCACATTCCAGTCAGTTAATTCCATTTTTTATAAGCAAGGCATCTACCCTCATCGTCTAAACAGAATAGGGATCCGGGAATTCCATCTGTTAAAAAGGTAATCAATCTCACAAGGATGCCCACAAACCGTCAAATTCTTGGAAACTTCACTTTTCTGTTCAATAGCCAGAAACGGCGACTGGATCTAATCAAAATTATGATAACGGATGTAGAATTGCTCTTGAGGGAGTTTCTAGACTTTCCACTATTATCCAGCGCACTAATCAGAAAGAAACTCAATTGTCTGTTTGATTTATATGACAAAAACAAAAAGAAACCGTCTGATAAATTTACTACAACACTTTCTAAGTTGTTTGATGTTACCAACGTTAATGGAAAATGGAAAAGGAGGATAAAGAGCTCTACAAGAGGCAAATTAAGAGTGGAGGAAAGATTGGTTATACAATGATCAAACAAGCCCCTTTAGAATAAATCCACTCAAGAAAACGAATCCGACTATCCAAAACTCAATCTCAAGCCAGCTCTTCTCAATCGCAACCTACACAAACACATACAACTGTCTCAGAATCTTCGGATGATTCTGAAAGCTCTGCTTCTTCACCCGACTCAACAACCTATTCTTCCACGTCATTTTCTCCTGAATGCAAACCAAAATACCAAAGAGCAAGCACTACAACAGCGGGTTTGCTAGGACTGAAAAACAACATTTCTACACATAAAGCATATGCCGTTCTTGCAACCATTGCTGAACAGGGTCATGATGAGCCGGTTCCAAGTCAGGCGGGTGTTTGGAAACGAGTAATCTCTGAAGGAGGGAAAATGAAAACCAAAAATGTTCAAAAACTTCAAAGCAAAGAACCCTATTGTCTCCAGTTTGATGGTAAAAGAGTGCAAGGGGAAGAGTATCAAGTAGTTCTGCTGAAAATATGACAACCGAAATAAAACTCGGTACTCTTAAATGTGAGAGTGGTTCTGCCGCGGCCATTCAAAAGGAACTACATCAGCTAATTGATGAATATGATGCTTGGAAAAATATTTGCGTGATAATCTGCGACACGACCGCAATAAATACTGGTCGTTTGCTCGGGATTGTAAAGCTCATACAGGATAATGTCTTGAGCAAGGGCTTTCAGAAGCCACAATATATTGGCTGTCAGCAACATGTACTCGACCTCTTTCTGAAACGTCTTGAATTTTCTTATTCAAGAGCCAACGAGCAAACCGGAACTCAACTATTCATTCATTGACAAATTAACGCAAAACTATGCCACTCTTCAGGCTGATTACCACCTCGTTGTGACAGATTATGTTAGCACAGGCGAGAACCCTGGATGCCAATTGTTCAAGAAATAAGAACATAAAAACTAAAACTCCGAAGAGACTGACAATATTTGCAATTAATAAATATCAGTTTGTTTTATGAATTATGTCAGGCATATCGTCATTACAAAACAACTTCACGTTGGCCTGGCATCAGCTGGAAGAAACTACCTAATTTACACTAGGCAAGATGGAACTCACATGCGATATATACTATTATAGCATTATTTCTGATACCAGAGTGGCGCAACATCCTCGCTCCTGCTTGCAACTTCATCTCCTAGGAATGGGCAAATGCTTGGTTCCATTCGCAACACTACAATAAAGCGTCCGTCAATGAACTGTTTACACTCATCAGGATAAATGCAAGAAGGCAAATAAGTGTTTAAAGACCCATTGGTCATTCAGGAGATCATTAATTGACATTCCCAGATCTAACCAAATTGCTGAACGTGCTGTGAAACTGATGGAGGAACTTCATGGAAAATCGAGAAAATTTGAATTTTTGAATCTGAAGTTCATAGGAAACATATGTTTTACACATTTCTTGTACATTATGTACATATTACTAACTGATCTGTATCTTACTTGTTAATAAAAGTTGATTAGTTATTATTATTACTCTTTTGAATTAAGCTAAAAAAAAAACCTGTCCTTGTTTTTTGAAAAAAAAATATTTTTTCACTTTTTTCTTCCGAAAAAGGGGGAGGTGGGGGAACTTTTAAAAAAAAATTAAAAATGCTATTAATATTCTTAAATTACACATAAAAGTTCTTCGATTGCAAGTGGTTTCATAAAAAAAGCATTTTTGTTATCACCCTAGCGCGCATGTACACTCACGCGTGCATGTACACACCCAAATAAACGCGATTGTACACACACACACTCACACGCACAAGTACACACACGCATCTACACACACACGCGCACACGTACACACACACGCATGCACACACAAACACACGTGCATGTACACACACGCGCACATGTAAACAAAAATACGCATGTACACACACGCGCGCGCATGTACAATCACGTGCGCATGTAGACACTCAAATAAACGCAATTGTACACACACACTCAAATGCACATGTACACACACGCATGTACACACAACCACGCACGCATGTACATACACACAAGCGCACATGTACACACACACGCGCATGGAGAAACACACACGCGCATGTACACACAAACACGAGCGCATGTACACATACACTCGCACATGTTAACACACACGAATGTGCACATGTACACGCAATCACACATGCGCATGTACATACACACACACACGCGCACATATACACATACACGCTCCTGCATGTACACACACGCGCGCATGTACACACCCAAATAAACGCACATGTACACACACTCTCGCTTACATGTACACACACACGCATGTACACTCACACGCACACATGTACACACACACACACACACGCGCATGTACAAACAAATAATAGATGTTGCGCTGAAGAAATTGAGAGGGCACTTGTGGTATGTGTCTGAAGACTAGATCGGTCTGTCTTTCTTTTCTGACAGTGTTTCAGATGGCGAAAAGGAGGCCATGGTTATGGTATTACAGAAGCCGAAGTTTCAATAAGATGCGAGGAGGGTTGATCCCAATTCAGTTGTGTCATTTCAGAGGAAGAGTCAATCAGATTTTGTAACTGAAAATTCATTCAACTTGTTCACATCCTTAAGAATTGATCCTTCTTGTCTTCAAGGTAGTCCATCTTCTTGGTGCCAATGTCCGGCCTATGCGGGTGCCACAGAGAAGATCGAATGACTAAGAGTTGTTAATGACTATGCTGAGCGTGCATTCAATTGGTGTTTCAGATAATTGAATATCACCTCAAACTTGTGACACAGCCCGTGAAGTAGAGCTACAAGACTGATTATTTAGATAATATATTCACGTTATAATTATTTTCAGAGATTTAAATTCTGTTAAATTTATATTCTTTAGCGCCTACTGATACAGAAAATAAAAAAAAAGTAAATTCTCCAAATAAAGTTGTGCTGGTTAATAAAACAAAATAAAGACAACAATTTTCTCAATAAACGACACTAACAGTTCTAGAAAAAGAGAGACATAACATTTTATAAATAGTGCTGACTTCATTAACTTTTGCATTGCCATTTGTCAAAAAAAATTCTTAATGTAACCTGTACGCATTTATCTCGTTTCGGTGACAGATACAAGGCGTATCTTTGAAATGTGGTCAAAACTATGATCTACCGTCCATGCGTAACAACAAGGTATAAAGGCAGTGCTGAACCTCGGGAACGGGGGCCCGGGGGCTTGGCCTCTTTGGGGGCCCCTGCATTTTTCCATTCGACACCATGACATGAGATAATGTATTTAATATTTAATGTAAAAAAAAATTCGGGGGCCCTCTCAAGCTGGTGCCCAGGGGTAATTTTGACATTTTGACACCCCCAGTCCCCACCTTAGGTACGCCTCTATATAAAGGTAATATTACGCAGTTAAATATATTGAGAGCTTATATATAACAAAGAATGTTTTTTTACATTTAGATTCCATAGTTTTAATTTTCCGTTTCAATGTAAGGACCATAAACTACCTTACATTGTAAGGTAGTTTATTCATGATTATAAATGTTTCAAAGAAATAGATTATAATACTGTATACAATGATTAACTTATTGCTAAGGATAAGAGTTCTATGAAAAATTCAGTTAAAAATCCATATAGCTGTTACAATATGATGAGACGCTAACAATTATTAATCAATATTAAAACTCCATGTTGTTTAAATACGTAAATAGAAAAGCTATGATAAACTTGTACTAATTTATATCATGACTCTGTGCAAGCTCTTGAAAATGATAATATGCTAATATCTTTATCCTATAAGAGTATTAACCATTATTGTATTTACTTCAAATCTTAAGTTTTATTTTTAAACCACGAAAAATAAACCACGCGTTATTTTCTTCTTTAAATCAAAATGCAATTTTTTTTTAAAAGAATGACGCATTAAAATCTTTCTTTTTTCTCTATTATAATGCAACATTTTCATTCAAAAGGCTCTATATAAAAAAAAACAATTCAAGTACATAAATAAAATATAAAAAAATTCCTACTACCCAATGTTTGAAACATTGATATTATTTTACCAGCATAAGTATCAAAGAAATATTGGCTCACATAAAATAAATTCAATGAATTGAATTGTTCTCATGTTCAAATGACACAACTTTTATTTGAGATTACTGCTGCATTAAACATTTCAAATATTTGCTAAATTTGATTAATTACTAAATTACACATCCTATAGAACTAGAACTGCTAAACTCTATAGGTTTAATAAAACCTTCATTTAAAAAGACTTCGACTAAGCCATAAATAAACAGCGTTAACGGGCCCGTTATTTATAATTTACTGTATGTCTGTTTCTTTTTTGTCTTATTTTGGTTTATTGTTGCTATTTATGAATTTATTCATTTTGTTTAGATTTTACAAATTATTATTCTGTTGTCAATAATTATTTTTCTACTTTCAATAAAATGTTGAACATATATCGATGCGCATTTTTTCTTGCTTCAGTTTCTTATTAGGTCAAGTATTTTGTCTTGTTACACATAATTACTGTATTGAAACAAGGTAAAGTATCATGCCATGGTGTCGAATGTCAAAATGTAGGGGCCCCCAAATAGGCCAAGCCCCCGGACCCCAAATTCCTAGGTTCTGCACTGCTTTTATATCTTGTTGTTAGGACTTTTTTGTCTTGTTAAACATAATTACTGCATCTAAACAAGGTAAAGTATCGCTAGAATTAACTAAAATAGTGTAATGCTGAAATAATGTGAAAATTACACTTTACAGTTACAACTGCTTAACACTTGATTAAATTTCGAATATTAAATCATAATTTTAAAAAAAATTCATTAATTTCTTTCGTTAAAAAAATTTAAAATATTATTTTTGCAATCAAAGTAAAAAAAAAAAAATCTCTAGAAATTTTTACTTAACCTAGTTTTGTTTTAGTGACTCCGGGTGGCCGAGTGGTGTAGATACTCGACTGGCGACCTGAGAGTCCCGTGTTCGATCCTCGTTGAGAACCATGGGAAATTTGGTTCAAAGTCGTCCCACAAGTCCACCTAGCTTTAAATGTGTACCTGACTTAAGTTGGGGAAGTAAAGGCGGCCGGGCGTTGTGCTAACCACACAATCCCTTCATAAGCCGAGGTTATAGAAACAGATGAATTCTACACTACATCTACCCCGATGGCCCGTTAGGGCTAAAGGGAACTTTATGAAGGATGAAATAAGGGAACCATTAAAACCATCCCATTAGTGGTTTATAGGATCTGATAGATTTTATCTCATTCTTACAGAGACTTTACACATACGCACGTTCAAACCTTATGTGTTTGTCTGTTGACAAACAAATAGCGTTGCATTGACAAATAGTTGTTTCACATTAACTGAAGATCTATAACACATAGCCTTGTCTATTTTAATTTACGAGCAAAACATGGAGTTTTAAAATAAGTACGAAACTAGTAATGAACTGGAACAACATCAGCTTTGTTAAAAACTGTTGATGTTTCCGCTACGCCGTAGTGAAATGACTTTTCGTTAACAAAACAATCATTTCTAATTAAAGCTGACTCACGATTGATGGGTTTAAATCGAATGTTTTGTATCAAAAATAAGAACTCGGAATATTTAGAAATTTTTTTTTTTAAATTTGCGATATATAAAGTAATTTGTTTCCCAATTAGATGGATGATCAGATTTCTAGGACACAGAAGAGTTAGCATTAAAAACAAGTTTACTTATGACGTAGCGTTGGAAACGAGGGGAGGGAGGGGGCTAAGAGAGGAAGTTGCTAAGATGTGATGCATTGTTCTGTGGGCATTGATGGGCACTAATTTTTTTAAGTTCAACTTTACATAATTGTAATCGACATTTTTAGTTACAACTTATTTTAATAAATAATTACACCTAACTAAAAAGATTGCTAATATTTTACTATCTTTTAAAAAAAAACTTTTTCATAAAAGTGCATTTTTAAAGACACATTTAAAGCTCATAATAAAATAAGTCTTTTTGATTAGTAAAATGAATCTACATTAGTCAGTTATAATATCAGATTAACACAAAATACATGTACGAAATTTTGAATGTGTATTGTTATTTTAAATTTGTATAAATATAGTAGCTTAATGACTTAATGATATGTGAGATAAGTGTATTCTCTCAAGTATTGACTTGATATTAAAAAAAGTAGCATACCGATATCCTCATCAGCCATTCTGCATGTACAGTCTTCATAAACAATTTAAAAAATGCAGCAAGAAATAATATTAAAGATTCCGTCATTGAATAAATTGCTATTTGCCTTTGGACTCCTGCTCACTGACACAATGTTTGTATGTTGATCGATCATAGTTCCTCTGATACAGGTTATCCCTCTTTGTTCCTCTGATACAGCCCCCCCCCCCGTTCCTCTAATACAGATCATCACCCCCGGCCTTCTAAGCATCTACGCTAGCAACCAATTTCTATCAAGTGATGCAACATCGCTTGTGAAGGAAGTACTCAATATTCATATCATCTCCGTCGCTGATATTTACATAAATTATAGTCTTCTGTAGTATGTCCGCCACTTTCAATTAATGAGACATCTTTAAAAGCAAACTAAATGCTTTGATAAACTTAGCAGCTTTGTATCTCACATTTTGAATCATTCAATCTTTATCAAAATGTTCTTCTTTCATGGAATATTTATAAGGAAAAACAAAGAAATATATTATAATTGTGTTTAAAAATCTAATTAATTATTTAATCTCTGACGTCTATATATTTTTTTTTTAATTTGAATAATTAAGGTTGTTTGAGATTATATAAAACATGTGATAGTCTATGTTAACATAAATGAAAGCAAATTTAAAAAAAAAGACATTAACAAAAAGCTATTCAAACAACAAGAATGAGTCACTTTGTGACAAATAAAAATGAAAAAATACATTAAATAACTAAGTACAACTTTAGAGGGAAAAGTCAATTTAAAATAAAAAAAAGTTGGATATAAAAAAAAAAGCACAGCAAAATAAACATATTTTTTTTTACATTAAATTGTACATGAGATATACCTATTAAGATAAATTGATTTTTCAAATATATGGCTTGAGACACAATAGTGTAGAGCATGTTTCAATTTTATTAACAAAGGTAAAAATATCAAATTATATGTTCTAAACTAAATGTGACGAACTGCGATCTTCTGTATACATTAAATCATTTGAAAAATTAAAGAAATTCCCTTTAAATAGAATTCAAACAATATTTCACATTTGAAATTCTTGCCTAGGTACCTAAAAAAATGTTCATCTACAATTAAAGATCTTTTTTTTTTTAAATGAACAATTAAAATATTTTTTGCTGACATTTTACACTGGGCAACAGCCAAAAAATCGTCAGGGGTTTTTCAACTGATTTAGACTAATATTGGTGATCCGAATCCGAATATCACATTGATTTTGCTCGGTCAGGTCAACAATTTTTAAGATACAGCCATATACCTACTTGACGAGCTATACGTATTCTAATATCAGGGGTTTTAAGTTCAATCATTTATCTAAATTAGCTGCATAAAAATTAGCAGCAAAATAATCACAACTTTAAAAACAGAGATAATTATATTTTATTTATAAATCATCAGTCTCAAAGTAGTAGGAAGTTGTAAAGGTTGCTTTTAATATTGTTTCGATGCATATGTGTTTGATTAGTTTTGTGATGTTGTTATGTGACGAAAGAAGAACATCAATTGTCACTTGCTTAGAGACAAGCCTTGGAGATTTTTGTCAGTTACCTATTTGATCTTGAGCTAGGAGGTTGTGTCTAGATTCTCTCCATGAGAGTCTAATGATATCTTAAAGTCAAGTATTAGTGAAAGTCAGTTAATGATATTTTTGCAGTGAAGTATGACATAATATGATTTCTATTTATCTCAATGTCGTCGTACAATAAATGTTATTAAATCAGCTGCATGGACTTGTGACTTTCATTTGAGATATATTTGTGATGAACATATTAAACAACACCACGCTACCATACGTGTCCAGTTTTACAACATCTAAGCCAAACATATACACCCTCACAGAAGTAATGAACACAAGTGATCTATCGGACATTAGTGTCAAAGTAGTAGGAAGTAATGAACACAAGTGATCTATCGGACATTAGTCTCAAAGTAGTAGGAAGTAATGAACACAAGTGATCTATCGGACATTAGTCTCAAAGTAGTAGGAAGTAATGAACACAAGTGATCTATCGGACATTAGTCTCAAAGTAGTAGGAAGTAATGAACACAAGTGATCTATTGGACATTAGTCTCAAAGTAGTAGGAAGTAATGAACACAAGTGATCTATCGGACATTAGTCTCAAAGTAGTAGGAAGTAATGAACACAAGTGATCTATCGGACATTAGTCTCAAAGTAGTCGGAAGTAATGAACACAAGTGATCTATCGGACATTAGTCTCAAAGTAGTAGGAAGTAATGAACACAAGTGATCTATCGGACATTAGTCTCAAAGTAGTCGGAAGTAATGAACACAAGTGATATATCGGACATTAGTCTCAAAGGCTAAAAACACTTAGATTAAATGTGGGCCAATTGTGTCGACAACAGATTAACAGTTAGCACCCAGCTTCACATTTGTTACACGTCATCGGGTCACTGCGACCAAATAGATTGAAAGGACTGAAGGATAGTGAGGGTCAGTGTGACCAAATAGATTTAAAGGACTGAAGGAATAGTGAGGGTCACTGCGACCAAATAGATTGAAAGGAATGAAGGATAGTGAGGGTCAGTGTGACCAAATAGATTGAAAGGACTGAAGGATAGTGAGGGTCACTGCGACCAAATAGATTGAAAGGAATGAAGGATAGTGAGGGTGTGAGACTAGACACTACTGGACAAGGCACCGAACTAGTAAAGAGCAAATAACTCACGTTCCTTAACTTTACACGTTTAGAAGGGTGTCTTACGAACTTGGCGCTGTTCTAACTGACCATGTTTGTCTCTTAATTCAATGTTTATATCAACAAAAAAATTTCATAAAATTTATTGAATAGGTCAATGTTTTTTGAGTGATGTAAATTATTAACATCTTTTTATTGGACAGTTTTACTTCATTATTGACATTTCTCATGTTTGTATTTCATATTAAGATAAGGTTGTTGTTTGTCTATAGACATGACAATTTTACAATTAAATTAATACAACATTATGTTAGCATGTAAATATGTTTTATCACACCATAATTTTCTGTTCAAACACTTTTAATTTTTAGCGGTCTGTCTTTTTCATTGACCAAAAAAAAAAAGAAATATAAAATTGTAATTATTGTTGTCTAGCTTAAACAAAGCAAAGAGAAACATGAGATATATGAAGTAACATAGTAGATAGTCGATGTAGTTATAGCATTGCTTTTCTTTAATTCATTAGGTGAGCCTCAGTTATTCCTGTAGTCCGTGTACACTTCCACTGAACCACCAAAGATGACAATAAGGTTTTTTTCGCTGACATTTTCAATTATCGGAAATTTACTCTTTTAATAATAATTTTACTTGACGTTAGAATGATTTAATAACCTTCGTTGTCTTATCAATGAATTTACATTTTCAAATTATCAAATTAAATGAAGTATACGCCAGGCCAGTATCAATTTGATTATTTGGGATAGAACTTATTAAAAGAAACAAATGTCCAAAGCAATCTGTTTTACTGGTGTCGAGTATCGATTATTTCTTGTAGTTCATTCATCGTTGGGAATGGTGCATGTTTTACTGGTGTCGAGTATCGATTATTTATTGTAGTTCATTCATCTTTGGGAGTGGTGCATATTTTTAACAGACACCCGATGAAATCTAAATATAATAAATATGTTAATATTGTAAATATATTAATATTGTTATAAATTATATAAATACACGACACTCTGTTGTATAACAAATATACTAATTATATTCATAATATCAATATTTGTATTTAAAAAAAAATTCATATTTAAAATACATTTATTTATAGTAGATAACTTAGTTCAACAAAAATCGATTTGCAAATGTTTTACTGATATGTCTATTATGGTTTATGTTATGAGCAGTTGATCGCTTAATAACATACATGAATACGGTCCCTTAAAATACTAAGTTTGAGTCTCATGTGAAATCTTTAAATTTGAGCCCAACTTGTAATAATTGCCTGACATTGGTTACGAATGGTTAAGGCAATAGTGTATTTAACTTTATTTGTCTGCATTGGCGACATATGGAGTCACCTGTGCTATGATTTGATCACTTGATGTTTACGTCATATATAGGAAAAACTGTTTCACCACCAACATAAGCCATTAGTCGTCAAAAGTGTTTTGGGTTTAATTCTACATATTCTTTGATTCTTTAGAATGGGATCAACATTCTTAAGCTATTTAGCCACTCCTCTATATCTTTACATGTCAGAACATTTTAAATTATTTTTTTTATCTTTGAACATTTGTTTATAATAAAGTTGTCTTAATTAAGTTTTTTAATTGAATATTTTTGAAATGTTATCCCTCCCTACATGGGCCCATCTCAACATGTGAGAACCCCGGATAATCTCAACATGTGAGAACCCCGGATAATCTCAACATGTGAGAACCCCGGATAATCTCAACATGTGAGAACCCCGGATAATCTCAACATGTGAGAACCCCGGATAATCTCAACATGTGAGAACCCCGGATAATCTCAACATGTGAGAACCCCGGATAATCTCAACATGTGAGAACCCCGGATAATCTCAACATGTGAGAACCCCGGATAATCTCAACATGTGATAACTCCGGATAATCTCAACATGCGAGAACCCCGGATAATCTCAACATGTGAGAACACCGGATAATCTCAACATGTGAGAACCCCGGATAATCTCAACATGTGAGAACCCCGGATAATCTCAACATGTGAGAACCCCGGATAATCTAATGCCGTTAATGGCACACGACGTATGTGGACGGATGGTCGTGTGGTAAAGCGCTCGACTGTCGACCTGAGGGTCACTGGTTCGATCTTCGGTGAGGACCAATGGATATTTCAAGTCATGGCTTTAGTCCCCACTATGTCTTCAGTGGTGTCTCCATGGCCATTGCACTATCCAGCTATGGTGGGGATGAAAGATGTGATCTGCAGAACCGTCCCATTAGTGGATTATAGGATCTAAGAGATTTCATCTCATCCTTACAGGAATTTAACACACACACACACACACACACACACACACACCGGCAGTCCGTGTGACATGTCTTACCATCATGTCCTAAATCAGACTTTTCGTCTACATCAACCACGTGACTCAGAACCACATCGTCTATCACGCGACTGTTAAAATATAAAACCGTTTTGAGACGTTTATTTTAAATTTGTTTCTATGAATTTTACTGATCTACAATTTTGTTATTTTGCAGAAATGTATTTATACGATTTAAAATATCCTGTTGAATGACCTGATGTCAAAATAAAATATCGTCATAAATTGTTTTATTTCTTTTAATATCAACAAACGCAACAAGTTTGCCATTTTTACATACTCAGTTGATTCTCACGATTTGTTTAATTCAATAACAGAATTTTTCTATTAAAAGTTTGCCTAGTAAGTTTTGTAGGAACTGCACTCAGTGCACTGAAGGCACACTTTAAGGTTTGTACAACTTCAGCCTTGTGATCCAAGTTGTCTTGGCGGGGAGGTGGGTGGTGTTAATATTGGTAGGGTTGATGGCTATGATTACTAGCCGTGACTGAATTTATGTAGATTACTTTTAAAACAAGGTATTAAAATCATTATTATTTTTCTGCAAATAGCTAATAGTGGCAATAAAAATGAATTGGTGTCGAGTATCGAAAATTTTTCGTTTAAAATATATCGGCGATACACAAATCAATCCTTGATACAAAAAGGATCGGCAATACAATAACCAATTCTAAAAAAGTATCGCCGTTACTGTATTTGCCGATACCGATACTTCGATACTAACAAGCCTGGTGTTTGAAGCCCATCTCATGTGTGTGAACAAATTTTTACTTTATCGTTTTGAGCAACTTCAAATTTTTTCATGATTGACTGAACAGAAGAACTGTAAACAAAGACCAAGATAAGTGTGCACACAGACAACTATTGTCACTGACCTGTATAATTAAGACATCTTCCGTGTAGCATCACCCCCGCCCCCCCCCTATTTCTTCCTTCTCTGCTTCAATACATGAGAGGTTCAGAACAATAAGCACATACCACGCGACGCAGTAAAAACCTATTAACTCACCCCAACCCATTCCATCTTCAGTCTCTTTGTGAGTTCAAATTACATTTGTCAGCTCATAGTGAAATCTCTGTGTTAGGTAGAAATTTTCCTTATTTAATTAAAGTACATTGCCCGTTCACTGAAGAGATGATGGTGGGAAAGTAATTCTGACACCTACAAATAAGACATATTACCGAAACGTACTAGGGGGAACAACCTTTACAATGGACTCTGATTTATTTACATTAGTAAGGAATGAAAGTAGGGAAACAGTGAGAGGAATCATCTTTAAAAAATGAGTTTAGTGGAAGGAATTGAAGTCCAGACTCAACAAGCCCGTTCCAGATAAGGTACCGCGCTTCAGCCGTCCGAATTACGCAGCACAGTAGTTATTGTAAGGTGCCGCGTCCAGCCGTCCGAATAACGCAGTACAGTAGTTAGTGTGATATGCCGCGTTCAGCTGTCCGAATAACGCAGTACGGTATTTAGTGTGAGGTGCCACACCCAGCCGCCTTTAACCACACTGTACCATTAGTTAGTAGAAATAGTTAAAAACTCTTTTTAGATTTTAGAGTTAAATTGTTACAAACTGTATCTTGTTGTAAACTTAGATGGCAGCCAAAAGCTCTATTTATATATTAAAATAAAGATAACGTCTTGTTTGTTATGCAAACACCCGACTAGACCTAGTTCTCCATTCGTCTATCACGTGGATGTAAACAAATAATTATTTTACCTCTCGCATTCAGTTTGGGACCAAGACAAAGGTCTTCAAATTGTCTATCTGCTAACTTGTGGCAGCAATAAACATCTAACACTATGAGTTTCAGCCGAAATGTGTGTCTGAATACCATTGTATGGGTCAGCCATATTAGCTCTAGACAACAACAGATCATCCACGGAATGTCTACGTTACAGATCTAGACCAATGAATGGAGAGCGTACAGCGTGCAAGAACGAATACCCGAACCTGTTGTAACTGGCTCCACAGTCCGAATTATGTCCAGCTTATAAATTATTTAATAGTTTTTATTTCTTTGCATTCCTAGATAAATTGTAGAAATAATATTTTGGTATAAGATTGTGTATATTGTGGGACTGCCGTATAATCATAGATATAACCAAATGAGGATCTTTTTGATGGCTATGTTAATTAAATTTGGATACATTTCTTCTTTTAAGTATTTTTAGCTCAACAAGTTTTGCCAGTCCGATATTTAAAGACCTGATTTCTGCTGTTTATATATAGGCCTATATATATATATATATATATATATATATATATATATATATATATATATATATATATATATATATATCGTTAGCGGCTTTTTTTGCATTTATTTTCCAAACTTTGTTAGTGATACAGAGATTTTTTTTAATAAAAGCTATAGGAGACAACTGTAATCTGACTGTGATTAGTAAATAATTTAAAAGTTATGTCCCTTTGATTGCAAATATTTTTTTTTTATTTTTGCATACATTTTTTTTTTTTTAGTAATTTAGACTTTTTTTACCGTAAAATTCATAACCCATACAGCTTAATTTATTGTTTGTTGATTCATTATATAAACATTGTTTATTATTACTGAACTGACCATTGTATATTTACGTTTGTTCAGTTTTACACTGTCGGCTATAATTCATTCGATCTTGTACCTATTTTCGATTTTTAATTGTTTATTAAAATAACTTAATTATTTACTGAAAATATTAACAAACTAATGCAATAAACAAATAAAAAATTCATGACGTGACAGAAATAAACAAAGTTTAACAATAACTTTGGTTAATTGAAAGTTCTATTGAACATATTTGAGTCCAGACATTTTAATGTGCAGAAGATAAACAACATTAGAATAAATAAATATATTGATTACAATAATAAACAAACAACATTAGAATAAATAAATATATTGAAGACAATAATAAACAAACAACATAAGAATAAATAAATATATTGATGACAATAATAAACAAACAACAAATGTTTATGTTGATGTCATAATATAATAGAATGACATACAAATAAAATACAACACCGCCATATTGTTTGTTTACAAACAACTCACAAGGCACGACCAGCCCCGCTGTAATTAAGTTTAGAATTTAAACTTCCACTGTGGACAAGTTGATACCACAACCACCCAACACCATCATACCCCACACAATGAACTGTGGCTCCACTACTACCTGGACATGTACATGTTGTGTAGGTAAATTTATTGAATTTATCATCCACCTTGTATTTGTCCACCCAGTGACCAACACTGACCTGTTTACTACATCCATGAGGATGTGACACTATAAAGTTCAACTTGTCCACATCTCGAGATTCTCTGTATTTGTCGTAGACTTTCAACCAGACATCATCAACTAAATGTCTCCAAAAAAAGTACAGTTTATCTCCCAGATTTTTGTCACATGTCACACATTTCAACCTACACCAGTCTCTCTCAATGTTTACATCATCAACACTGACCTGATCAAAACTGACCACTGGACTGTCTTCTCTATCATAAAACAATCTCAAGGACGTGTGGCTGGCCTCAATGTCATCAAACACCACATGTGTGGCTGTGTCCACATCAAACTCCCACCACACGTGGCTGACTGTGTCTGAATGTTTACATTTTGTACACCAACATGTTGTGTAGTTCTCCCATAGTTTATCTCCATATTTATCTCTGACTCCATCTGTAAACTTGTACACATCACTCACCCACCCACTTCCATATCTCAAGTTTGTTTTGCCTCTCATGTTGTAAAATGGATATGAGACTTTTGTGTCTGGCCAAAACTCTGGTCTATGTGGACTGGTCATTTTAACATCAACTCTGACTGTCAGGTCAGCTGTAGCTTTAATCACTTCATACAAATCATTGTCACAATGCCCTTCAGGAAGATGGTCTAAGGTGAATGTATCAACAGGTATAAACAGTGTATGACCTGGATTCTTCTTACAGCCAACAAGATGTTTGTGTAGATCAGCTTCTCCGCCATCTGACAATTGAGTTTCATGATCACCTGGAACAGACAAATCAATTTACAATTGTAAAGTAGAAAACATAACAATATCAAAGATATCAAGTCCACATATTATGTCTGCTATATAATTACAATGTAAACAATATTAATAAATTGTGTTTCATTTTACCATAAATTTGTTGATCCATTGTGTGAGTTTCACTTTCTACCAATAGACTTTGCATCTCAGCTATAATACAACTTTAAGTCTGAAATAAACAAAACAATAATTCATATAGATAATATTATAGTTAAGAAATTAAAATATTCCAACTCAGGCTAGTTAATTTAAAGAAATACATTTCAATATAAAGTAACATTTAACATTTGAATGAAAACTTCTCTTACCCACATTTCCTGTTTTAAAAACACTTACCATTAAGTTATTCTTCTATTATTTCAGTAATTCAATTTCTCCAACTTTTGATATCTGAATTAATTTTTTACCTGCAAATGTTTAAAAAAAAACAACATAAAATGCATTAAGATTCTTAAATTTAACGAAATCAGAATATATATTTAGATATAATGTTTACATTTTAAATATATATTTTACCTCCAAGTGTTTCTATTCACTCTGTCAGTTACACTGTCTACCAAGAGACTTGAGAACTCTGCTAAAAAAAAGGAATAATCAATATCAGGTATTATGGGAATTTGTGTTAATCTTTACACAGATAATTTATATCATTTGTATATTTTTTTATCATTTTCGGTAATATCGAGTAATGACTATCTGCTTAAAGGTTAAAGAAAATTAAATAACAATATTGGAAACATGTTTTACATTTCAAGTAGATGTCTACCTGAATATTGACATTTAAAACAAAAAAAATTATTTGAGATTCTATTTCAAAAGAAAAAAAAATGTTAGCATTTTTAAAAATTGAGATTAACTATTTTATGAATTGAAAAATTTTTTCAGCAACATTGTAATTCAAAAAAGTGTTTGTCTTTTAGACATTGAAAGTTTAACCAAGTAAACATTTCAGCTTATTTTCTTTCCGAATAAAACGCATTATTGTTTGCTTTCATGGCTCATTTTCTTCTCAGGCCAAATAAATTTTAATAACATTTTCAATCATAACATATATTAAAGTATTCATTTTATTAAACCCTAGTAAACTGCATGAAAGATTGATAAAACCTTACTGGTTATGAATATAATTTTATGCTAAATACTTGAATAATTAATATTATTCGGTGTTACTTTAATGAGACATTTTTTTATACTTTTAAAAAATTAGAAAGATAAATGTTCTTATTTATTCGCTACAACTTAAAGAAATATAATTAGACGGTTTTTTTTAATCAAAAAACATGTTTCATTCTTTAAAGAGCTTTTAGCATTATGTTGTTCTACAATTAAAAACAATCAAAAAAAGTTGGAAAGAGATAAATGTACACTAGTTTTAATAAACACTTAAAGCTAAACAGTATCATTTGAATTTTTCATATATGAACTACTGATTTAGATATTTAATAAATAAGTGATTCTTAATGTAACGGTTATGAGCAAATTGTGAGCTGCTAACAAACTTCTAATGGGTTTTGACAAAATTGGGAAATGCAGGGTGGAGCGTATAAAGTATTTTGTCTCCTACTCACCTACTATGGAGACAAGCTACTTTTTCAAGATTTACTATGTACATTCTTATTTAAAATATTAATATATATATATGTATATTTATATATATATATATATATATATATATATATATATATATATACGCAGGCCCGGTTTAACCACTAGGCAGGACTAGGCGGCCGCCTATCCGTGGTAGTAAAAGACGTAAAAATAGAAATATTAAAACAATTGAAGTCCTGTAGTAATAAATGGATTGAATTATATTTTAGTGCTAAGAGTTTATTAATATTGAAACTCTTAATATATTTCACTAAAAAAAGGACAAAACGTCATATTAGAAATTAAAATAATCTGGTTTTATAAAAGAAATCAGAAAACAACGCGAGTTGTCGAACGTTGTTGAATGCATCATGCTTTCTGTGACGTCTTTGGGAATTCCACAAACGCGACACATCTATCTATATTTATGTTGTCCCACATGGTTGGGCGAGGAAGAGAATTAATTATACATATAGATATTAAAAAAAATTAACTTAAATAACTGAAAATTAATTGTCGTAGAGTTACTCGGCTGCCAACTAATACTGTAGGTAAGATATTTAGTTTTCTTATGTAAATACTATAGAACAGCGTTATATTTCAAATCATTTGATTTGGGGCGTAATTTGACATCAAGTAACTGCTGTCTTTAATCTCCGCTTAAACAACATGTTTTCAAATCCAGCCTTTTGAACTTAAGAAGCACTTAAAAATAACGTCACTGATCGGCCTCATTTAAAAAGACGTTACTTAATAGCAGGGGGTTAACGCTTCGCCTTTTGCCCGAGACCAATTATTTAACATTGGAAGATATTTTGCAAATGGCCGACATTTAAATGTGAACGATTATGTATATATATATATATATATATATATATATATATATATATATATATATATATATATATATATATAAACAACCGTTAATGACGCCATTGTCATCGGCATTTGTAAAATAGATAACGTTCGGAAAAATGTGCCTGTTTCTATTTCATAGGCCAATATAGGAGCATTTCATCTAGTAATACTATATATAGACATTATTGGTTAATTGTCATTTGAAAGTTTAGTCCTCAGATATTTAGGCTTAAATTTGTAAATGTAAATTGTAATTATTTTATTTTTCAAGAATGTATTACAAATTTTGAAAAATAATGAACCACAATAAAATTCGATCTTGCAGTTTCCATGGTTATTTTAACCCACCATGGCAGAGAGAAACCGATTGTCTGGTGCACAGTATCGTAAAAGACGGGTTGAAAAAGAAAGAAAAAAATGCAACAAAACAAGGTGAATCATTGTTAAAGTATCTGTGTACATCGGACAAAGATGAAGATGGTCCAGATCGACCAGATGAGTTAAAAAATCAAACCGAAGCAGGCAATGAAGAAAGGAATTCGAGATTACAGTATCAGAAGAGTTTGAATCACAAAATGAAATGCACGGTACGTACCAAGAAACAAAATTTGGTCAAGAAATAGATAATTTCAATGGCTTATATGTTAACTATGGCGATCCTGCTGCTTGGACCGAACTTGATGATCATATGAGACAAATTTTGATAGCACATGGACCAGAACAAGTTGAGCAGTTTGATTTTCCTAAAGACAGTTTGCTACAAAAATTCCCAAAAATTCATTATAACCGCAAGTTTGTCAATAGAGAAGAAATTCGCAGATGCTGGCTGCAGTATTCTGTAATTAATGACTCTGTTTATTGCTTCTGCTGCAAGCTGTTTACCACTACCCGTAGTGTAGGTGCGTCATCTTTTTCTGATAAAGGTTCACATGATTGGAAAAACATGTCCGCGATTCTATCAGGGCATGAGAAAAACAGTGAACATCTAGCGAATTTTCATTCATGGAAGGAACTTGAGCTGAGACTGCGACAAATGAAAACAATTAATGCCGAACACATGAGTCTCATTAAAAAGGAAGAACAGTTTTGGCAGCAAATCTTGAGACGGCTGATTGCTTTAGTTCTTGGTATGCGAAATTTTGCTTTTCGTGGAACACATGATAAACTTAACACTTCTGATAACGGTAACTTCCTGAAATTTGTGGAATTTCTAGCTTTGTTTGACCCACTTATGGATGAGTATCGCCGAAAGATTAAAGACAATGAGACCCATGTACATTACCTAGGCAAAGACATACAGAATGAATTGATTCAGCATTTATCCAATGCAATCAAACAAAATTTCTGGCTTCTGCTCGTGATGCTAAGTACTTTTCAATAATTCTAGATTGCACACTAGATGCTGGTCATGTTGAACAAATGACCATGATCATTCGCTTTGTGGATGCAGTGGTGTCATTTCACCAAAATGTTAGGGGGGGGGCAAAAAATGTTGGGGGGCGGGGCAAATAGCATCTGGTTTTCATTTTTCCATTAATTAAGTCATCAAAATCCATTGATTTAACCAATTAATTTAATTATTTTAAGAATCTTGGAAGTGGGGGGGCACGGCCACCCCAGCCCCCCCCTCCCAAATGACGCCACTATGTGGATGTGATTTTAAGTTTAGAATGTGACACTGCAGCACTATAATTTGTAAAGGAAAATTTCTTGGGTTTTGTGCC
The DNA here is from genome assembly GCA_021962125.1 of Bulinus truncatus. NCBI lineage: Eukaryota > Metazoa > Mollusca > Gastropoda > Planorbidae > Bulinus > Bulinus truncatus. The sequence goes on from JAGDYQ010000336.1 coordinate 286,929, forward strand.
TCTAAAAGAGACAACTGGTGCTGGCATGACTGAAATTATTCTTAAGCAGTTAGAAGAGATGTCTTTATCTATCGAAAATTTACGCGGTCAAGGCTATGACAATGGCAGCAATATGAAGGGAAAAGCCAATGGTGTCCAAATAAGAATTTTAGATGTCAATCTCTGAGCATTGTTTGTTCCTTGCTGTGCACATACCTTGAATTTGGCTGTAAATGATGCCGCAAAATGTTGCTTAGAAGCAACAACCTTCTTTCCAAAAGACAAATTCAAAGTAAACTTTTACTTCGCTGTTCTTGACACGGCCATACAATCGGTTGATGAAAGGTTCTCTCTGATGCAAAAAAATTAGTTCGGTGTTTGGTTTCCTGTATGATGTTCATACTTTACAAAATAAAACTAGCAGGGAAATTACGGAACATTGTTTGAATCTTGAGAAAGCTTTGCGACATGGAGACTCCAAAGATATTGACGCATTTGATCTAAGCAGTGAACTGAAAGCCTTTTCAAGACGAGTTGCAAGGTGTGCATCGCCACAGGATGTACTAAACTTTATATTGAAAAATAATCTAACAGACAGTGTGCCCAACACTGTTATAGCTCTCCGAATCCTCTTGACACTTCTAGATTATGTGGCCAGTGGTGAGCGACGCTTCTCAAAACTCAAACTGATAAAGACATATTTGAAAACGTCCATGCTACAAGAAAGACTTGTTGGATTAGCTACTGTGTCAATCGAACATGATATTGCTAGAGACATTGATCTGATGGAACTTGTTTCTACATTTTCTAAAGAAAAGACGCGAAAAATAAAGCTTTAAAATTTAATTATTGATTTATTTTATTGGCCTACGATTGTAGCCTATAGCCATAAAACACAATTATACATGACATTGTATAGATTCTGTTGCAACTTCTAAATAGTTATTGAAACAAACGACAGCATAGTTTTCCTTCATGAAAGTTATAATATTACTTTAAATATTAGTTCTTGCCTTTAGTAGGGGGCGGAGTGCGACAGGTTCGCCTAGAGCGGCAAATACTCTGGCGCCGGCCCTGTATATACGAAGAAAACTATTACAGCTATTTAATAAAATAGAAAATAATTTTGTATAAAAAAAAACGAAATGATTTATAAAAATAATATAAATTTCTAATACAAATCAACAATTAAAATTTGCATAAAATTAAAATAAATTAAATTGAACAAAATTTAAAAATAAATGTTAATCAAGTCAGAGCTGGCGAAATATTCAATGAACATTTTCAATTCAAAAGATAAAAAATCTGTTTTCTTAAAAGCTTAGACAATATAAATCATATATAATCTGAAATTTAACTTTTTTTTTTAAAAAGTATTTTGCAAATATTTAGATTTCTTTTTTTGTAGCATGAATAATATTTTCTCTGCGTCTCCGGTGAAATAAAATAAAATAATTATTGCTAGTGATAAGCTCATACTCCCAGTCAAGCACTAGCAACTACAGATTCAAGAATTATTTTAATATTGACTATAAGTGTATGACAAATATAAAATTACTAGCAGTACCCTGCAAAGCCTTCGCAGGATGATAGACTATTGTAAAGACATTGCCGAACCTAGGATTTGGGGGCCCTGCAATTTGACATTTGATACCATGACATGAGATTATGTACTTAATATTTAATGTAAAAAATAATTTTGGGGGCTCCCCTCAAGCTGGAGCCCGGTGGGACTTTCCATTTTGGACCCCCCCTCACCTTAGTTACGTCTCTGTGTTCAGATTTGATACATATTTTCAAAATTATTTTGGTTTTTTGTTAAGTTATGAAATAGTTAAAAACCTAATTAGTTGTTGTTGTCTTTTTCTTACAACATCCTATGGGAAACATTATTTCAATAAAAAAAGTCAAAGATATCTAGTTAGTTACTTTTCATTAAAACAAATAAAAGGATACATTCTGAAAAAAAAAACAATAAAAACAATTTGTCTCTGGGAGGAATCGAACCTGGATAGTCGGCATAAAAATAAGTCACACTAAGCTGCTTTAACCATTCTGCCGCCACATCAATCGAACTAAGATACAATTTTAATCTACTATTAGAAAAACTTTGCTCGGTTAAGTTATCATTTCCTTTGACCTAGTAAATTAAAATAATTCAAAGCCGTATTTATTCTTAAAAAAATATTATAAAAGCTGAGAACGTAATTTGTACAGAAATTTGCAGAATTTATTTTTTTTAATATTATATCGACTTTTAAAAAAGAACTTTATTTACGAAATTAGATACGAAAACGCGGTCACTGGAAATGAATATTATTATATATGATTAGGTGGAAAACATTAATTTTTAAAATTTAAAAACTTCGTATTATAGTGATAGATTGTAGATAATTGTAATCACGCTCAAAGTAATTGATGTCAAAGAAGTTATTTACAAAAATTAAGTCTTATTGCAGCGGATAAAAACTAAAGCTAAATACATGCTTGATTAAATTGCTACAATTATTATAACATCTGTTAAATCTTAAAATTTAAGAAAAAATAAAAAACTATCATTTATGCAACAAGCAATCTATCTGATAGTGGCAGATATAAAATGTAGCCAGGAAGATGCTAACATTAAAACTAACCATTTAAACTTAATTAATTACAGTCTGTAATTTCTCTTTTAAAAATTCTAACTTAGTATTAAAAAAAAATGGAGAGCAATTTAAATGCTAATTTTTTGTATTTTTTTTTAAATAACATATTGATTTGTAGAAATCAAATAATAATAATAATAGATAGTAACAGATTAGTTAGTCAAATTGGCATCAAACCTTCGTCTTTTGATACAACCAAATAGACAGTATCGATACATAATAACATATTATTGTTTGATTTTTTTATATTTACATTTTATTAAATTACCTGAGTATTTTGTTGAAAGAAGACAACGTACGTCATAATATGTGTGTGTTTGGGTATGACACTATGTAAATATAATTGAAATAAAACACACTAACAAACAGCCATAACATGTTCAATATATTATAAAATAAAATTATTGACTGCTTAATACCAATATCTTTAGTTTAAGATCGATATATGAGACCAGTATTTCTTCAACTTAATTCATTTATCTTTAGTATAATTCAATCATCTTTAATTATCAAATCCTGGATGTTGAAAGAAAAAAAAATATTTTAAATTTTCTTGTGAGGTTTGATATAAATTAATAATGTTCACACTAAACGAATTACGGATACTCACTATATAGAATAGTGACCAACAATGGTGAACAGCAAACTATAATTTCCGTATTTATACTAAAACTAGGAACAAAAATAATTTCAACCATAGTTAATTAGACTATTTAACTGTTTATTAAAGAGTTTTACAACTTACCTTAGCTAGACTAAACATATTGACCAATTTTGTTACTTCTTCCTGTTTATTCTGATTGCAGTGTAACGCCCTTATGACTTACTCAAAAGAAATGTTTCTGAACTGACGTAGCTTTCATAGTTCTATAAATAGTACGATAGGCCTACTTTCCATTTTTAAATATTCGGTAATTCCACAAACATGACTTAATACAGCATTTTAGAAATTCAAATAGAATAAAAACTTGACCTGATTAAAAAAAAAAAAACAGTTACATATTTGATATCAGCAGTAAAAAATAGAACTAAAAACTTGAAAAAATGTACAAAACTCTGACCTCAAAAATCACGCAGACCAGTGTAATAATTATCAGATACTGGGCCAAGTGAGCGATTTACTAAGCCACAACACTCAACGACCTATCTAACCAATCAACATGTTGAATGTTGTCTGCCTGTGTCTTTCTTTTTACTCCTACCGTTAGACTAACTAAAATTAATACTTACTAAACATATTTTTTTAGAGTTTTTCAGTTTGTAAAAATGAAATTTGTTTTTGTTCTTTATACTAGTCAACAGAGGCCCTGTACCCGGACCGGCTTGTAGGCACGAACTTGGAGTTGAAAATGGTGATAAATATATTTGAGCGCATAAACTATCAATTGAGCATATCTTTGTACTAGGAGTGTCTCCAAAGATTATTAATTGTAGACAAAATACATTTAAGTATAGGGCACTTGTTTATTACATCAAATAAAGTTTTTATTTTATATAGTTCATCCCAAAGAAAATAATCATCATTATAGGTACGCAATGTTAACAAGAAGAATTCCTGACAATTTAAACTTTTGAATCCAACGTCTAACTTAACATAATTTGCTCACACAGCACCAAAATCATTGATGAATCTGAATTCAACCATAGTATTTTTAAAGGACTCTTTTAAAACAGTTCTTCACTTTGTGTTTTATCGTGTTCAAAATCTTGTATTAAATAAAAAAGGGGTGACGTATGTACGTGCCAGTTAAGCGATTTTCTACTTGTATAGTACTTGGTTTATTTACTGTTATCAGCACCGTAGTGTGAAAATTCTACAGCAGTGGCCAAACATTCTACAGCAGGGGGCAGACAATAGCAGGGGCAGGTAGTAAACTTTAATAAGTAGAGCAAATAAGCAGAGGGGGCCAGACTAAATGCGGTAGAGGGGGCCCTGCACCCCGTACGCTACGGGCCTGACTGTTATACACATTGTGTTATAGTAGAATATATCGTGCCGAAAATATTGTCAACCCGATGCACGTTTTATTACAAAAACTATTATTAAAAATGCAACATTCGTTTTACCTTTACTTTACTTAACAGACATACCGTTTTGAATAGCAATAGAATCAAGAGGCAGTCATATATCAGTTAAGGACGCAGAACAGAAGTAAATATATAGCCTATTAATAAAGAAATACATATCAGGCAGATTATTCGGGTGTGTCTGGTTATTCTAATTGATCTGATTCACTGTTGTTGTCGTAGTAGTGCTGCTGTGAAAACATTAATGTATGCAGTGTAAAGTTTGTAAGTGAGCCGATCCGATGACACAGTTGAATACGTCCACACTATTCGGGCCTTGTCGAAACATACATGGATTTGATGAACTTTCTCATGTCACAAATAAAATTGCGATTTAAAAAAAAAATGCGTAGTTTGACTGTCTCACCAAGACACCCATGGGGAAATAATCCATGTATAGCTCCGATGAGTGAAACTGTTAATGGGTGGATGTAGTTATCGTGAAGACCATAAGCCATAGAAAATATTTTAACATGCTAGTCATAGCTAAACATTAAAATGTTAAAGATATTAAGTCCATATATTATGTCTGTTATATTACCACAATGTAAACAATATTGATAAAATGTGTTTGATTTTACCATAAAGTTGTTTGTCCATTTTGTGAGTTACATTGTTCACGTATTGATTTTAGCTGTAATTCAATTTTAAGTAGGAAATAAACAAATCAATAATTTATTTAAAAAATATTATAGTTAACAACTTACAAAATCTCATTTCGGCTAGTTAACTTAAATGTCAGTATAAAGCTACTTTAAATATTTGAATGTATCTTTTTCTTCCAACAATGTATAAATCAACACAAAATTCCTGCTATATAAATAATTAGCATCAAAATAATCTTATAGTATATATATATATATATATATATATATATATATATATATATATATATATATCAACAGTTTTAACTCAAAGAAATCAAAATAAAAAAAATTGAGATATGTTTTATATTTTATGTTTTAATTCTCAAGAACTGCTCTCTGTAAGACTTGTTTGTAGTGTTACTTTCAATATTGAGACGTTTTATACAACCACAGTCTTTCACTAATTACAACTGTTGTCTTTAGTACTCACATATATTGGTATTTTCAATATATGACGTGTTGTACATATTTATCAAGACAATTTGTAAATGAATTACTCTTAAGCGCAAGACTCTCTTTGGCAATGGGCCAAGTAGTAAACAATCGGCCAAATCTGTCTTAAACCGGTTTTTGATGTCTGTAAAATGATGTCGATATATGTCATCTTAAAATGTCTAGTTTGTTATTCTGGTATTCTAAAAGATCTATTAAAATGAAAAAAAATTCACAGCAATTAAAAAGTCGGAAAAATTTGCTGGCAGTCATTTAGCTAAACAAATTGAATTTATTTCTATTATCATTAAAAATGAATGAATTGGTCCAACAGTAATGCTAATTATGTAGGCCAGAATTAATAAAGGACTCAACTCTATAAGCAATTATTCAAAGTCTATGGTTTGAGATAAATATAAAAAAAAAGTTGATTGAATCATCTCTACGTAGCCGTGTCACGTGTATAAATGAGTTACTATAAATCATCTCTATACGGATATAGATGTAAAATATTTATTTTGACGTGATAAAAGAACTCTTTCCTCTGTAAAAATAAATGTTTAATATTGATGAAACTTGATATGTTATATGGTAAATATTGAAACAGTATTGACCTTGACCTTGATATATTTTCTTATATAGAGACATTCGATTATTGCCTAACAGTTTTTTTTTTTTAATTGAGTAATTGACTTACTCATAATTCAGACAAGCATCCCACAATTCCATGACACAGAGTGTCAGACTTTAGACATACATCCAACAATTCCATGATACAGTATGTATCATATACTTCAGATTCAGCCTATTTTTCCCTGTCATAGTGTGTCATGCTTCATTCATCCCCGAATATACCCCGACAAAGTGTGTCACACTTCAGAAATAAATGCCCCCCCCCCAACAATCCCTGCTATAGTGTGTCACACTTCAGAAATAAATGCCCCCCCCCCCAACAATCCCTGCTATAGTGTGTCACACTTCAGACATAACTGCCCCCCAACAATCCCTGCTATAGTGTGTCACACTTCAGACATAACTCCCCCCTCCCAACAATCCCTGCCATAGTGTGTCACACTTCAATCACATTTACGTTTAACAATAGCCAAAAAACATTTTCGAATAATCAGCACAATAGAAATGTTCATTTTGTATGTAATTACTTTAGTAAATTGAATTTTAAATCCAGCTCATTTATACTCTACATGCTGTTTATGATTATATACTACTTACTACTTATATCAGAAATACTTTATGTCAAATAAAAATAATAAAATGTTTTATTGTAAATTCTTTAGAAAGGTTAATTTATAAACCAACTTCTTAACGATATAAGAAAATATAGCATATCGATAGTCTCATCAGACATGCTGCAACCACTGACTTCATACACTATCAAAAATGAAGCAAAAAATTGTATTTCAGATTCCGTCATTCAATCAATTACCACTTGTCTTTGGACTACTGCTCACTACCACAATGTTTCCACGTTGTTCGATCATAGTCCTCTGATAGAGCTGATCCCCCCTTATTCCTCTGATACCCCTTATTCCCCTCTTGTTCCTCTGATACAGTTTATCACCTCTTGTTCATCTGATACAGCTATCCCCCCTTGTTCCTCTAATACAACTTATCTCCCCTTGTTCATCTTATCTAGCTTATCATTTATGACCTTCACAACATCCATGCTAGCAACACAATTTATTTAGTGATTGCCACATCGTATCTACGGCGACAGTACCACATCTTCATATTATCCCCCACCCCAAACATCGCTGACACTCACATTAATTATGGTGTTTTATGTAGACTGTCTGCTACATTCGATTAATGAGGCATACATTTGTGATACATAAACAAGCTTAAAGCGTTGGTGTAATTAATAGCATTGTATGTCACGATATTCTGAATTATTGAAGACTTTTTGTAATCCTTATTAATTTGTTCATCTATCACCAAATATTTTAAAGGGAAATATACTTTTATAACTGCTTAATACTTCATAACAGTTTCCAAATATGTACAATTAAAATGTTTGAGAACAATTATACAATTTTTTATTACTTTCTAAAATTTGTTGACTATAAATTCCTACAAAAAAATTGTACCATTAACTTTTTAGAGCATTTTCGAAAAAAAAATGCTCTATTGTCTCCGTTTTGTCTGTCCGTGTACACCCTAGATCTCAACAACCATAAGTCCTAGACCCATGATGTATATATCATTTTGTAGGTCTTGGCCTGCCAAGAAATGAATTTTTTTCATTTAGCGATCTGACCTCTCAGGGCCGTAAAAGGGGCCTTAGTACCGTTTTTTATTATATAAGCTATATTAATAAATGAGCGCTATATCTCAGCAACTATAAGTCCTAGACCCATGATGTATATATCATTTTGTAGGTCTTGGCCTGCCATGTGTACATCAAAAGTTCATTTCGCGATAGGACCTCTGAGGGCTGGGCTTCAGGGCTCCTAAGGGGCTTATATATTATATATACACCTTGTACGTTCAATAGCCCGTTCATTTGGTGCGAAATACTGCAGCACGTAGTTTCACCAAGATTTATTAAGAAACTCATCAAATGAAATAGTAAGCTTGTGTTCTGAGTTTAATTGAAAGTATCAGAGCTATGCAAAAATTGACGGAGTTTTCGGACGATTAAATGACTATAATTTAGAATGTTTTCAATTATGAGTCCTATTTAAGTAACCACAAACCACTTGTAGTTAGATTTAAGAGACAATAATTTTTTTCAAATATAAAGAAACGTCTTTATAATATTTTTTTTTACAAATATATGCATTACATAATTGAATTTATAAACATTTCCAAAATTTACAAATATTTACTGAAAGCTAACAAACGTACTGATACATAACACGAAAATGCGCTAACACGTCCTGTGTCCAGAATGGAACAAGCTTAATTGCTTGTTTTGCCTAGTGGGTTATTAATTAACTTGAAAAGATACGTTCCTAAAATAGTTCAGTGTCACTGCCAGGGGGAGCTACAAGCGCATGTCAGAGTCACATGCAGGCCCGTTGCCAGGTCGAAGTATGCTCCCCTGACGTTGTGAGTGATGCGGCTTACCATAAACGATCTTACAACACTGTTTGCAAATTCTCTGCCATTATCGGACTGTAGAATTGTTGGAGCACGAAGCAAAGTAAATATTTCTACGAGATGGTAGGCTACTACTTCAGCCCTCTTTGTCTTCAGGGCCCTGAGAAATACGAACTTGGTGAGATGATCTTGATACACCATTTAAACTTGTATTTCACATCAGGATGGGATTGAAGGTCGATGAGATCGACCTGACAACGGGAGTTCAATTCAGAAAAAAACATTGGCTTGACTACAATGCCTTTTTTGACGCCTTTTTGTTGTTTCTGGCAAGGTTCACAAAGGTTAACATACAGTTCAATATCATGACGTGTAATGTTCTTGTATTTGGGTGACAGTTCTTTCAACATTCTGTCCCGTCCTCCATGACCAATAGGCTGAATGGCGCTCACACCTTCTTTTTCCACCATCATGACATCATAGTGTTTCACCAGCCAATAGTTACATACTTTGCCGAACGGGAACTCGGCATTCCATAGAATGCCTAGGCAATGTATGAAATAGCAATTTATTTCATACTTTGCCTGAAAAATTCAGGCATTCTATACATTGCCTAGGCATTCTATAGAATGCCGGATTTCACACTTTGCCGGTAACATATATATATATAATATATATATATAATCCCGCCCTACACGCGGGACAAAATCAGCAACAGAATCAGCTTGCAAGACCATCTTTATATTAGTCTCGTATTCCCGAATAAGTCAAAGCACGCAAGACGCTTTCAAAAACGTTCGACAACTCGCGTTGTTTTCTAATTTCTTTTATAAAACCAGATTATTTTAATTTCTAATATGACGTTTAGTCCTTTTATTTAGTGAAATATATTAAGAAATACGAGCACAATGGCAGTGGTTCAATACTATTTCATGTCTAGATAGATCCAGTAATTTTAAAAACAGTATTTTTTTTATCGTAATCATGTTTTTTTTTTGCTCAAACTACAAAACTATTTCATTCATCACCAATCGCGGTACATTCTGTATCCGTTTGACCGCGGAAAATGAGGGAATGCTGTACATAAAATAACTTTAGAATATCAACTGATTATTGTGAAAAAAAATCAATAAAACACATTTAATTATTCAATTATATGTGACGAATAAAGTAATATTGAACTAATTTCCAATTTTGTAATAAAACACTTGTGTGTAAAGTTAGATAAGATATAAAAATGCTATGGCTGAGCCGGCGCTACTATTACGCTACAAAGTGAGAACACTTTCAACGCTGAAGTGTAGACAATAAAATATTACATATGGTGAAATCTTGCTTTGATTTCTTTGTACTTCTATTTTGGGGAAAATCCCGATTAAGTAAATTATAAGTATGTATGGCGCAATGCAAATAAATGTTAACTGTTTTAGAATATTAAATTTACCCCTCCTCCGCCCCAAAATATATTTGTTAGAAACTTAATGAAAAAAAAATATATAACCAACAAAAAGAAAATTCATTACGGCAGCTCATCGAGAATCAAGGAATCCAAAGAATTAACCAAAAATATGTAAACAACAAAAACAAAAAAAATAACTAGTTGCTGGAAGGTACCAGATAGTGACCATTAAGGTCAAAGTTCAACTTTGCATATCATGTATGTCAGCCTGTTTTTTGTTTGATTGCTTATTAAAAAAAATAAGTAATAATACTGATTGATATGGCGGTTTAGGCTACGCCGTGAGACGACTAGTTGTTATTTACTTTAAAAAAAATAGAAATAATCCTGGGTAACCGATATAATGTGTCCTGATTATTATTTTAGTAAAATTGAGTGAACTTTTTTAAAAATAATAATTGAAATGTTTATTAGGTTAATAGTTTAGGTGCAAATAGAATTTAAACGATGTGTATACAATTATTTTTTTTTAAATAAAATAATACCTCAGGTGATAATGAAACTCAGGTGTCAGAAGGTGGAGAAGCTGATCTACACCAACATCTTATTGGCTGTAAGAAGAATCAAGGTCATAGATAGTTTATACCTGTTGATAGATTTTACTTAAACCATCTTCCTGAAGGTCATCGTGATATGGATTTGTATGAACTGATTAAAGTTACAGCTGACCTGACAGTAAGAGTTGATGTTAAAATGACCAGTCCACACAGACCAGAGTTTTGGCCAAACACAAAAGTTCCCTATCCTTTTTACAATAAGAGATTGCAAACCGTCTTGAAATTAGGAAGTGGGTGGGTTTGTGGATTGGACAAGTTTACAGATGGAGATAGTCAATATGGAGGTAAACATTGGAAGAACTACACAACATGTTGGTGTACAAAATGTAAACATTCAGACACAGCCAGCCACGTGTGGTGGGAGTTTGATGTAGACACAGCCACACATGTGGTGTTTGATGATATTGAGGCCAGCCATACATCATTGAGATTGTTTTATGATAGAGAAGACAGTCCAGTGGTCATTGTTGATCAGGTCAGTGTTGACAATGTAAACATTGAGAGAGACATGTGTAGGTTGAAATGTGTGACATGTGATAAAAATTTGGCAGATAAACTGGACATGTTGAGGACTCATTATGACGATGTCTGGTGGAAAGTTTGTAAAAAATACATTGAATCTCGAGATGGGGACAAGTTAAACTTTATAGTGTCTCATCCACATGGATGTAGTAAACAGGTCAGTGTTGGTCACTGGGTGGACAAATACAAGGTGGAAGATGGATTCAATAAATTTACTTACACAACATGTACATGTCCAGGTAGTAGTGGAGCCAGAGTTATTTGTTTGGGGTATATAGGTGATGGCGTGTGGTGGTATCAACCTGTTCACAGTGGAAGTTTTAATTCTAAACTTAATTACAGCGGGGCTGGTGATGTTTTCTGGTAAGCTGTCTGTAAATAAATAATATGGCGGTGTTGTATTTTATTTGTATGTCATTTTTTATTATGATATCAACATAAGCATTTGTTATTTGTTTATTATTGTCATCAATATATGTATTTATTCTAATGGTGTTTGCTTATTATTGTCATCAATATATATATTTATTCTAATGTTGTTTGTTTATTATTGTCATCAATATATTTATTTATTCTTATGGTGTTTGTTTATTATTGTCATCAATATATTTATTTATTCTAATGTTGTTTGTTTATTATTGTCATCAATATATTTATTTATTCTAATGTTGTTTGTTTATTAGTGTCATCAATATATTTATTTATTCTAATGGTGTTTGTTTATTATTGTCATCAATATATTTATTTATTCTTATGGTGTTTGTTTATTATTGTCATCAATATATTTATTTATTCTTATGGTGTTTGTTTATTATTGTCAAAAATATATTTATTTATTCTTATGGTGTTTGTTTATTAGTGTCATCAATATATTTATTTATTCTAATGTTGTTTATTTTTTGTACATTAATGTGATTGGACTCAAAATATTTTACTATTTTAGTAAAAATTTCAATAGGCCAATAATTTTTTTTCTTTGTTTATTTCTGTCACGTTTTGTTTTCGTTGATTTGTTTATAAAATCAATTTGTAAATAAATAAACTGTTACGTCACATGAAAAGATAATTAAAAAAAACAACTATTGAAAAAAGGTAAACAATCGACATAATTTTAGCAGATAGTGTTTAACTTAAAAAATGGGAACGTGCATTGGCCAGTTTAGTAGTAATACACAATATTTAAATAATAAATCAACATACATATAAATTTACTTGAATACTACATGAGTGCTACACAATCAAAATGAAATAAACAAGCAATTAAGCCTGTTCCATTCTGGACACAGGACGTGTTAGCGCATTTTCGTGTTATGTATCAGTACGTTTGTTAGCTTTCAGTAAATATTTGTAAATTTTTGAAATGTTTATAAATTCAATTGTGTAATACATATATCTGTAAAAAAAAATTATAAAGACGTTTCTTTATATTTGAAAAAAAAATTATTGTCTCTTAAATCTAACTACAAGTGGTTTGTGGTTACTGAAATAGGACTCATAATTGAAAACATTCGAAATTATAGTCATTTAATCGTCCGAAAACTCCGTCAATTGTTGCATAGCTCTGATACTTTCAATTAAACTCAGAACACAAGCTTACTATTTCATTTGATGAGTTTCTTAATAAATCTTGGTGAAACTACGTGCTGCAGTATTTCGCACCAAATGAACGGACTATTGAACGTACAAGGTGTATATATAATATATAAGCCCCTTAGGAGCCCTGAAGCCCGGCCCTCAGAGGTCCTATCGCGAAATAGACTTTTGATGTACACTTGGCAGGCCAAGACCTACAAAATGATATATACCTCATGGATCTAGGACTTATGGTTGATGAGATATAGGCGCTCTTTATTAATATAGCTTATATAGTAAAAAACTGTACTAAGGCCCCTTTTACGGCCCTGAGAGGTCAGATCGCGAAATGGAAAAAGTTATTTCTTGACAGGCCAAGACCTACAAAATGATATATACGTCATGGGTCTAGGTTTTATGGTTGTTGAGATCTAGGGTGATGACGGACAGACAGACAGACAAAACGGGGACAATCTAAAAATAATTAAAGACCCCACAAGTCTAATCTAATAAAAATAAAAAAGTTAGGATTTTAAAGAACATTTTTGAAGTACTTATAAAAGTACCGAGATAAAAGCAATCGATCAGCTGCAAAAATTTTTTTTTGATCTGTAAATACAAAATAATGTTAGTGTAATAATCAGATTAGGCTATTGTAGTTAGATATAACCTAGAGATTTAATAAATTTTTATTATTTGGCCACTTAGATAGCGGAAGTCGGATTATTAGATTTAGGCAGACGAGAGTTTTTCCTGAGACATGAAACAGACGACTTGATACTCTCTACTAGAATTACGTGATTTTTCATCTCACATCAAAAGTTATTGTGTATGTATTGTTCATATAGTTTCATAAATAAATATACAAATAAATATAAGTCTACTCAGTGCTTTCTACATGTGATTCGTCTCATACATATGTGGACACTTAATATAATCTAAAAATCTTAATATACACTCAAGTCAGTCAAATCATAAACTCCAAAGCGATAGAATTAACCAGTTATATAATATACAACCTACAAGAAGCAGAAGTGGATATAAATTTTATACATACAACTGATCTACAGATAAATAACTATGACATTTAGTATCTGTTGACTTAACGTTTTTTTGTTCACACCAGATATATATATATATATATATATATATATATATATATATATATATATATATATATATATATATATGTAAATAAAAATATATTAAAAAGGAAGATTTGAATCGTATTTAGTCTAGTAATACGACACCTTAGCTTCCGCTACTTTTGATTCCGTGTTTTCTATAAACTATATTTAGCTATCAAAGTTTAACTTCTTTAAAGAGCAGAAAACGATTTACTATTGGATGTTTACAGTTTAAGAATGTATCCATAATTTATTTTTCTGCAAATTTTTTTAATTTAGTAGATTTTGTCACATTTTGGATAAAATCCCTCGCATATTTAGATAAATAACTTGAAGATAAATTTTAATTGAACATTAAAGTGATATTGATTTAGATTTGAAAGGCATTTTAATTTGCGTTTTTATGGAAAATATTCAGATAATGATTTAAAGGAAAGTATGAATGAAATAATATGGTTTGGTGACGTAACTATGGAAAACTAAAGAAAAATAAGCAGTCGGGTGGTATATATAAATATATAATTTTTTTTTTTTGGAATTCTTTTATTAATAAACATGTTTATTATACTTTCTAAGATATGTTACCCATTTCTTTGTTTGATTGTAATAGAAATGAAGTTAAATTAGGTACAGCTTTATTAAATATTTTTTTTCAAAACAAAGAACCTGTTATTTTGACAGAGTTATCTTTCTTAACTCAAGATTAGTGAAGGGGTTTTAGTCTCATTCTTCAAGATCTAAATGGTTAATACTGTTTTTTGCTTTCTAGAACTTAAAAACTAAATTAGTATTCTATTTTTCATTCTTATATCTTTTTTATGTTAGAAATTACTACTTCGTTCGGAAGAGTTACTATTTAGTTCTGTAAAATCTCGTTCCTGTTCCGATTCCGGCAGGATTCAAATATTAAATCCAATTCCGGTTCCGATTATTTATATAATTTATGTTACTTGTTTATGTTTTCATGTCAGTGCAGTATATATTACTGCTAGTGCCACACTGACAATGAAAGAAGTTGTTAAGTTCTGGCCAAAGGCACGCATTCCAGCTCGCAATGAATGCCACATAATTGCCAAGAAAAGGTACCTGCATCTTAGTTAAAGCTTCAACATGTGTAACATCAAACAAATCCGTCAAACTTTCAATAAATTGGTGCTCCTTCTTCTTCTGAATATATGTTCTCCGGGATACATTTTTCTTATTCCAATCCATGCTGAATGGAGATCCTTTATCTTGGCAATTATGTGGCATTCTTTGCGAACTGGAATGCGTGTCTTATGAGATGAAATCTCTTAGATCATATAAACCACTAACTAATAGGACGTTTTTTGTAGTGTCCTTCTTTTATCCAAATCATTGCCGATAGTGCAGGGGTCATGGAGGCCTCACATGTGATATAGCGGAATACCCATGTGTACGCACCGGAGATCGAATAAGGGACGCTCAAGTCGACAGTCGAGTGTTTTACCGCACGACCATCCAACCCCATATCAGTCATTTTGTATCTACGAGCAGTCAATTTATGTACAGCTGCACTAGATTGCCTTAAATAGATACACTAAAAGGTACTAAATAGCTGCACTAGACTTACTAAAACAGCTGCACTAGATTGCTTTAAACAGCTACACTAGAAGGTCTTAAAAAGTTGCACTAGATTGCCTTACACAGCTGCAGAACTTGTAAATGTTGCGTTTCTCTCTCTAAATGCTTCAGCGATGTCAGATAAGAAAGAAGCAGTAGCTTAGCAAGGGTAGTTTGGCTTATGTGTCCACACAGGACATTTAGCTGGAGGTGGCGCCGAAATAGTTTCGAAACAATATTAAGTCTCCAGACCAAGCATGGATGAAATATGGCCAGCAAGCCAAGTACGACTGAGTGGAATGGAGCGTTCGGGTTAAATCCTTCGTGTTAACTAATGGTTAGTAGGGTAGATGAGGTTGACTGAGGTAGACTGAGGTAGACAGGTAGACTGAGGTAGGCTAAGGTAGACTGAGGTAGGCTAAGGTAGAATGAGGTAGGCTGAGGTAGGCTGAGGTAGGCTGAAGTATACTAAGGTAGGCTGAAGTAGACAGATAGGCTGAGGTAGCTGAGGTTGACTGAGGTAGGCTAAAGTAGACTGAGGTAGGCTGAGGTAGGCTGAGATTGACTGAGGTAGGCTGAGGTAGGTTAAGGTAGGCTGAGGTAGGCTGAGGTAGGATGAGGTAGGCTGAGGTAGGTTAAGGTAGGCTGAGGTAGGTTAAGGTAGGCTGAGGTAGACTGAGGTAGGCTGAGGTAGGTTAAGGTAGGCTGAAGTAGGCTGAGGTAGGCTGAGGTAGGTTAAGGTAGGCTGAGGTTGAAGTAGGCTGAGGTAGGGTGAGGTTGACTGATGTAGGTTGAGGTAGACTGAGGTAGAGTGAGGTAGGCCGAGTTAGATTGAGATAGACTGAGGTAGGCTAACACATTTATAGTCTGGTGGACATTCAATCGTCTTTAAGCAAGACTTGAAAAAAAGGAAATACATGCAGACACTTTCAAACTTATAGGAAAACTGGACATATGTTTAATTGCTAGACATATGTCTTATGGCTGGAAGACGTCTTATGGTAGAACAGATGTCTTCTGGAGGAACTGATGTCTTATGGCTGGACAGATGTTTTATTTCTGGACAGTTGTTTTATGGTTGAGCAGGTATCTTATGGCTGGACAGATATCTTATTACTGGACAGATGTCTTATGGCTAAACGGATGTTTTATTAACATAAGATCTTCGATTTGTATGAACTGATCAAAGTTACAGCTGACCTGACAATTAGAGTTGATGTTCAAATGCTAAGTCTAAGCAGACCAGAGTTTTGTCCAAATACCAAATAACCATTCGCGTTTCACAACATGAGAGGAAAAATAAACTTACGATCAGGAACTGGTACAGTGTTAGGGAAGGGGGAGTAACATTGTTTGATAAAAGGATTGATAATAGTTAAACTCTACATGATAAGAAGTACACGAGATGTTTGTGTAGAAATTGTCAACATTCACACACAGATATTAAAGTGTGGTGGGAGTTTAAAGTGAGTACTGCTGGACATGTGACTTATGATGACATTGAAGCCAGCCAAACGTCCATCAGATATTATGCATAAAGAAAGAATTTCATAAATAATTATTCATCTGGTAGGTCAGTTTACATAATACTGTTCTAACGTTACATAAGAGTGACTCACAAGACACGTTGGTTCAATAATTCAATAATTACACTCATATGTTTTTTTTATTTTTTACTAATCTACTGAGCATCTAAACTAAGCTAAATTAGACTAATAAATCTATACTGAAATCATTACAAGTGAGTCGAACGAGTTACGTCTAATGTAACGAACTCGCTGTGCTAAAAATAACTAACTGTTCTTTTTCCCTGGTCACTAAATTATATATAACACTAGAGTCCGAAGTAGATTGTCGCCCCTTTAAACAAGGTCAGGTGACTGGTGTCTCTATATGAATAGCCCTTATTGACGATGGCGCCAGTTGAAGAGGGGGGGGGAACGACACTTGTTTCACCCCATCTCACTTAACACGAATGTTGTTATCAGGCACCACACCTGTCCAGGTGGTAAATCGGTGCAGCCTCGAGGTTCATTAGAAGCAGGCCCGTAGCGTGTGGGGGAGGGGGACTGGGGGCCGGCCCCCTCGGCGTTTTGTCTGGCGCCCCCTGCTTGTTTTCTCTACTTAGTAACACTTATTTCCTGCCCTCCCTGCTGTAGAATGCCTGGCCCCTGCTGTAGAATGCCTGGCCCCTGCTGTAGAATGCCTGGCCCCTGCTGTAGAATTCTCACGCTACGGGACTGATTAGAAGACACGAGCATGCCGTTGGGTGAGTTGCAAGAATGTACTGACTTTGTAATTCTATTAAGAGATTTGAATTTAGTTCAATTTATGTTCTATAGCACCCACTAATAAAGAAAATAAAAAAAAAAGTAAATTCTGCTTAAAAATTAAGGTGTGCTGGTTAATAAAACTAAGTTCTAGAAAAAGAGAGACATAACACTTTAATAAATATCGCTGACTTAATTAATCTATGGTTGTGTCATTTATTGACGAATTCTTCCTGTAATCCCCACACTGTTGTCTCTTTTCTTTAACCTGGTATCAGGTATCTGTTTGAAATGTGGCTAAATATCTCATCTACCAGTCATGCGTAACAACAAGATATTATAAAAGTTTTATTACGCAGTTAAATAGATTGAGAACTTATTTAAAACAAAGAACGTATTTTTTAAATGCTAGATTACACAGTTTGAATTGTCTGTCTCCGTGTAAGGTAATATTTACTTATGATTCTAAATGATTCAAACCACAGATAGATTTTTTAATATTCAATACAATGATAAACTCATTGCTTTAGTATAGTGCTTTAAGAGTTTTATGAAAAAACACAGTTAAAAAACTACGATTTGGAAATATAAGTTTTTCGTTCTTCAGATGCTTGGCCAATTTAGTGTGACTTGAAACTTCGTTTGAATTAAAAGAAATTAATTTTGCGCTTTACATTAACATTTAGATTCAGATTCAGCGACCTTTAACAATTTAATACAATTAAACAAGGAAATATTCTTTGTAAAGTGTAGACGTCTTTATATATATATATATATACAATAAACTAGAATTCATTTTAAAAAAAAAAGAACCGTAACCATTTTTGGTATAAATATTTGCTGATCCTTATTCATAAATTCTAAATATACTTTGATTGCCAGAAATTGTACAAATCTTACATATATACAATTGTACTAAAAATCACATTGGTTTGGATACTGAAGGTCAGATATTTTGTCTTACAAAGTAAATATTGTAATATTTAAATGTGTTTCACGATTCATGTGTTACCTATACATGTGATCAGCGTGCATTCTTTTGAAGTACATAATAATCAGTGTCGGATTAATTCCCCTTGACGTCATAAGCACGAACCAATCATGAAGCGCCCCCCCCCCCTGGTTAGTTGAACATGTTTTGATTAGAGTTTATTTATAGCACTAAATTATAAATATGTATGTGTTATTCTATGTTTATATTACAAACTAATATTAATAGAAGAATAATACATAACAAGGGGAGAAGATTTTTCTATGTATTTTTAGAATTCACAATGTCAATATGAAATTAATTTTATTGTCAATGACAGATAAATCCAAATGACATTTTTTTGTATTGAGAGATTCAAATTATGTTTAACTTATATTCTATGATTGGTAACGACCTGATACTTAGTCAACTGGGGCTCGTGAGATGAAACCCACTATGTCTCTCAGAATCTGAAGGGTCACATAAAGCCGAACAGCGGCGTAGCGTGGGTATCGGCCGCCCAGGACGGAAGACGATTTTGCCGCCCTCTCATTTAGGTATTTCAATTTAATCTATAAATTTGTGCCGCCCCCCTAAAAAGTAATAGAAAGTGCCGACAGGTGCGGACCGCACCCACCGCCCCCCCCCCCAGGTACGCCACTGAAGCCAAATGGCAAGCAGCTTTCCGAATTCGTCCATCCTGAGCTACACCAGACGAGGACACATGCACAAAAAGAGTTCTACTGTTTCCTCCTTCCTTCCGCAATGACGACAACCGGAGACGTAAGTAGATCTCATGTTCCCAAATTAAACACCAATCGGAAAATTCCCAGTATTAGGGCCTGTTCGTCTGTTCGAATTCACCCACACAGATCGGATTTAGAAGGTTGCTCTATATTTCTTATGAATTACTGTCCTATGTTTTCATTGCCCCAACTAGAAAGCCCAACGATTTGTTCAAACTTGCGTAGCTTGGAAAAAACGAACTCATATGAGGCCCCATGGGCATAACCTCCTTTGAATCCAGAACCTCCTCGCGGTCTTGGTGGAAACGGTAGCTCTTGCTCTGGGGCTAACGGCTAAAACTGGTGGTCAGAAAAGTGATGGAAACTGTGAAAGCACCCCCGTAGCAAGACGAGCACGAAAAGTGAGTACCCTTGTAGACGACACTGTTACCGAACGCATGCATTGCACAAAGTAACGCCCCTCGTATAGCATTGCTTTTTTTTAATTCATTAGGTGAGCCTCAGTTATTCCTGTATTCCGTGTACACTTCCACTGAACCACCAAAGAGGACAATAAGGTTTTTTCGCTGACAACATTTTCAATTATCGGAAATTTACTCTTTTAATATTAATTTAACTTGACGTTAGAATGATTTAATAACCTTCGTTGTCTTATCAATGAATTTACATTTTCAAATTATCAAATTAAATGAAGTATCCGTCAGGCCAGTATCAATTTGATTATTTGGGATATAACTTATTAAAAGAAAAAAAATGTCCAAAGCAATCTATTTTACTGGTGTCGAGTATCGATTAATTCTTGTAGTTCATTCATCGTTGGGAATGGTGCGTATTTTTGACAGGTACCCAATGAAATCTAAAATATAATAAATATGTTAATATTGTAAATATATTAATATTGTTATAAATTATATAAATACACGACACTCTGTTGTATAACAAATATACTAATTATATTCATAATATCAATATTTGTATTTTTAAAAAAATCATATTTAAAATACATTTATTTATAGTAGATAACTTAGTTTAACAAAAATCGATTTGCAAATGTTTTACTGATATTTCTATTATGGTTTATGTTATGAGCAGTTGATTGTTTAATAACATACATGAATACGGTCCCTTAAAATACTAAGTTTCAGTCTTATGTAAAATCTTTAAATTGAGCCCAACTTGTAATAATTGCTGACATTGGTTACGGATGGTTAAGGCAATAGTGTATTTAACTTTATTTGTCTGCATTGGCGACATATGGAGTCACCTGTACTATGATTTGATCACTTGATGTTTACGTGATAAATAGGAAAAAACTGTTTCACCACCAACATAAGCCATTAGTCGTCAAAAGTGTTTTGGGTTTAATTCTACATGTTCTTTGATTCTTTAGAATGGGATCAACATTCTTAAGCAATTTAGCCTCTCCTCTATATCTTTACATGTCAGAACATTTTAATTTTTTTTTTTATCTTTGAACATTTGTTTATAATAAAGTTGTCTTAATTAAGTTTTTTAATTTGATATTTTAAAATGTTATCCCTCCCTACATGGGCCCATCTCAACATGTGAGAACCCCGGATAATCTAATTTAGCCACTACTCTATATCTTTACATGTCAGAACATTTTAAATTATTTTTTATTATCTTTGAACATTTGTTTATAATAAAGTTGTCTTAATTGAGTTTTTTAATTGAAT
Source organism: Bulinus truncatus (assembly GCA_021962125.1). Taxonomy (NCBI): domain Eukaryota; kingdom Metazoa; phylum Mollusca; class Gastropoda; family Planorbidae; genus Bulinus; species Bulinus truncatus. The sequence goes on from JAGDYQ010000336.1 coordinate 308,260, forward strand.
ATTTTTGAAATGTTATCCCTCCCTACTTGGGCCAATCTCAACATGTGAGAACCCCGGATAATCTCAACATGTGAGAACCCCGGATAATCTCAACATGTGAGAACCCCGGATAATCTCAACATGTGAGAACCCCGGATAATCTCAACATTTGAGAACCCCGGATAATCTCAACATGTGAGAACCCCGGATAATCTCATCATGTGAGAACCCCGGATAATCTCAACATGTGAGAACCCCGGATAATCTCAACATGTGAGAACCCCGGATAATCTCAACATGTGAGAACCCCGGATAATCTAATGCCGTTAATGGCACACGACGTATGTGGACGGATGGTCGTGTGGTAAAGCGCTCGACTGTCGACCTGAGGGTCACTGGTTCGATCTTCGGTGAGGATATTTCAAGTCATGGCTTTAGTCCCCACTATGTCTTCGTTATAAATTAGTTATAAAGTGGTACCTAGGGTAACGAACGCCCCAGTTATCGTAGTTTTTCATGAAATATGTGCACTGCAAAACCGTCCCATTTCATCTCATCCTTACAGGAATTTAACACATACACACACCGGCAGTCCGTGTGACATGTCTTACCATCATGTCCTAAATCAGACTTTTCGTCAACATCAACCACGTGACTCAGAACCACATCGTCTATCACGCGACTAAATAATATATATAACCGTTTTGATACGTTTATTTTAAATTTGTTTCTATGAATTTTACTGATCTACAATTTTGTTATCTTGCAGAAATGTATTTATACTTCATTTAAAATATCCTGCGAATGACCTGGTGTCAAAATAAAATATCGTCATAAATTGTTTAATAGATTATGAATTGCAATAACAAATAATATATTTTAAAATATGAGAATTATGTAGAATTCTACTAATACCTCAATTCAATATCTTATTATGAAAATTAAATAAAATTGTCAATTGCTATATATTTTAATATAAACCACAGCAATGTTAGAAATGAGCTTGGTCGCATTATAAAGACTACAGAAGCCTTTATGGGTCAACCCACTGTTCAGAAGCCTCAGTGCGGTCATCCTCTAGTAAGAATGACAGAATGACCTGGTGTCAAAATAAAATATCGTCATAAATTGTTTACTGACAAGAACAGAAGCTTCAGTACAGTCATACTGACAAGAACATAAGTCTCAGTATTTCAAACTAATAATTAAACTATTAAAAATAGTTGTCGGCCATTTCTGTTAATTTCATAAAGTAAGTCAGCCTGGTTTATTGTAATCACTGTTCCAATATTACTTATTTGTGAGCCTAATGGCTCTGTTCTAGAGCGCATAATTTTTTATTTGGCTCGGCCGTTAGTGTATCGAACAGATTACCTTAATATTAAATTCTTTCTTGCTTTATAGAAACACAAGCAAGTAGCAATAGCAGTTTCAACCAGATACACTAATGTTAATTACATGAATTTCATATGAACACGAACAAATGCAACAGAATTGAAAATAATAAGGAAATAAAGGGAATAACTAAACAGAACAAATAAATAAATAAATAAGAATCGATTCTAAGAGAATGTTTTGCTCTTTTGATTTGAAAACAATAACCAATTCATTTTAAAGCTCAGTAAACAATTCATATCCTAAAAATATTTATAGGAATATATTTGAGAAGATTTGATTTTTTTTTAAAATGTGGCAAAAAAATTAACGGATATATTTTTATTTACATTTAAGAAGAATGGAGACCATGTAAGACTTTGATTCAAAATTATGAACTAAGGGTTCTAATATTCTCATTGAAATTCTATTGATTTTTATTTACTAATCAGCTGACAAATAAACAAGGGGCGAATGATGTTCTATCACATAAACTGACATCGATACATACAACAGTACTGATTACAATGAAGATAATGGGAATGAGAACAATAAATGAAATTTAACAGAATATTTTTAAATTTTAATGGGATCCATTTCAGTTTGACACTTCTGTCTAAAAATTGCTTCTCAAATAAGTGCAAGTGGCCCCTCTGTTATGACCCCAAGGGTTCCTCTTTAGAGTTCCGTCGAATTTTAAAAACTGCCATTAAGGAATTATCGCTTGTTGAGTAGAAGTTGGCCTATTAAGTGGACTTATCAGGGTCGCCAGGTTATATTTGACAGCAGCCTTGCTCCAAGATCCACATTTTCCTCCACCAATCTAAAGATCAAAGTATGAAATAAATTAAGATATTGAAGAAATTTTTCTCATTAAATAATTGTTTGATAATCATATTAAATATTTATGTTTTTTCCAATGACTTGTCTTTTTTAAGTTTTCAGAAGGATTAGTTCAACCTGTCAATCTACAAACATATATTCTCAAAAATTGGTAAACTTTCTTTTCACAATTGATGCAACTCTGTAATGCAAATAATATATTGTGGCCGTAATGCATGATGTTAGAAGTGATATATACTTTCATTGTTGTCTTACCTTGTTCAATTTGATGTAGTTAATAAATAAGTCGATTGAAGATTCACATTTTTAAAAACCATCGTGCAACCAATCAAGTAGAGTAAGAGTGCATTTGTATTTAGAGATGCCAGCCGAATTTTTTTTTTTAATTTTCGGCTGGTGGCAATTTTAAAGGCTGATAGCCGGCGTAGCCAATTTGACTATAAATTGAGTAAATTGACATATGCGGCTGATTTTCGGCTGATTTTTGGCAGATTACGAAATATTTGGCTAAAATTCGGCTGAGAATAGACAATATTGATTTGTATGAAACTTCAGCAATAAATACAATTTTACAATACTTGGGTAAAAGTTTTATTATTTAAAACAACAGAAACAAACAATTGTAAATGCTAACATTTAATATCAGTACATGAATACATTAAATTCAGTTTTGTTTCTTATCATTAATAAGCACGTAAAATATTAGTTTATAATTCTCATGAATAAACAAACGCGATGTAGTTTATCAAATGTTACACTTGATTGTTTACTGTTCATTATCAAACCAGTAACCGAAAACATCAGTCCATGGTACATATGATGCTAATGATAAGTGAAGACGAGCCAGTTGAGTAAGGTATGGATCAGAGGTGAACGGATCTTGAAATTTAGCTTCCGCGTCCGCAGAATCTTACAACATTGTCATGGTCAGTCCGGGCGTCCGCATTGCTGAAATTTAGTTGTTTAAATGAATTAGAAATTTATTTATGGTAACGCTTAAAGAAGATCCTCGTTATGCCGCGATTCCGACAACTTAACCATACGAAGCGTCCGTGTCATCCGCGGTTTTGTAAAAGTTCGCAAATCTGCGTCTGAAAAATATACGCGTTTGCTGTCCGCTCATCTATGGTGTGATACGAGGTGATAAATGCAACAGTGCTTTGTCAGAAAGCAAAGACATCATGAAACTTAACAATAAAAGCCGTCAAATAGTTTGCAATTTCCTCTGCCATCTGAAATTAATGTCAAAAAATGAAAAACACAACAGTATAACTGCTAGTTTATAAAACATTTCATTAAAGTGCACAGTATACGTATTTTAAAATATTTCACTTTAAACTACTGGTCTATTGGAGAGCGAAATAAAAAGAAAACTGTATCAATGCCATAAATTAACACAGAATACCTTGTTATTACAATCGTCTGGTGACTGCTCAGTTCTCAGCTCATTCATCAGGTTGATCATTCAGCATTTTGTCATCATCATGATATTTTTCAAGTCAAGTGATGACTGAATAATCATAAATGTTAAATTCCCACGCTTGGACAGATGCCTTAAGTGACTTATCATTGTGTCTATGACTGTCATTTATGGCGTTATGCTGCTCTCAGATGCATTTCATTATTAATGCACTGAGCTGATCATCTACAAGAAGTAATTCACACATTTGAAGACATGCCTTCTTTCAAGGATCTTTATTATTTCTTTACCCTCAAAAAATGCTGCATCGTACTTCTCATAATTGTGGTCTGAAATTCTTGTATATTTTATTGATGCTGTCGGTAGTATTAAGTAATATTGTGTGCTGTACAGTGCTTGATAAGAATCAACGTTTATCATAATTGCAGTTTAATCATGGCATCTGAGTTATTTTGTGATCAACAGAAAAACTTTCAAGACAGTTTTGATATGGTCAGGAAGGTCATGTGCAATAAGATTATAGTGCGACAGTCAATATAACGGCTAACGAAATACGGCGGCTAATGAGGCGCGCCGATATTTTTCGGCGGATTTACGGTGGACGAAAATTCGTCGGATAGCGCGGGGTCTAATATGTACTCTATGTCATGTTTTCTCAGATGTCATCTGTCTTTGATACCCAATTGACCCAAATAAGCTGATCAACAGCTGCACGTGCCCATATTGATGTATGTAACTCTTATTGTGAAAATAGAAAACTTGTTGTTGTTAAAAATCATTCTATCTCATGTCTAGTTTCAGTTTCAGTAAACTGAAATAACAAATAGAGACAACAACAAAATATTTACTTTTGTTATTAGCAATATATTACTATTACATTTGAGGAAGCTCTATTTCACATACTTAAGTTTAGAAAGGGGGATAAATTTATTAAGAAAATGAAATTACGTGTAATTACAATAGAAGCTGAGTGGAAAAAAACAGTCTGACAGGGGGGTAATTTCAAGGCCAATGTTGGAAACTAAATGCAGATGTCACTGTGAGATGTTAAGTTAAATTTTGTTTGTTTTTAAAATGAACCGTTTAGAGTTATGTCGATCTTTTTCATGATCAAAGATGAGTCAGCGAAGGTGATTTAGCACTGGCCTATATAGTGACTCTCAGTAAGGATTAAGATTCAATAGGATCAGTGGTTCAAGTTTATCACTTTGGTGAATTTGATTCAAATGGGACGGGGTCGACAATGTAACAAACAGTTCAATTCATTATCATGTAGACTATTGTAGAAAACTGAGAATATTTCAGCCTAAAAATGATAAATGTAATCAGGTTAGTCCATCCTTCTTACCATCAACCATACGCATAATTCAATGAACTTGTAAAACATGTTCTGTAAACTCTAAGCCTTTCACATTGCAGCTAACTACAAGCAACCTCACTATCTAGCCTTTTTCCGGGTTATCGGTCTTTGTCCATTCTGGGTTTTGATCTTTGATATTCTGTGTCATTGTTTTGAACTATTCCGTGTTATCGGTATTAATATATTCCGGGTTTTCGGTCTTTGACTATTAGGGTTATAGGTCTTTGACTATTCCGTGTTATCGGTATTTGTCTATTCTGGGTTATCGATCTTTGTCTATTCTGGAGTTTTCGATCTTTTTAATATTTTGGGTTATCGTTATTTGACTATTCAATGTTATCGGTATTTGTCTATTCCGTAAGAGGTATTTAACATATTCCGAGTAGCTGTTGCGCATATTTAAGAGTGATGGTTGAAATTCTGTTTTTTCATTTTTATTATTATTCCAAAAAGTTGTAACATTATATTTATAGATATGGATAGTTCTAATAGCTATAATTCAATGATTAAATAGATCAAAAAAATAAAGTATTAGAGCTTCAAATGAATTTCATTATTGATTATAATAATACAACACTATTTTAATACTTGGTAATGAAGGTGTTCTGTTGATAACACTAACTAACACAGTAAAAATAAACTGATTTTCCTATATCATATTGCATACTGATACTGTCCACAATTACACGTTTGCTGGACATTTTAAGAAGTTAAATTTACACAGCTATAGTTTGATGACGAGTGTAATTCCTAAGGTATTGTGAACAGAATATACGTTAGACTAAGGCCGCAAGGGGTGATTAGGCCGGGGCTATAGCCCTAAGTCCACAAAATAATTATAAAAATCAAATTCATTAGTAAAATATATTTATTTATCATTGTATTAAATTTTTTCTTACATAAACTCTCCGCCCAGCCCTGTTTTTTTGAGGCCCATACAAGCCCCCAAACAAGATCCTGGCTACGGCCTTGGTTACGACTATACTTAGGTGCAACTTATAAATCAATATTTAATTTTGTATAGATATATTGCAAATATTATGAAACTTAGTTGTGCACATGTCGGACTTTATCCCTCCTAATAATGTAGTATTACAAATTCAGTAGCTATTACAACAGCAAATGTAAATTAATAACATTGTTAACTCCCTTTGTTTCCCCAACAATTCCCACGTTAACTATCCAAAAATAGAACACTAAAATTTTTTTTTATTAAAAGCTTAAATAACTCTATTGTCTAACAGTAACAGTAACATAGATAACAAAACATGTTTGTATACAAACTGAATAATTTAAACTTTTATCGGAGCAAATACAGTTAATTTTTGCTCATTTCGATCATTTTCTGTTAGGTCATAGGTCAAACATTACTGACTTCTTCAAATATTTAGATTTCTTTCCAATCGTTGTTTTCATTGGCGAATCACTGTGAATATGTGTCAGTAATTAAAAATCATGTATTTTTTTTTTTTTTTGGGTGGTGTTTTGAGACGGGAAGAAGAAATTGTAAATTACAAAATAATTTTTAAATGTAGGTTTCAAAAATGTCTATGGTTTGAGCTTGGTGTGTGCAGTAAAATTTTAAAGATTCCAGAGAATTTTGTAACAAAGATATATCGTGTAAATAAATATTTTATATTTCACTTCTAATTACAATTGTGAAGTTTATGATGTTTAAAACTGTGGAACCAGCCAGACCTAAGAAACACACATACGAAAATAACAAAGTTTATTGTGTACAAAAGAACAATTGAAACTAGATTACACATTTCTACAAAAAGTTGCTTAAACAATCCTGTAGAAATAGCGCCGCTTAGCCCTCCCCCCACATGCATGACCTGAGCCCCCCCCCGTGCATGATTTGAGTTTATTGCACAATTTTAATAATAACGGCTATAAAACATCAATCATTTTGTTTAATAAATGAATAATAATAAAACATTAAGAAGTTTATATTTTGAAATCATTCAGGCTATTTATATATACTTACATATATAGCTTATCTAATTTTTGCCTCTAAAAGTTAAATCTTATTGAAGTTCACTACTGTGTAGTTTGGGCAGCATTGGCATTTCAACCTACAGCCGTGTGTGAGAACAGTTTTTAACCTCACCCCACATCGCAGATCAATGTTACAAAAGTGTTTAAGGAATCTTTCCTGTGCATTTGAAAAAGATTTGACAGACAATCTGAAAGCTGAAGCATTTTTAGGTAAATTCAGTGCTAAACCCAGGCCTGTAGCCAGGTCATAGGTAAAAAGGAGGCACCAATATCAGCAAGGGGGCACCTTTACTTTTTCGTTTATTTTTTCTCTTTTACTGCTTTTTTAAGTGGGAGGGGGTACTCCACACCTAGCGGGGAGGGGGCACGGCCCCCCAGTGCCCCCCTTTGGCTACGGGGCTGGTTAAACCACGAAGTTTGAAATTTGAAACGTTAATAATATAAGTTGCAAGAAGAGCCGACGAGTGGAGGGGGGAACAGGGGGCCAATGCCCAGGGGCCATGAAGTTTTTAGGGACCCGGACTGAGCCGGCCAATCAACTTTTTAAAATATTAATATCAGCCCAGGGGCCCAAATTTCTGTCGATGGCCCTGTTCGCAACCTTGTAATAGTTTTATATATTGATATCTTCTGAGAACAACTAGCAACTTAAATAAGTTAATAAAATAACATTGGCTTCTTGACTCCATTTTTATACATATGTATAATAAATTAATAAAGTACAAATTCCGTGATTTCTGGTGATGTTATTTAATTTTGCAAAATTTACTTTTTAGCATAATTAATTTTTTTTAAATTGAAATATTTTTTGTATAAGACCAATTTTCAACAATGAAACTGTTTTACCCCCCCCCCCCATAGGTTACTGTTTGCCCCCTATATGTCTAGATCCGCCCTTTTCATTTCTTTTGTATACCACCCCCTCAAGAAAAAATATCTCTTCGCCCCTCCAAAATGTTACGTACCATCCCCAAGGCCGAATCCAATATTCCTGGCTATGGGCCTGATAAATTGTTGTTTGACTTAAAGTAACTTTTAGTTTTGAATAAATTAAAAATCAGACTTCTAGAATCATAATGGGAAAATCCATTATTTTTATGGATATTCATGATGGTATACATTGTGGATTTTTCGGCTTATTTAGAGGGTGATTCTAAGAAGAGAAACATATGTAAAGAATATAATCTCCGATAAATATTTTTAGATATAACTTTGCCCACCAGATTGATAATAATTATATTTCATTATTGCAGTTATTGTAAAATATTGACTTTGTAAAGACGTTCATTGGCATCTACTAAAAAATATAAAACTGTAAGCTGTTAGTATAATTTGTATAAAGTGTCATAAGTTTTCTACACTAAATATCTAATGCTGGTAAGTTTTGCTTATTTTATATACAGATACAAAGGAATTTTAGATTCATTACAGACAAGTTCGGATGTAAAGAAAAAATTAATTCACAAGTCAATGTGTCAAAGAAATGTTGTCTAGATGTTTCCTGTCAAACCTGTCATAGTGACCACAATGTAAGTAATATGTAATAATTTTAAGTCAACTAATTAAATTTAACTTCTAGTTGCTTTTCAGCTCAATGTATATCTCAGTAAGATTTCACTAGAGTAAACTAGTCAGTCAGAACAGATGTCACTAGGGTAGACTAGTCAGTCAGAACAGATGTCACTAGAATAGACTAGTCTGTCATTACATATTAGGGTAGACTAGTAAGTCAGCACTGATGTCACTAGAGTAGACTAGTCAGTCAGTACAGAGTCACTAGATTAGACTAGTCAGTCAATTTAGATGTCATTTGAGTAGACTAGTCAATAAGTAGAGATGTCACTAGAGTAGACTAGTCAGTACAGATGTCACTAGATTAGACTAGTCAGTCAGCACAGATGTTACTAAGGTAGACTAGCTAGTCAGTATTGATGTCACTAGAATATACTAGTCAGTCAGTACAGATGTCGTAGAGGAGACTAGTAAGTCAGTGCTCATGTCACTAGATTAGACTAATCAGAATTGATTCACTAGATTACACTAGTCAAACAGAACAGATACACTAGAATAGACTAGTCAATCAGAACAGATGTCACTAGATTAGACTAGTCAGTCAGTGCAGATGTCACTAGAGGAAAATATTATTTTTATGTTATTAACAAACTTTTGCTTTTAATTGTATTGTTTCTCTATAATTTCTAAAATTAATTATTAATATAATGAATGACTTTTTACCTATGGTAGGTAGAACTACATTTCAATTAAAGCCTTTATATTATTTTATTTTATTATATAAAAATTTTAGTGCCAAAAAGTATTTTCGTCTTTTTTTTATTTGTGGTCATGTTAATACAAAATTAATAAGTGGTACACCTAGTGTAAAAACTAAAAAAATCAATTGATTTATTTTCTGTTTTATAATTTATATTATTTAAAAATTTCAGTGGCTTTTATTGGTAAAGTTTATAGAAATATTATTCCCCTCTTAATATAAAATGTTCCCTAAAGGGCCATCAGAACCGACAAAGTGTAGATATCATCTGTTTATATTGTAGTAACTTTAATATTCACACACCGAATGACAAACAGAACAAGTGGGTTAAATATAACTCTAGACTAATACTTTATTGATTACTACAAATTCACTTTACATGTAAATCTACAACACTAAGCTAAACTAATACATCCATATGGAACAATCACTACAGGCGACTAGAAAGTCAAACGTGTTACCTACAGGTAACGAACACGTAAGTTCTCAGAATAACTTCAAAACTGTAAGGTCCACGGACGTCCACTTTTTTCAGCTACACTGCTTATCAATAAGGTCAAACAGTAGATCCCCTCACCCCCTCAATTCAGGTCACATGACAGGTCTCATGCACCGTCCTAATGCTAGCGCCAGATGATAAGGAAGGAGGAAAACACTGTAGGTCCATACCAACACCAAACATCTCTCCATACAGAACACACCTGTACAGGTGACGAATCAAACTCTTCGCCAGGTGTTAAAATAAGAGGCTACGGTCTACAATTGAGAGGTTACAATAAGTAAACTCAGAACTGTGAAGGATTGTGTGATTAATCAAATGTACGCCCAGCCGCCATACTTCTTTAAGGTCAGATACCATTTGTTATGCTGGGTGGATTTGAAATCGTCAAACATAAATATCTCATGAAGTCAGGCTCCGGCCTTAAGAATTGCGGGGCCCAATTTAACGGATGTTTGCGAGGCCCTCTTTTAAAAAGCCTGTGACAAGAGTCAGACTGATAGTTATATTCTAATTGTAAATCACGGAGACCCTGCCAGGCGCGGGGCCCAATTTGGAGCATCGGTCAAATCGGCCTAAACCCGGCCCTGCATAAAGTTCACAATTACTATTTACATTGTTTTACTAATGAATTCCCATTATGGTGCTCATTCCGGATCAACTGAAGAAATCACTCATCTACATCTTAATTTCTGCGAATAGCAATTTAGAGCTGATCTAAATGATCTGATTCAGTGGGTTGAGTCGATGCTAATATTATATATGTAGAATTCATCACATGAAGTATTTGTTCCTATACTATTATTCATGACATTTTTTTTTTAAAACCAGTTCCAGCATTCTTTGATTTCCACATTTTATATATGAACCAAAAATATGAGCCGGCCATGTTTAAAAATATTTTTTTTCACAACCAAATTGAAGCTCTCATTGTACGAATAATAAACATTAGATTTCTTTTCGGAATTCTCCAATATCTAAAAATGGAAAGTACCATACTATTTATAGAACAATGAAAATTACGTGTAGTAGTAAGCAGTGCGGAAAAAATTCCTTTAGTCATACGACCTAACATAGCAATCATAAACAAAAGCAAATTAAAAAGATCAATATAATAAACCTATTTGAGGTAAGATTTAAAACTTTTTAATAAATAGTTTGACAGCCTAATTAATTATGAGTGAAATATTTTTGTTGCCAAAATTTTAGTGTAAACTTCTGAAATTATTTATTTGTGCACAGTTGTTAGCTACAAGTCTTTATAGACATTATAATAGTTATCTGTAATTTAGTCACATTTATCATGATTATTTAGTTTCAAACCTGACAAGAAAATTTAATTCATTCTTCATTTTTATTTTTTTTATCAACATGCAATGTGTGATAACTAAAATAATTAAAAGAAACTAAATATAATTAAATGAAACTAAATATAATTAAATGAAACTAAATATAATTAAATGAAACTAAATATAATTAAATGAAACTAAAGATAAATTAATTGAGTTGAGGAAATGCTGGTCTAAAAAATAACAAATCGATCTTTAAGTAACAATGCCGACATTCCACAGTCAACAATTTTATTGCTTAATATTATATTAAATAAGTGGCGGCTGTCTGAGTAGATTGTTTTTTTATTATTATAACAACATAGTATCAAAACCGATCACACAGTACTTATTTTTTACAAAAAACTGCTAAAGTAATTAAATTAAAGGTAAAAGGAAAACGAAAAATAAATAATTTTTACAACTTTTGTATCGATACTGTCTATTTGTTCCTATCAAAAGATGGTTGTATTATGCCTATTTGACTTATCAACAACTTGTTGTTATTTTTTATATTTGATTCTTAAAACAAATCAGACATTTTTAAAAAAACATTATTGTACATTTCACTTATACAGCTTTTGCAATCCATTTTTTAAAAACTAAACTTTGAATTTCTAGTTAAATAGTAAAAATATTATAATGTTAGAAATATCCTGGCCACATTTTATCATTCTGCAACAAGCAGACTGATCACTAATTGAACACTAATCATTCTTTTAATTAAAAAAAAAACATGCAGGTTTAAGATAAATCAAATGTTAGAGTAATTGAATAATTTTAACCGAGATTGTATTTTGCACTAATTTTTATTTGCTGCTATAAGTATTCAGTTGTATCAATAACTTCTTATCGACATCGTTAATTTGAGAGTGAATACTTTTGTCAAAACCCATTAGAAGTTTGTTAGCAGCCCACAATTTGTTCATAACCGTTACATTAAGAATCACTTATTTAATAAATATCTAAATCAGTAGTTCATAAATGAAAATTTCAAATGATTAATGTTTATTTTAAGTGTGTTTATTAAAACTAGTGTACACTTATCTCTTTCCAACTTTTTTTGATTTATTAATTCAATTAATATTATTTTTCAAAATTTATAAGTTTTTAATTGTAGAACAACATAATGCTAAAAGCTCTTTAAAGAATGAAACATGTTTTTTGATTAAAAAAAAACCGTCTAATTATATTTCTTTAAGTTGTAGCGAATAAATAAGAACATTTATCTTTCTAATTTTTTAAAAGTATAAAAAAATGTCTCATTAAAGTAACACCGAATAATATTAATTATTCAAGTATTTAACATAAAATTATATTCATAACCAGTAAGGTTTTATCAATCTTTCATGCAGTTTACTAGGGTTTAATAAAATGAATACTTTATGTTATGTTATGATTAAAAATGTTATTAAAATTTATTTGGCCTGAGAAGAAAATGAGCCATGAAAAATGCAAACAATAATGCGTTTTATTTGGAAAGAAAATAAGCTGAAATGTTTACTTGGTTAAACTTTCAATGTCTAAAAGACAAACACTTTTTTGAATTACTAATGTTGCTGAAAAAATTTTTTCAATTCATGGAAATAGTTAATCTCATTTTTGTAAAAATGCTAACATTTTTTTTTTTTTTTTTGAAATAGAATCTCAAATAATTTTTTTTTTGTTTTAAATGTCAATATTCAGGTAGACATCTACTTGAAATGTAAAAGATGTTTCCAATATTGTTATTTTATTTATATTTAACCTTTAGACAGATACTCAGTCATTACTCGATATTACTGAAAATGATAAAAAAATATACAAATGATATAAATTATTTGAGTAAAGATTAATACAATTTGGCAAAATACCTGATATTGATGTATTCCTTTTTTTTTTAGCAGAGTTCTCAAGTCTCTTGGTAGACAGTGTAACTGACAGAGTGAATAGAAACACTTGGAGGTAAAATATATATTTAAAATGTAAACATTATATCTAAATATATATTCTGATTTCGTTAAATTTAAGAATCTTAATGCATTTTATGTTGTTTTTTTTTAAACATTTGCAGGTAAAAAATTAATTCAGATATCAAAAGTTGGAGAAATTGAATTACTGAAATAATAGAAGAATAACTTAATGGTAAGTGTTTTTATTACAGGAAATGTGGGTAAGAGAAGTTTTCATTCAAATGTTAAATGTTATTTTATATTGAGATGTATTTCTTTAAATTAACTAGCCTGAGTTGGAATATTTTAATTTCTTAACTATAATATTATCTTTATGAATTATTGTTTTGTTTATTTCAGACTTAAAGTTGTATTATAGCTGAGATGCAAAGTCTATTGGTAGAAAGTGAAACTCACACAATGGATCAACAAATTTATGGTAAAATGAAACACAATTTATTAATATTGTTTACATTGTAATTATATAGCAGACATAATATGTGGACTTGATATCTTTGATATTGTTATGTTTTCTACTTTACAATTGTAAATTGATTTGTCTGTTCCAGGTGATCATGAAACTCAGGTGTCAGAAGGTGGAGAAGCTGATCTACACAAACATCTTGTTGGCTGTAAGAAGAATCCAGGTCATACACTGTTTATACCTGTTGATACATTCACCTTAGACCATCTTCCTGAAGGGCATTGTGACAATGATTTGTATGAAGTGATTAAAGCTACAGCTGACCTGACAGTCAGAGTTGATGTTAAAATGACCAGTCCACATAGACCAGAGTTTTGGCCAGACACAAAAGTCTCATATCCATTTTACAACATGAGAGGCAAAACAAACTTGAGATATGGAAGTGGGTGGGTGAGTGATGTGTACAAGTTTACAGATGGAGTCAGAGATAAATATGGAGATAAACTATGGGAGAACTACACAACATGTTGGTGTACAAAATGTAAACATTCAGACACAGTCAGCCACGTGTGGTGGGAGTTTGATGTGGACACAGCCACACATGTGGTGTTTGATGACATTGAGGCCAGCCACACGTCCTTGAGATTGTTTTATGATAGAGAAGACAGTCCAGTGGTCAGTTTTGATCAGGTCAGTGTTGATGATGTAAACATTGAGAGAGACTGGTGTAGGTTGAAATGTGTGACATGTGACAAAAATCTGGGAGATAAACTGTACTTTTTTTGGAGACATTTAGTTGATGATGTCTGGTTGAAAGTCTACGACAAATACAGAGAATCTCGAGATGTGGACAAGTTGAACTTTATAGTGTCACATCCTCATGGATGTAGTAAACAGGTCAGTGTTGGTCACTGGGTGGACAAATACAAGGTGGATGATAAATTCAATAAATTTACCTACACAACATGTACATGTCCAGGTAGTAGTGGAGCCACAGTTCATTGTGTGGGGTATGATGGTGTTGGGTGGTTGTGGTATCAACTTGTCCACAGTGGAAGTTTAAATTCTAAACTTAATTACAGCGGGGCTGGTCGTGCCTTGTGAGTTGTTTGTAAACAAACAATATGGTGGTGTTGTATTTTATTTGTATGTCATTCTATTATATTATGACATCAACATAAACATTTGTTGTTTGTTTATTATTGTCATCAATATATTTATTTATTCTTATGTTGTTTGTTTATTATTGTCTTCAATATATTTATTTATTCTAATGTTGTTTATCTTCTGCACATTAAAATGTCTGGACTCAAATATTTTCAATAGAACTTTCAATTAACCAAAATTATTGTTAAACTTTGTTTATTTCTGTCACGTCACGAATTTTTTTTTGTTTATTGCATTAGTTTGTTAATATTTTCAGTAAATAAATAAGTTATTTGAATAAACAATTAAAAATCGAAAATAGGTAGGCTACAAGATCGACTGAATTATAGCCGACAGTGTAAAACTGAACAAACGTAAATATGCAATGGTCAGTTCAGTAATAATAAACAATGTTTATATAATGAATCAACAAACAATAAATTAAGCTGTATGGGTTATGAATTTTACGGGAAAAAAAGTCTAAATTACTAAAAAAAAAAAAATGTATGCAAAAATAAAAAAAAATATTTGCAATCAAAGGGACATAACTATTAAATTATTTACTAATCATAGTCAGTTTACAGTTGTCTCCTATAACTTTTATAAAAAAAATCTCTGTATCACTAACAAAGTTTGGAAAATAAATGCAAAAAAAGCCGCTAATGATATATATATATATATATTTATATATATATATATAGGCCTATATATATATATATATATAAACAGCAGAAATCAGGTCTTTAAATATCGGACTGGCAAAACTTGTTGAGCTAAAAATACTTAAAAGAAGAAATTTATGTTAACTATTTCTACTAACTAATGGTACAGTGTGGTTGAAGGCGGCTGGGTGTGGCACCTCACACTAAATACTGTACTGCGTTATTCGGACGGCTGAACGCGGCATATCACACTAACTACTCTGCTGCGTTATTCGAACGGCTGGACGCGGCACCTTACAATAACTACTGTGCTGCGTAATTCGGACGGCTGAAGCTCGGTAACTTATCTGGAACGGGCTTGTTGAGTCTGGACTTCAATTCCTTCCACTAAACTCATTTTTTAAAGATGATTCCTCTCACTGTTTCCCTACTTTCATTCCTTACTAATGTAAATAAATCAGAGTCCGTTGTAAAGGTTGTTCCCCCTAGTACGTTTCGGTAATATGTCTTATTTGTAGGTGTCAGAATTACTTTCCCACCATCATCTCTTCAGTGAACGGGCAATGTACTTTAATTAAATAAGGAAAATTTCTACCTAACATCGAGATTTCACTATGAGCTGACCAAATGTAATTTAAACTCACAAAGAGACTGAAGATGGAATGGGTTGGGGTGAGTTAATAGGTTTTTACTGCGTCGCGTGGTATTTGCTTATTGTTCTGAACCTCTGATGTATTGAAGCAGAGAAGGAAGAAATAGGGAAGGGGGGGGGCGGGGGTGATGCTACACGGAAGATGTCTTAATTATACAGGTCAGTGACAATAGTTGTTTGTGTGCACACTTATCTTGGTTTTTGTTTACAGTTCTTCTGTTCAGTCAATCATGAAAAAATTTGCAGTTGCTCATAACGATAAAGTAAAAATTTGTTCACACACATGAGATGGGCTTCAAACACCAGGCTTGTTAGTATCGAAGTATCGGTATCGGCCAATACAGTATCGGCGATACTTTTTTTTAGAATTGGTTATTGTATTGCCGATCCTTTTTGTATCAAGGATTGATTTGTGTATCGCCGATATATTTTAAACGAAAAATGTTCGATACTCGACACCAATTCATTTTTATTGCCACTATTAGCTATTTGCAGAAAAATAATAATGATTTTAATACCTTGTTTTAAAAATAACCTACATAAATTCAGTCACGGCTAGCAATCATAGCCATCAACCCTACCAATATTAACACCACCCACCTTCACCAAGACTACTTGGATCACAAGGCTGAAGTTGTACAAACCTTAAAGTGTGCCTTCAGTGCACTGAGTGCAGTTCCTACAAAACTTACTAGGCAAACTTTTAATAGAAAAATTCTGTTATTGAATTAAACAAATCGTGAGAATCAACTGAGTTTGTAAAAATGAGAATCTTGTTGCGTTTGTTGATATTAAGAGAAATAAAACAATTTACGACGATATTTTATTTTGACATCAGGTCATTCTGCAAGATAACAAAATTGTAGATCAGTAAAATTCATAGAAACAAATTTAAAATAAACGTATCAAAACGGTTATATATTTTATTTAGTCGCGTGATAGACGATGTGGTTGATGTAGACATTTAGGACATGATGTTCATGTCACACGGACTGCCGGTGTGTGTATGTGTTAAATTCCTGTAAGGATGAGATGAAATCTCTTAGATCCTATAATCCACTAATGGGACGGTTTTGCAGTGCACATCTTTCATCCATAGATGGATAGTGTAAATGGCCATCAATAATTCTCCAACAATTCTTTCAAGAAAGAATTACCCTAGGTACCACTTTATAACTATATCGTAACGAAGACATAGTGGGGACTAAAGCCATGACTTGAAATATCCTCACCGAAGATCGAACCAGTGACCCTCAGGTCGACAGGTCGAGCGCTTTACCACACTACCACCCGTCCACATACGTCGTTTGCCATTAACGGCATTAGATTATCCGGGGTTCTCACATGTTGAGATGGGCCCATGTAGGGAGGGATAACATTTTAAAATATCAAATTAAAAAACTTAATTAAGACAACTTTATTATAAACAAATGTTCAAAGATAAAAAAAAAATTAAAATGTTCTGACATGTAAAGATATAGAGGAGAGGCTAAATTGCTTAAGAATGTTGATCCCATTCTAAAGAATCAAAGAACATGTAGAATTAAACCCAAAACACTTTTGACGACTAATGGCTTATGTTGGTGGTGAAACAGTTTTTTCCTATATATCACGTAAACATCAAGTGATCAAATCATAGCACAGGTGACTCCATATGTCGCCAATGCAGACAAATAAAGTTAAATACACTATTGCCTTAATCATCCGTAACCAATGTCAGGCAATTATTCCAAGTTGGGCTCAATTTAAAGATTTAACATGAGACTCAAACTTAGTATTTTAAAGGACCGTATTCATGTATGTTATTAAGCGATCAACTGCTCATAACATAAACCATAATAGACATATCAGTAAAACATTTGCAAATCGATTTTTGTTGAACTAAGTTATCTACTATAAATAAATGTATTTTAAATATGAATTTTTTTTAAAATACAAATATTGATATTATGAATATAATTAGTATATTTGTTATACAACAGAGTGTCGTGTATTTATATAATTTATAACAATATTAATATATTTACAATATTATCATATTTATTATATTTTAGATTTCATTGGGTATCCGTTACAAATATGCACCACTCCCAACGATGAATAAACTACAAGAAATAATCGATACTCGACACCAGTAAAATAGATTGCTTTGGATATTTGTTTCTTTTTATAAGTTCTATCCCAAATAATCAAATTGATACTGGCCTGGCGTATATTTCATTTAATTTGATAATTTGAAAATGTAAATTCATTGATAAGACAACGAAGGTTATTAAATCATTCTAACGTCAAGTAAAATTAATATTAAAAGAGTAAATTTCCGATAATTGAAAATGTTGTCAGCGAAAAAACCTTATTGTCCTCTTTGGTGGTTCAGTGGAAGTGTACACGGAATACAGGAATAACTGAGGCTCACCTAATGAATTAAAAAAAAGCAATGCTATAACTACATCGACTATCTACTATGTTACTTCATATATCTCATGTTTCTCTTTGCTTTGTTTAAGCTAGACAACAATAATTACAATTTTATATTTCTTTTTTTTTTGTCAATGAAAAAGACAGACCGCTAAAAATTAAAAGTGTTTGAACAGAAAATTATGGTGTGATAAAACAGATATTACATGCTAACATAATGTTGTATTAATTTAATTATCAAATTGTCATGTCTATAGAGAAACAACAACCTAATCTTAATATGAAATACAAACATGAGAAATGTCAATAATGAAGTAAAACTGTCCAATAAAAAGATGTTAATAATTTACATCACTCAAAAAACATTGACCTATTCAATAAATTTTATGAAATTTTATTGTTGATATAAACATTGAATTAAGAGACAAACGTGGTCAGTTAGAACAGCGCCAAGCTCGTAAGACACCCTTCTAAACGTGTAAAGTTAAGGAACGTGAGTTATTTGCTCTTTACTAGTTCGGTGCCTTGTCCAGTAGTGCATAGTCTCACACCCTCACTATCCTTCAGTCCTTTCAATCTATTTGGTCGCAGTGACCCGATGACGTGTAATAAATGTGAAGCTGGGTGCTAACTGTTAATCTGTTGTCGACACAACTGGCCCACGTTTAATCTAAGTGTTTTTAGCCTTTGGGACTAATGTCCGATAGATCATTTGTGTTCATTACTTCCTACTACTTTGAGACTAATGTCCGATAGATCACTTGTGTTCATTACTTCCTACTACTTTGAGACTAATGTCCGATAGATCACTTGTGTTCATTACTTCCTACTACTTTGAGACTAATGTCCGATAGATCACTTGTGTTCATTACTTCCTACTACTTTGAGACTAATGTCCGATAGATAACCTGTGTTCATTACTTCCTACTACTTTGAGACTAATGTCCGATAGATAACCTGTGTTCATTAGTTCCTACTACTTTGAGACTAATGTCCGATAGATCACTTGTGTTCATTACTTCCTACTACTTTGAGACTAATGTCCGATAGAACACTTGTGTTCATTACTTCCTACTACTTTGAGACTTATGTCCGATAGATCATTTGTGTTCATTACTTCCTACTACTTTGAGACTAATGTCCGATAGATAACCTGTGTTCATTAGTTCCTACTACTTTGAGACTAATGTCCGATAGATCACGTGTTCATTACTTCCTACTACTTTGAGACTAATGTCCGATAGAACACTTGTGTTCATTAGTTCCTACTACTTTGAGACTTATGTCCGATAGATCATTTGTGTTCATTACTTCCTACTACTTTGAGACTAATGTCCGATAGATCACTTGTGTTCATTACTTCCTACTACTTTGAGACTAATGTCCGATAGATCAATTGGGTTCATTACTTCCTACTACTTTGAGACTAATGTCCGATAGATCACTTGTGTTCATTACTTCCTACTACTTTGAGACTAATGTCCGATAGATCACATGGGTTCATTACTTCCTACTACTTTGAGACTAATGTCCGATAGATCACTTGTGTTCATTACTTCCTACTACTTTGAGACTAATGTCCGATAGATAACCTGTGTTCATTACTTCCTACTACTTTGAGACTAATGTCCGATAGATAACCTGTGTTCATTA